>VZTN01024171.1:253-56363 GCA_013400515.1 Erpornis zantholeuca
TGGAAAAGAGTTTGAGATGAAAATGTAGCTCTATGAAGGATGTTCTTCCTTATTTAGCAAGCTAACTGGCAGTAGTGTTTATCACAGACACACTAAAGTTTCCTGTCTTCCATATGGTTACTTTTAATAATTTGGAAATCCTCAGACTGGAAGAGTTGACTTCTGTGTAAAGGAACTTCCTCTTAGAAGGTCTTGTGACCTGAGTGTTATCCCTTACTGTGATTTCCTAACCAAAACCTGTGAAATAATTTGAAACTGCATGTATGTGTATGGTATAATTGAAGGATGTGCAGTGATGCATCAGATCAAGCAGAAATGCAGACAAATTCTACCATGTGCTTTTTTTTTTCTCAGGATAGAGAGAGGACAATACTGCAACTGGAAAGGCAACTTGATGAACAGTCAGGGAGGCTGTTGGCTCTGGGAAGTCTGAACTCAGATATTCCAACTACTGAAAATAACATGGAACGAGGTAGGAATATATAACCTGGGTATTCAAAGTTCAATTTACTTCTGGGAATGTGTATAAACAAGCAAACTTTTCTTTTGCCTATAGATCTTATGCACAGGACAACGAGGAGAGCCAATGAAGGATTGCAGAAACAATGTGAAGAGAAGGAAGAGGTAGCTCCTGCTTAGTATTTAACAAATCTGGGAATAATGATTGTAAACTCTGTCATGGTTCAGGCTTAAAGACCTGCATTGTAGACAAAAGCACGAAGATTTCTGCAAATGGGCAGTGAGTTCATCAAAATAAAGCCCTTGCTCAGTTGTGGATGACTTTTGTCAGGGACTGCTCTGGCATCATTCTAGCCTGTAAAGTCATCTGCTGCTGTAGAAAGTCATGGTGAATGTGGTGCAAGCTGGAAGTAAGGAAGTATGTTTAGCCTTATTTTGGAATTTATTGTAAACATTGCTGCCATGACCTCAGTGCTTTCCTTCCTGAAATGCTGCCTGCTCCTGCACAGGGGAACATTTACAGAATCTGGTAATAGTTTAGATCTAAAATCAAAGTAATGCTTTAAAGCAGTCTTTTCTGGAAGTACTGAACTGCACTGTCACTCTAAACTTAAGTAAGGGCAAATGTCTCTGTTCTTTAAACAAGATCCCTGTGTTCTGAATAGCATGTAGAGGTGGGAATTATGAGCTTCAGGCTGTGTTATGGAAAACATTAATTTTTAAATATGCATTTTTATTCTATTCCTTGATCTTCTTGTAAGGCTACAGTTAGTTTCCCACGTTTAAAGAGGATGGGGAGAAGGGAAGAGAGAAGTCTTGCTTCTTTCTCTCATAGCAAATAAGAGTAGGTATTGGAGAAATAGTTCCAGCTGGTTCTAATATAACATGGAAAGTGAACTTTAATACCTTTCTATTGAGAAAGAATACTCCAAAAGTAATTTGTTTTTCCTTAACAAGTTTAATGTTTCATGTTATGGCTCTAACATTTGTTTTCCACTCCTGTTTTTGAGGGCTCTGTCGTTTTCTTATGTCACTTTCAAATTTTGTTGCAAGTTTGGCTTTTATGCTTGTTATGGATATACAGTTATTGATTTGTTTTGTGTGGCTAGAAATTGTTTGAATTATGCGATTGATACCTGGCAGTAACTGAAGTGAGAAGGTTTTAAACCAGCTGGTTCCATCAGTGCTTTTCTGCTGCTTTGCCTCAAAGATCAGTGCATGTGTGACAAGTAATTCACTACTTTTTTCTTCACATTCAGCCATTAAACATAGGCAAAGGGTGTGAGGTTTTTTATCCACTTTGTAGAAGCAAATTAATGATAATATCAATTTTTCTGCTTCAGAGTTTCTTTTGCCTCTTGGGACTTAATCCATTAAATATTCCCATCAGAAAGGTGAGATCTTCTGTTGTAACTGTGCTCCAGTTCTTTATATGAATAGTGTTAATGAGACAAAAGTGTTCTTTTAATTACTCTCACTGAAATGGAGCAGGCTGTTCCAGATGCATCTTAGTGGGAGCTGCTGTTTGTTGATTGACAGGTCTGTAAATCATAGCAGCTTCAACACAACAGCCTTTGAATGGTGCAGCTGTATTTTATACCTGAAATGATGACTTGGGACACAGGAGGTTGAGAGAAGCAGACTTTCTTGTTTTGATCTTGCAGTTTGCACTGTTCTAGTCATAGACCAAATTAATGTAAAACATGCCATTTTGAACATCTGTGTGTATGGGCTTTATTTTCAGCTCATAAAATCTCTGAAGCTTAAAATACAGAAACTAAATGAAACCCTGCTAGAAGCTAATGAAGGCTACAGAAAAATGGCAGAAGAAAACAGTCAACTAAAGCACACAATCATGCTCAAGGTTTGTCAATGATTTAAAAGCAACTTTAATATGGGTTATATCTATAGTTGTACTGGATGCTTCTGCATCTTTTTACATGTAAAAACACTGTTTAAATTAACAATTTGTTTTGATGTCAGCATTTTTTCTGTGTCTAACTTCCTGAATTATGAGCTCAGAGCTCTTGTGTTTTACTGCTTGACTTTGAATCTTGTAAGACAAAACTAATTTTTCAACTTAAGTGATAGACTCCATCAATACAGTAACTGTCCTGACAAAGCCTGCTAATCTAAAGATATCATGAATTATAGTCTAGAAAAGATAATACTACTTAGAACTCGTCATGAGGCATGTTGCTGAGACAAGCAGGGTGTCAGTGCACAAATGTTACTGCAACAAGGCCCAAGGATCTATGGCTTTAAAGCTATACTGTCAGTCCTGCCAGAGGTGACCAAAATAGATGAAAGATATGGGCAGGTGAAGTGGTTAATACAGAAATACACATATTTCCTTCAAAAGCAGGGCCTTCCAGCATCTGACCTCAGACATCAACTTAGATTCCTTAAAAAAAAGTGAAACTTTTGAAGTCTTGGCACTTTGAATCTATGCCTCACTTGTAATCTGCAAATGAAGTAAGGCAGGTATAATAACTCCTTCTTTGAATGTCAGATTACTTTCTGCATAATTTTAGTATAAATCTGAGACTGAAAATTATTTGACTTAAACTTCTTAATTGGAAGTTACCTTCCTATCCATTCTTAATAGGAAGATAATTTTGTTAACCACAGAGATTAGAGAGTGTATTTAACACTCTGTATAACTACTCGAAGCATTATTTAGTCCTGGTTTGCAGATTTATGACATAAGAGTTTTGATTTGACCAGTTTTGCTTTCAGAAATTGCAAGGCAGGAAAGACACCTTTATTTGGTTCCTAGAACAACACCAATTCTTTGCATAGTGTGGCTAAGCATTTTAGCATCAGCCTCTTAGTCAGACTTGGTCTGTAACTAGATTTTTATGGCCCTGTAGTTTGCTGGGTTTTTAATTACTTATATGTGATTTAGAGGAAATGGGTACTGAATAGCCAAATGATATAGTAATAACAAGGGTGTTTATGGGTTTAGTAAAACAATGTGAACCAGAAAATTAACTGCATGAGAGAGATCATGCAGTGCCCACATACTTAACACAGCCTTATCCTTATAGGATCAAGAAATGGATAGTCTTCAGAACTGGGCTAAGCGTGTTCTTGAGCTTGAAGAAACAGTGTCTTCCCTGCAAAAAGAGCTTGAAGAACGGAAAAAGCATTTCTTTGTGGAGGAGTCCAAACAGCTGAAACCCAGGAGAGGTTTGCTGGCTAACCTGAAATCCACAGTAGCATCCACTGCTAGTACACCTCTTGGTAAAGGCTGGGGGAAGTATGAAGAGGCTTCACCCTATTCAAAGAAACAAGTACTGTTGCCTCATAAAGCAAAAGAATAATATTTGATAAATCAAGGTGTGCAATTACTGGGCTTCTTTTTCAGTCTTAATCTGTTGGTAGCTCTTTCTCACTCTTAGACGCCATCTCTACTGTCATGTTGACTGACACAAAAATGTTTAATACATAACTTTTTCTATTGAATCAGGGTTGAATTTAGAGCTATAAAAGTTTAGATCTAGACATGTGCTTTTACTGTTGATACAGGGATGTGATTTGAGAAATATATATATTTTAATTCTGGAGTAACTGCTATCATGGTCTTCAGTACAGGTAAATGTGTGGTTCATGCAGAGTGGGATGTCCCTCATCTGCTGTTCATTATGTTTTTAAATTATTTCATTGCTGATTCCTAGAAATCAGATGGCTTGTGAACTTAATCTCAAGTATTTAAAATAGCATGGTTAATATTCTGGTTCTGACTTGGAGACTCCCTTCTTGAGACCAAACCAAGCAAACTGCTAAAGAAGGCAGTGAAATGAAATCTTACCTGACTCCTTGCTACTTTTAAGCTAACTTGGCTTTGTAAAGAAATTTGTTTTAATATAATTTGAATTTCCACTTGGCATATGCATTAAACTTTGAAAAATCTATTTAATAAAATTTTCCATTGCTAAATTCAGCTGACTCTTCATTTTATACATCAATGAAACCAAGATAAGGAAAGATCATAAAATTAAAGCCCAAATAATGATAGTGATTGATATAGCATGATCTTGAGTTGAAAGAATCATATCCTTGATTATATTCCTTAGCTTTTACCTAGTAGCTTAAGGATGGAAGACTGGAGCATGATTAAAATTTGAAATCGTTTTCTCAGAGCCCTTTCAGTCAGTGAAGGTGAGGGGTTTTTTAACTACTATGAAAGTACAATGCCTGTAATTGCTGGAGGATTGCTGTGGAATCTGTAAGTAAATTGGATTGATCAGTCCCTGTAATGTTGTTTCTCTTGGAAGGAGAGCGAGTTCAAAGCAAGAACCTCACCCTCCCTGGGGAGACAGTAGGTGGTGCAGCCTTCCCGTGTGACACGGAGCACAGCCCTTCTCTGCTGTGACTCCTCTTGCCAGGTCGTTAAGAGTTTCGGGTTGGTCTGTGATCAGTTATCACTCTGCAATCTGTTTAACAAGGCTGTTGCACTTCAGCCACTGCTTTTCTCATGTTTTGAACTGTTTCTGTTATATACAGGGTTATCTGGCTTTAGTAGTTCTGAAGGCCTATAATCCCCGCAAGGTAGAATTTCTTAAGTATTTTTCTACTCCCACATAAACTATTCCAGCTATTAAAAAATATTTTGGTGTAGTTATATGAGACACTGAGTGTTGATCCCTTGAATAAGAAAGCTGTTATGTACAAATTGCTTTAGGAGAAGCAATTCAAACAGAAGTTTAAAAATCATCAGAACAGGCTAATGCTGGAAAATTTCCATACCATTTCAACCTACCTAGTGCTACACCTTGGCAGCCTGTCTAGCAACTTTATGTAACACTAACTGTAACCTCCTATTCCCTGAGCAACTGTTCTATGTTCTGTCTTACTTCCCAGAGCTCTTTGGTTGGCTACAGGAAATGTTTTGAAAGACAAAGTTACATTATCTTAAGCTTTTTTTTTCCTTTTTTCTTTTTATTTTTTTTCTCCAGTCTTAAAATAAAATGAAGCCTGTAGTGAAGTACTGGCCAGTACTGAACTGTTGATGTTTTCCCAAGAGTTGCTAAAGGACAGTGTAGCAATTACAATAAAGGCTTTTGAGAAGCTGTTTTCAAGGACAGCTGAGGGCTGGTTCTTCTCTTCATTGCCCTCCAGGACAATAAGGAACCACAAGAAGGATGCAAAAATGGTTGGTTTGGTCCTTTTCAGTTTCTCAAAGGTGACTGGGTGGAAGTAAAGCAGAATCCATTAGTCTTAGTAGTGGTGATAATCAGAGATTCCCCTGTTCCACATGAAGCTACCACGGGATAGAACATCAGCCATTTGTTTTATCTCAAATTACTACCATGCAACTTGCTTCAGATTAAGTGTTTATTAAAATTAAAAATCACCATACAATAGAAACTATTTACATATTTAACTGATAGTCTGTTTAAACTGCACAGTTTGACTGAAGGAAGCCACTGGAAAAGAAAAGCCATGAATACTTCTGCTGCTGAACTTCAACTGCAGGCACACTGAAGCTTTATCAGAAAAGTTTTAAGCTTCTACAAAGTATCATTTGCCTAAATAATTGGGCTGAAGGATGGCAAAGATGTGTACTGGGTTTCAGTTGTAAGAACCAATGTCTTTGTTTACTTTGAAAAACAAGTAATCTATGCTGTGGTTACATTGCAATTGCCCAAGCTCATCTGTTTGGGTAAGTAATTTGATAGAACAATTCAGTGTAAAGATCTTAGCAAATTGCATTCACTTTAAGAATTAGATTTGCAATACTGCTCAACAAACTACAGTGTCACTGCAATGTAACTTGATATCCTATTGCATGTTTCCACAATTTTTTTTTGATAGCACTAGAGCTAGTTTTAGCTTTAAAAGAGATTTGAGGTTAGTTGATTAAAGCAGCAAAAATATAAGGAATATTCTTGAATAACCACAGAGGATTAAAAATGAAGATTAAAATATTTTCACTGGTAACAGTTTCAGCAACTGCAATGAAAGTATTAACTTCCTTCAAAATCCTGTGCTTTTCCATGGACTTCAGCTGATGACTTTGGCCTTGTGGGAAGCTGAAGGTTGAACACAGAGTGAGGTGTGCTGCCACATCTGCAGTCATGTGTGTCCATCTTGCACTTCTGCATCTGTGATGATTTTGCAAGGCTTTGAAAATGATTTTAAATTTAGGGTTTTACAGCAGTAAAACAGAACTCTTTTCAGTGTAAAGAATTACATACATAACTCTACCTCAAAGGCAACCTTGACACTGTTTAGAAAGTCTCACAAGAGAGGACAGTATGCTTCCTACTAATGTGAAATAACAAGGATATAAAAATAGTTTTTACATTATGCTGTATTTCAAAAAAGATGATTTAAGAATGTCACCATGTCTTAAAAATCTGTAACTTCTCCTTTGTGACTTTTGAAAACAGCTGTTCATGCAGCCTCTCAACCCTTTTATCAAGGTCTCCTTGTAACATGTTGCATGACAGGTCTTAAGAAGGCTTTGTCAAGCTCTACTGGATTGCTTTCCTTCCTTCTCCCTCCCCACCCCAAAAAGCCTGTTGACTTTGGGGTGTTTCTACAGATGCAAAACACAGAGCCTTTAAGGAGAACCTGAAGCTTTAGCGGAACTGTTTTAACCAAACAAAAATATTATTATTTCTTTGCAGAATTATTCTTTCCTTCAGCATTTCAGCTTCCACACTCAGTTAAGACATCTGAATTCATGAAGTAACTGGTTTGAGCAGTCTGTCCTAAAGATAGTCTGTGCCAATGATCTATGGCAATGGAAAAAGAGTTCTTTGTCCTAGGGCTGTTGTTGATATTGCCCTTCTGTTGCTGTGTAGAAGTCATCAAGCACACTCTGTAGATAATCAAATGTTGGCCTTTCTTCTGCTTTGTCTTTCCAGCATGTTTTCATGATATCATAAAGCTCAGCTGGGCAGGTTTCCATGCGTGGCATTCGGTACCCACGCTGAAGAGCAACCATCACATCTGAATTGCTCATACCTTCAAAAGAAACAACAACAAAAAAAGATTTAATGAAATTATCTCTATTCCTAGAGAAATTATTTTTTCCTTTTTTTTACTTCACTCTAATGATCTTCACCCACTAGTACAAGACCCTTGTTACTTATTAAAGGTAGCTCCTAGTATGAGTTCAATAAACAAGGACTTGCTCTGAAAAATTTTGGTGGAAACATTTCCATATCTGCAGTTGAGCAACCCAACCTCTTTAGTGCCAAGTCTAACAGGACTGCAGGAAAAATCACAATTCCTTTTTCCAGAACCATCTCTGTTCTGTTCTGACTAATCCTGCCCCCATTTATTCTGCTTCCTGTGGTGTTGAGATTCCCAGCAAAAGCCTGCCCTGGCACCAGCCTTTGTCTCTAGCTGCAGAGCTACTGCTCTGCTTGCTGGAGCTCTATCCACCCTGAGGTGGAGAGTAGCCTCCCTGTTTAGTCATGCTGCCAGTCACCCCACCTGAAAATTTCAGGCTTTCTTCTACATCAGCTTTGGTGTAAGTGCTGCTAATTGCAAAATACTGGACAGTCACTTATGAAACCATTAATTGTAATAGGCAATTTCCCCTCTTGTCCTATTCCTGTCATGCAAAACCATCTTGCCAGCTGTGCTGAGCTTTGCTTTTTTTCCCTGCTTCGGCTTTCTTTCAGAGGCTAAGAACTGTAAGTACCAGCAGTGCATCCTGAGTCTCATGTGCCAGCTCGTGTCACATGAGAGAGTCCTGCCCTGGACTCCATCCTCCTCCCCCTTTTTTTTTCATTTCCTGTCATCCCTCCCCCCTTTATCAAACCCTTGAGAAACTGGTTCACAGAATAATTTCAACACCTACTCAGAAGGTCAGCCATGCTAGGGCCGGCCTTTGCTATTTTAGGCTCACCACTTCCTACCCAGAAACCTGCCTTTGGGCTTCTCCCTTCCTCTGCAAATCTAATCAATCTGTGGTTGCATTACCTTCTTGGGACACACTCTCTTCTGTACTCAGTGACTGATGTTTGTTCTGATGGCTGGGCATGCAGGAAGCACCTGTGCTTCAGCCCAGAGATTGGCATTCCCAGAGAAGGCTTTCCCTTTCAAGAAGGGTATCCCAGACCCCACAGCCACTGGCGCACTCTTCATGCACGTGATGCAGTTCTGCCCAAGACTACAGCCCCTCATGTTTTTCTCAGGCCATCCAGCCTCTGGTGAGGTCCATGCAGGACAGTCTCCTGCACACACCAGCTGCCCAGAGGTGCAGGGAGAGCAGCTCCGCTTGGCTGAGAGCAGGCAGGATGGGTCTTGCTCTGAGGAAGGTCAGCAGTGGAGATGCAGATGTGGTGCTCCCCTGAACCCCTGGTGACTGTGCAGCTCTGTCTCTGCAGGCTGTGCAGACCTCTGTGTGTATTATCTGACTGCTAGGGCTGTGATTTAAGCCACTTGGCAGGTAAGGACCCATTTGAATTACAACCAAATGACAACTTTATCCAGTGTAACTACTTGGATTATTCAAGATGACCATAGTTCACATATCTGACTTCAGCTCAAGCCTGCTGGCTCTAGGCTTTCCAAAAATACCCTCAGCCATGTAATCCGAGTCTGGATCAAAGTGCTTACTTTGGGCACATCTTTTGTATTTTCAGTTCCTCTCTGGAAGGAGAAGGGAAGTTTTCCTGAACTAATACTGCCCATGTGCAGAAAAGAAGTATTTTGAAGTGGTGGAAGGGCATGTTGTCACAGAGTAAGGAATTACTGCTATATAGAGACAAATTAAACACAGGAAGAAAGTCAATAATTCATTTTATAGAGAACAGTGATCTGACTGCTTGAGCTTAAAGAAATGGATTGTATATAATATATGCATTAAAACAGTTATTCCTACCATACGAAATCTTAGTTAACTGTGCTGCTACATGAAAATTGCTGCTACTGGGCTTTCGTGTGGAATGGGGATGATTTTTTGGGTTTAAGTACTTTATAGGATTGTGCTTAGATCTCTTGTCTGCAGGACAGATTGTTACATTCTGAATGCTAAGGACAAAGCCTGTGTTTCAGCTACCCTGCAGGAAAACTATCTGTTTAATAACCATTTGAGTTCAGAAGCGAAAAATGAAAATACTTTTATCAGTATCCCATAGTAAATAAGTCATGTACATACATCCATGTGTTTGGGGTTTTATTTAAAACAAAAAATGTTACCCACTTTTAGTCCCAGCAGTATTCTCAAAATAGCTACTTGCCTAACTTTACCTTTTGATAATTATTTCCATTTTTTCTTTGTGTAGCTAAAGAATTACCTGTCTTACCATACATATATCCTAATCAGTAAAAGAAATACATCCCACATACATATTTATTACACTTACACCCTCTTGAAGGCTAAGGTTTTGGTACATGTCTGTTAATTTATGCCACCTGTCAGGTTGGCACCTGTCAGGTTTCACAAAGACACATTTCTTTGTGTTAGAGCCTGGGAAAAGATGTGAACACAGTGGTAGGGAGGAAGAATCCACGGTACAGAAGGGTCATACCTTGTGAAGAACAGCAGACATAACTGGAATGCAAGTATGGATGTTGCCACTACTGACATACTATATAATCATCCAGAAATTAGGTTTTAACAACTATTTCAACGTATGTACCCAGAGAATCAGATACTTGCTTCATGTTTCAGAGGTAGTTCCTGAAACTATAGTTCCACTAATAGCTTTGAGTTTCTCAGGAAGAGAAACAGCTGTGGGAATTTAAGAACAAAGATCACAAAAGCTCTGAGTTTCTTGGCAAGGAATGCTTCCTTCGAAGTTGCCTACAGGTTATAGCTACTTGCCAGCTTCAACTCAAACTGTTTCATATGCAGCTATATGCTGAATACTCTGGTTGCTAGAGCTGGTTAATAATTGAAAATAATATTTTGAAGCATTCCCATTAGAACTGAAAAATCAATTTACCTATCACGAGGTTACTATTGCCATGCTGGGGTAATTTGTCCAAATCTGTCACATCTCTGTAAAGTAGATTGGCCACCCATGTATTTTGCTGCGATTCTGATTCTCAGAATCAACGTTCAATCTAACAGGCTATTTCAATTTATACTTCTATTTAAAATATAGATATAGATATATTCCACTTTAAGGCAAGCAATACCTGCAAACTATTAAAATCTTCCAATATGCAGTCAAAAGCCTTCCGTTTGTAACTGCTGGTTGACAAATGAATCCACACTGCACAGAGTATTTATGGTGCTCATAAAAATCCTCCCACATTTAAAAAAAAATGTTGGCCAGACTTCCCCTAGAAGAGAGATTTTCCCACAGCAGTGCAGCAGTACCACGTCTGCTGTACAGATTGACTTTGTTCTTAAAATAAAACCATGATATGGCTTATGAAGGTAAAGAGAGAGCAGACTTAGCTGCAGAATTAAGTATTGGATTGAGTTTTATATTTTTGTAGTGCTGGTTCCCAGGTGAGCTTGTAGGTTTGTTCAGAGAGGGACAATATTCTAAGCAGAAATTCTTCAGAAATAATTTTGTGAGCCCAGCTCAGTGCAGGCAACTGTCTGTACACACAGGCAAGTGCTAACAGGGAAAAAAGGTATCTTGACTGTGGGAAGAGCCATGCATTACTTGGCTGCACACAGCTCCTGTCTGATCCTTCCTTGGGACATGAGCCCTGTTTAAGAAGAGCTTTGGAGGACCTGCCATACTGTCAAATATTTCACAGCCCTCACCTACAAACTGACCCAGAGCACCTCACTGTGCAAGCAGCCCTATCACCTCTTGAAGTTTAAGGGGGCTAGTCTTGAGGTTAAGTGTTTTCCTGGCCTAGAACTGTGACATGAGAATGTCTGGTTTGGCTCTGCCTCTTCCATGGAAAGTCACTATGTTCTTCCATAACAGTGTAAAGTTGGCTGCCATCGCCCCTTTCCCGCTGCCCATGTCTTGCAGGACTTCCCGTCTCCCTGTGCCCAGAGGTCTTCAGCCTACTGTCATTTCAGGGACCTGGGTCTGCCTCTTGACCATCTCTGGCAGTTCAGGATGCAGAATTCCATCTGCTCAGGAAGTGGTGAAAATGTTTTCACTGTTTAAACAGCAAGAGTTGCTGCACTGGAAGTACTGGGAAAGCTTTGCTTGGAGGAAATATCTGGTCTCCCTTTCCTGTCAGGACCCCAAGGTTCTTCTCAGAAGTTACTCTGCCTATGAGATGTCCAGCACAGGTGAATATGGCTGTACTTTCTCCATTTGCCCATAAGATAAAGGAATTTAGGGCAATTTCCCATAACCTCTGTAAGCTTAAATTGATGCCAGGATGATTTTTTGCTTTTTCTTTCATACCTATCTTATATACCCTTTTATATAGTTTTATGTATTCTTAGTGCTTTTAGCCTACATACTTGTAACTTTCCAAGTCTGATAACTGAGCTGGGACCCACTGTACCATTAAACCAGGAGACCAAACATCCTGGGAGCCCCAGACACCAAGGTCCTCTCCAGAACATATTTTTGTAAACTAAGATGGACCCATCCAAGGGGAAGGTTCCTCAGAGCAGGGGTTCACTCAAACCTCTCACTGGGGAATCTTTGATAGATATGCTAATTTGCAAGGCCTATAATTGTGTGCATTTTGGTGTGTGAGGGGCAGTGTGTGCATTTCGGGGCATTCCACCCGGATGAAGTACTGCACACAAGGATCCTGAAATAAATAACGAGGTAAAAACCCCTTTTCCCCCTAAATCATGTTTTGGTTTTAATTTTAAGACCAGGGAAAGGCAACAAAATGAATGCAGCCTGTTGCCCAGAATGAACCATCTATGCCTGATAAGTAACAATTTTATGTGCATAAAAAACCCCTTCATACAAGGTGTGTCTGGAAACATTAATATATATTTTGTTTAACAATGTAAAACGAAACATGAAGCACGTGACCATCTCACAGCTACCTAATGCAGCTCGATTTGATGTGCACACCTCTGTGGCCTTGTACCTGACTACGGACCAACAAATAGGAAATATTCCTAGTGGTACATCAACACCGATTTAGGGTCTGCTTTCATATGTGTTTAGACTAGCTAGCACTGACAAATTATTACAGCCTATTTGCTTGTGAAAACATGCTTTCTTAGTATCTTCATATATATAGTATCTTCACATATATAGTATATCTTCACAAATTATGTTATTAAAATCCTCAGCAGCTTACAGCACTGTGAGAACTTGCAGCACTGCATCCTTGCCATGAGACTGTGCTTCTGTCCACCAAGCAGGGATGTCATAAATGCAGGGCCTGCATTTGCTGCTGTTGCAGCACCTTTAGAATATATACAAATACCTATACATCCACGGTGCCATTAGTCTGTTTCCTAAAATTAACCCTGGAAAGGCAAGTGCCTTACACATACAGTGACTAAGTTTTCAAAGCAGTAGATTACCTGCAAGACATTTTTCCAATCCCTGGTGTCACCACTGCCAAATGCCTGAATATTATCTTTCCCTGAATATTATCTTTGCTTTTTAGCACCAAAGTATAAATAGAGAGTGAAACCACAGGCCCATACCTGGATAAGGGATCTTTCCATATGTAACAATTTCATACAGGAGAATCCCAAATGACCACACATCAGATTTAATAGTGAAGGATCCATAGTTAATTGCCTCTGGTGCTGTCCATTTAATAGGGAATTTTGCACCTAAAAAAAAAAGTACAGTCTCAAACAGTCACTTTAATCCATTTCACATTCAGCTATAGATGCAAAAGCAGCAGCAAGACATACCTTAAAACATAGTATCTTAAATTACTGTCTTTCACATCTAACTAACTGATTCCAGAAATTGCCATATGAAAGCAAACTCCTTTCAGTTAAACAATAACATTCAGGTAGCCTTTGTTGGGAATAGTACATTAATTCTTTTGACAATAAGGAGTAATACAAGTAGTCTCTCTAAGCCCTTTTTAGCCTGGTCTAACATTCTGGCACAAAATACCAGGTGAGCTAGGAAATTTTTCTGATAGCAGAAAGCACATCAAAGAAACCTGACATAAAAAATTTATAATGTGAAAAGTTAATTTAATCAATATACAATGTCCAGAGCTAGCTAAAACCCACAGATATGGGCCTGTACCTCTGAAAACTGCTTATTTAGACTCTTCCCTCTGATCTTTTGAATTGCTAACTCAGTGACTGCTGAATAGTTCATCTTCCTTTAATCTCAACTGTAGTGTGTTGTTCTCTTTCTTCCTCATACTTCAGTTCTTCCCCTCTCACCCTACACTGCCACGGCTTCCATCCAGACTGTGAAAACCTTAGGTGTGTCTTTGAGAGGAGAAGGGGAAAGCCAGCCAACAAACCACTCTGGAAAGTTACCCTTATGTATGGAAGCATAAATAAAAACTTTTCACCACAACTAACAGTGCACTTCTTGAAAGGATCCTTGAAAACATCAGCAAAACACTCATGGCAAGCCCCAGACAGAGACCTTTCATAGCATGTTTTTCCTCTGTCCAGTCCTGACCCTGTTACCTCCCATCTGTGTGCTGAGCAGGGATGTGACCCAGACTTGCAGTGTCCCTACTGAACATGCAAATTAATGCTGCAGCTCCTAAAACAGCTTCCAAAGGTGACCAGTTCTGCTAAAGCTTTTCTTGTTACCAGCAGCTACATCCACTAGGATTCTTCCTTTCCCTGTTTCCCTGAGTGAAAGGAGGTCCATATGGCACTTAAGGATGTTAAGAGAATATAAGACCACAGTTTCTTGGCCTTTAATTCTGTGAGATGGAAGCTGTGACTGTGCAATTACTTTGTTCAATGTAGAAAAAGCTGTGTGCAGTTAAGTACTCTCAGTTGTCTTTGTCTTTCAATTTTATTTAAAAGGAACTCGTCAAAAAGCCTGGGCAGCACAGAAAGGTTATTGGTTTCCTTTACTCCTTTCAGAAGTCGTTGGCCCTAGAATGCCACCCCTAGGGAAGCTGTTATGGCACTTCCTGTCCTTGGTGACCATACTGCTGTTAGATACAGCCTCACTGCCTCCCAGAGGCTGAAGTTTTAAAGACAGAAATAGAAATACATACCTTCCCTTGCTGTGTATTCATTGTCTTCGATGACTCTTGCTAGTCCAAAATCAGCAATTTTGCACATCAGTAAGTCTGAAACCAGAACATTCGCTGCTCTCAAATCTCGATGGATATAATTTTTTCTTTCTATGTATGCCATCCCTTCTGCAATCTGTAACCAAAAGAACAACTATTTTGGTATTTCAATACCAAAAAGAGCTCCATTAGCAGGTCTGACCCCTCTTTCTTCAAAGGTATCAGCAAAGCCACATCCATTTATTCATTATTGGTGTCTTTGGAGCATTTTTAGATGGAAGCCAGGAAAGGGGGATTATCATGGAAAACCTATGTGCAGCTCCAGTCCTGCAAAACTCTGCTTACAGTAGCAGTTCTGAAAGAATTATTTGGGTGAATAACAGCTGGCAGGATTAGATACATATGAAAGACATTTCCTGAAACAAAATCTTGAATAAAATGTCCCTAAGATTTCTATTAAAATATCCTCTTTCCTAAATTATTAACCAGTTTATTTTCTAAGAAAATAGAAGGAATTAATCACTTAGGATACAGGTGTTCTGATCAAGCAGGTACTGACAAAGCAACAGTACAGAAAATGTTAAATAAACCCAACAACTTTTTATTTACCCAGAATCAGGAAACAAGTATTAAGATAGGGGAAACAACTTTATTTTCTTCTACAACAACATATACCTTTTCATGCACGAGGAGTGTTTGGCAACAGCCAGCTCTCAGACAGTATCATAAGTAAATATGATCTGCATTTCAGCAGCCCAAAATAATTTCCAAACCAAAATAAAGAGGATGAATATCCTTGAAATATGCACAGGGGATGTTTTCTTCCCAGGCTACTTTTTTTTTTCCTGAAGAAAAACATTTTCCTTTTCAGGAATAAAAAAAAAAAAAGAAACTGAAATAATAGTTTCTAAACTCAAAGTAATAAAACTGATGTGTAGACTGTATTCTGTCCAAAGGTTTAAGAAAAAAGAAAAAGGATCCCCACGCTTGGGAGCCATCAGTTTTTATCTTTCTGGTGAGACTGGTGAGGGGACATTCCCAGTCACGGGCCACGGCTCCACCTGTGCCACAGGTACCTCTCTGGGATGTCTGTGGGTGGCTGACATGATCTGGGGAACGGCCAAGCCCTCAGATTTGCCAGAGGAGCAGCAGTAAAGCAGTGAGGGCCCTTCAGCAGTGCCAGTCCCTTCATCACACACCCTTTCCTCCCCACCTCAGGAGCAGACAAGCACACAGATCCCTCCTCAGCACCAGGGGTGCTCCTCTCAGCTGCGCAGCAAAGCAGGCAGGAGCAGCTGGCCACGTTTGAAGAGAACATTCACATCACTTCTGCTTATTCGTTTTTAAAAAGTCCCCAAGGGGTACTGCCAAGGCACACACTGCCACCACTTACAACACAAAACTACACGGTCTTTGTTCCTCTTTTTTGCTTTAAGCAATGGAAAAATAGAGCCACTTGCCCTCCCACTTCCTTCCACTGCAAACCTTTTCTTACAGTTAGATATATTCTTCAGAGAAGTGTGACATTGCCCTTGTACAACGCAGGGGAGTTCTCACACTAAACCAAGAAGAAACCCTGATGAAAAGAATGAGCAACACCTGCATTTCACATTTTCTAGAAATAAGTAAAATATTTAATAATGAGGGAAGTAGCAACTAGTGAATAATTGCCACAGAGAGTCTTATTAGGGACTTAAAGACACAACAGAAGAGCAGTACTTAATTCAGAGGCTGCTCTGCCTCTCTCTCCTCCCCATGCCATTACTTGGGTTTGGGGAGGAAGCAGAGATGAAAGGGAAGGTTTTGCTGTAAGATCGATGCTGAGTTTGGACAGGCCAGCATGGCAGGTACACCCAAAATGCAGACAGGTCTGGTAATGCCACCAAAAATACATCAAACACTACAGAGGAATCAGCTTCCCTCCTTCTTCCCTGCACAGATTTAACATTTGGGTAAACAGCTGGATAGGGAATGAAGAATCATTTCACAAAAGAAACATTTATGATCGTGATATTTATTTTCCAAGTCCAACCAAGAAAAGCCACTGGAAAGATGATTTTATTTCCTCTTATTTGTGCTAGATTCACTGAAAAATGCAGAAAATTTCGACGTAGGAAAAAATTAACAGCAAGGAATTTTGAATGAGAAAAGGAGGGGAAACACATGGACCAAACAACTGAATCCACACATCCGGTCATGTTAAACCTTTGCTTATGGGAAAAGAAGAAAGAAAAAAATTGAGATTTTTTTGATCAAGGGAATAGGTGCCAGAGCCCACGTGATAACTTTTAATGATTATTGTTGGGTTTTCACTGCCAAATGAAATGTTAATGCTAGAGAAATTCATATGAACAAAAGAAAATTAAAGCCTTTGTCCCTCTCTTTTAATGATCATTGGTACCTGTCAAGACTGTTCGGCTACATGTAACTTCTATTCAGAAGCAGGATGGGAAAGCTAATTTGGGCTTCAGGAATATGTTTTGTGGCCTTTAAAAGAGAATTCTGCATACACTGCATAAGTGTCACTGCCAAGAAGGAGCAGGTCCACATCACTTTTAATGAGTGACTGACACACTTTCAGAAATACCCATATTAAATCTTTTTAAAAACAACCCAAACAAATCTCTGCCTACTAGGAACTATGCACTCAGGGTAAGAATGAAAGAAAAGTCCTCCAGGAGAAATCCATCACTCCATAAGCCAACCTGTGTTAACTGTAAAGCTTCAGCTAAAAGTCATGCTGGGTGTGGAACAGTGGCCTCAGAGCTACTCCAGAGCTACTCCCAGCTGCCCATGTGGGCTGCCTGGGCCCACAGCTTGGTGGGATGCTCCTGCCAAAGCAGGTAAAGCAGCCCAAAAATCAGGTTGGAAATGATTGCAAAACACTTAGGGGGGACACAAGCATCTTGTTGATGCATTTTAAGCATTGGAAATAATGCAGCATACCCTGAGTGTCATGCTGCCTTAAATCTGGTAATTCTCTCAGTTCCTAGGGAGAAGCCTCACTAAAAACAGTATGCAGCTTTGAAAGGTTTGAAGTGGAGGTGTTATTGATCTGGACAGGTGTTATTGGTCTGGGTTCAATGTTTCAACAACTGTACCTTTCAATAATGTCCAGATGCATAATAAAATAAAATTTACTTTTTGATCACAGAGTTTTCAAAAAAGACAGTTCATCTTCACATGACTCTTTGTCTATGAAAAGGGTGTAGACCCTTTGTATCTGGCCATTGAAAACTGCTGCAAAAGACACATATCTTCAAATGATACATCAGTGTAATAATTTTCAGTTTGCAGCAGTGCTTATCTTAAAGGTGAAGTCAGGAAAGGTTGCAAAATCATATTCCTCTTGCCCCAGTCTAGTAGATATGTAGTCAAAGAAGACTCACAGGAAAAAAAATTATTATAAATGTAATGTATATAATTATGAACCGGAACATTAGAGTGTATCATTAAAAATCAAAGAAGCCTGAAAATGAATACACAGTGGAAATGTCACAATGTCAAATAAGACTAAAAATTGTTGTAATCTAGGTATGACTTTCTACTATGATTTTAAAAAAGAGGGTAGAGAGGGATTAAAACACTGCATCAAAAATCTCTATTATTTTTATTCTAAGTTTATTATTATTTCAATGGCACTGCAGCCTTAGAAGGCAGAAAGAACTTGCCAGTCAAGCAGTAGACTGCAGAAGAATTAATGAAAGTATCAGCATTGCATGGGAAAGAAGAAAGACTACTTTCAGGACAAAGCTTGGACCCTTTTGAAGGTTATACCATGAGTTTTTTTAGTAAAAACAGGTATCATTTTTCTAACCACAGCCACTATGCATGTGTGTCCTACATGGAAGAGAATGGATTTGCATAAGAAGCAGGAAGACTTTACACACACAAAATGTTCACTGAATTCGTGTTGTACATTTTCAGCAGATCTCATCCAACAGGAACAATTACGAATTCAAGAAAGTGAAACAAAGAATTGGAGGCTCTTGCAGTAAATTGCCTCTGGGTCACAATGGAAACCAACAACCAAAAACCTGAGTTTTCAGTTGCTTTAGTGCTGAAGGAGCCAGGCTGGGGCTGACTTCTCCAGGATGTGCCACAGCTCTGCTCTGTACTAAAGCAGATAGTACGTGCTTGAATGTATGTTTGCAAAACTCAGTTTCCCGTAAATCATTCTCATTTCAGACCCTTCTAACATTCATCTCCAATGGATAAAATTGTCTTTGCCAGGGCATAGCTAACATTAAATTCCCCCAGTCCCTACTTACATGCAGTGATTAAAACACAAGAGATACCTTCAGTTCTTGTCAGAGAGCAGGGTGACTTAGAAACTGAGCTGGACCACCTTCCTAGCACCACCTTCCTGCCATCTTTTCCACAAACTTAATTTCATAAATCACGACCATTAGTACAGAAAGAAACCCATCAAAATCCAGAATCCACAACTGTAAGATAAAGTAGGCACCAGAGGCAAGTGCAACCCAGTAACAGCTATCTCTGCCAAAAATGTCCATCAGCAGGTGTGTCCACCTAACCAGACAAAAAAGTCAGTATTGCAGAGCAGGAGTGTATCTGATCACTTGCTTACTTTTAAAAAGTTGGTTTATTTCACCTAGAGGAACAGTCCTCATTTTGCAAAGTCAGAATGTTTCACCTCTTGCAAACACATTTTTTTCTCAGGACTGTTCAAGGCAAAGGTGTAATGAACTCAGTGAGTGGGGCACTAATCAACAGCCTGGCAATGCAAACAACAAACCACAGTGCTCTTCACTTGGAAAATGAGCTTCAGCTCGGGTTTCCTGTACAAGGACCTGTACTATACTCTTTAGCCAGCTAATAGAGAGACCACATCCTCCTCTCCCTTTTTCCCATTCCCAGTCCCTCCTGTGTCATGTAACATCACAGATGTGTGAAGGCAAAAATAGGTTAATGCTCAGCTACCATTTCTTGCATTTTCAGTGCTCCTGAGAAGCTGGGATAGCCTGGCAAACTGCCCTGCTAGAATGGTGTGATCAGAGTGTAATGTAGAGCTCAAGTGTGTGTCCACCAAGAAAAAAAAAAAAAAAGCCTAAGAACTTCACCACAAGCTTCCTTTCATATTATTTTTAACCTCTTCGGAAACACATCTCTCCAAATTTCTTTCCTCTTAGCTCAGCAGAGAGGTTAACATCACTTCTGTAAGAATAAATTAGTGTTCCCTTTGTACAAACCAGAGTCACACCAAAATTACCCCATGCATTTTGTGTTCTCCTTTATACATAGCCTACATTCTGGAAAAGTGTGATCCACAGATTACCTTAGCAGAGGTCAGAAAAGATTTTTGTCCATCTTTTGCCCTAAAGACCCATCAATTAACATTCAGACTGTCAGAGACAGAGAAGACCGGTGGAACATCTGTGCTAGTCGGAGGGAAATCTCTGGCCCAGGACCACAGACATGCAGCCTATTCCACACAGCCCTGTTATCACACAGTGGCATTAAAAGCTCTTTGCAAATGTGCCCCAAAACCCTAAAAATTTTTTCCATAAGAAAAATCCTGCTATCTCTGTTCCAAAGTTTTGTTTGAGCCTCAGCCAGAAATCCTCAGAGAGGCATTCCTGAACATCCCTTTAGGATCACTGCAAGCCAGTCTCAGGAATTTCTGGTAGTCTGTATCTTATATGACGAGAGGGACTCCTCACGTCACCTGTGCAGCACAAGGTCCTGGCCTCTGGGGCCCAGTGCAGGAACTGGCTCTGAGAGGTTGCTGTCAGATCAGGGTGACAAGTGATGTCCATTTGAAGAGACCTGACCTTCAAAGCTTTGTAAATGACAGTCTCTGACCCCTGTTATCTTGTAGTGATTTACCTAAGTTGTACACAGAGCTGTTCTCTAGTTCATTACCCTTTTTAAGCCTTAAATTTCTAAAACTACAGTATTAATTTTAAGTGAACACAACATGCCTAACTCCAATAAAAGGTCTGCTGTGAAACCACATGTGCCTTTTTCTCCACATCTCAGGTCTCCTTTCATAATGCTGCTCACAGATATCCTTTCTTCTCTTGAATTTTACACACTATTTTCAAAGCTACCTTTCATTTTCTTTTCTGTCCACTATTATTCATCTCTTCAGACCATGAACTGGCATCCAGCAGTTTTTCCACAACCACAAAGCTTTTATCCCACTAAAAATAAATTCGCAGGGACAAATTACCTAAAGAGTTCAGAAAATTTACCCACACTAAACCAATAATTACAGCAAAAATAGCTCTTCCATGGAGTCTATGTGAAATAAAAATCTATATTCGATATATTGAACATCTATATAACAATATGTGATATATAATATAGTTTAGAATAGAACAGTTCCAGTTGGAAAGGACCTCCACTGATCCTCTAGTCCAACTGCTTGACTACTTCAGGCCACTTTAACCAAAGTTAAAGCATATATTAAGGGCATTGACCAAATGACTCTTAAAATATGACAGGTTTGGGGCATTGATCCCCTCACTAGGAAGGCTGTTAAAGTGTTTGACAATTCTCTTGCTAAAGAAATACTCCTAATATCTAATCTTATATTTATTTGTATAGCAATAGTTACATGAAACATTTATATAATATTCTTATTGTGCATTTTTTGTATCAATCTTTAATGCTTTATTACATCCTTTAAAGTTTTCCTATCTTTCCTCATGGGTTATAACAAGTTAATGTAACAGGGTACAACAATCTGTAAACTGTAATGCATGAAAAAAAAAACCCTTTAAAAAGTTGGTTAGCAACAAGCTACCAGAAATGCCATCATTACCTACTACTAACATGAAGTACAACCAGCAAAAGCAGAATTATTACTCTATTTTTGTTACATGCCTCCCTGGACACCTAGTTCTGATAACTGTCCAAGACAAAACACCAGGCTCTGCAACCTTTGATTCAGGCTTTGACACACAAATCACTCTGGAGTCTTTCTCTTCAGGTTTCATTTAAGACACAGATAACTGGTATATTTTGAAACAATCATCCTGGTTCATAAATCATGTACTAGTACCTGAAACACCATTTCACAATAGTTTACTTAAGAATTTGAAACCAACAGTACACTGAGGTTAGGAGGAGTTTGACCAGTTAACCTAACTTAAGAAGTAAAAAAATGGCACACTTATTAACACTGAAGAAATCTGTTAAGCAAAAACTCACAAACTTGTTCTTACACTTTCAACTTGTGGCCACTCAGATTGAAAACAACCTTTTCACAAAAGAAGGCAGCTGGGTACTGCTGCCATCTGAGCAGGTCACCAGCAGTATCTACGAGTTAAGCCTGACCACATATTCCCTTTGAAACCTCTTTTACCCATTTCTTCCTTTTGAATAACCGTATTTACCCAAAATTGATTTGTAAATTACATTTTTTTAAATGTAAAAACCCTTAGGATAAAATGGCCCAGTATAAGTTTCAGACTCCGAGAGGAATAATCCCCATTAATTTTGAGCATATTTCTTAAACTTTACCTGAGCAGAGAAGTCGATTAGCTTTGGAAGCAACAATTTACTTCCTTCCTCACTCTTTAGAAAATCCAGCAAACTTCCTGTTAAAACAGAGAAAGATTAAGCCAGTGCAGCTTATTACAAAAATAAAGGTCACATTGGTTCCCCAATTTTCTGAATCACAAAATTGATGCTGTAAAGTGTTTTGATGTATTTTCAAGTTGACTACAGTAAGACAGTCTCTTTGCATGATTTAACTACAGGAACACCCAAATCAGAATGTCAGACATTCAAGTTTTGCCATTTTCCTGGCTGTTGAAAACTCCTATCAGACCATCCCTCAGCTCAATGGTGTTAAGTTTGATAAGTACCCTACTCTATGGACCATCAGGAAAACTGTCTAGGAGAATCACAGACATCAATCCTTTCCAAGTGACTCAACATTTGTTCATGAGGTTACCAGCAAAATTGCTTGAAAAGAGAATAAAACAAGAAAAACTACCACCCAAGATAATCTGAGAAGGAAACTTTGCATATTTTGTGTACTAATGCTCTATAAAATCCTTTTCTAGTAGTTCAGCCATCCTTGCAGGACCATTCCTCACTCATCTTATTACACACACCTTTATCAATTCGAGGCCCACATATGGCAATTCCTAAGGTTTGTTTAATTTGCCTTGGTATGATACCAGAAACACAAGTTAGGTAGGGAGTCCAAAGGAACCAGAGCTATTCTGGGGGTTATCCTCTGATTCAGAAACAATTGAAAATGCTGCATTTAAGAAAACTGTAAAAACGGTTTACTCACAAATGCAACAATGAATCATAAAAGTAAAGCCTCAGCCCATCTTAAGCATAGGTGCTCTTTCCCTTAATATCTGAATATTCAAACATAACACTATCACTTCTTTCTTTAAATAGAAAGGGAACTAGTTTAGGAGAAGCAGAAGAGTTCACTAAAATATTGCTGGCAGTTTGTTGTGGTTGAACCCCAACCATCGAGCAGGCCTCACGCAGCCTCTCCCTCACTCCCCACTAGTGGGACTGGGGGAGAATCGGGAGAGTAAGAGGCAGAGAACTCATGGGCTGAGACCATGACAGATTACTAGGAAGAGGAAAAGAACAAACTGTGCACAACAGCAAAGCAAAACAAGGAATTAATTCACTGCTTCCCATGGGCAGGCAGGTGTTCAGCCATCTCCAGGAGAGCAGGGCCTCATCCTGTTATAACAGTGACTTGGAAAGACAAACACCATCACCCTAACTATCCCTCCTCCTCCACCTTCTTTCCCCAGCTTTCCATACTGAGCATGATGCCATATGGTCTGGAATACCCCCTTGGTCACTCAGGGTCACCTGTCCTGGCTGTGTCTCCTCCCACCCTCCCGTGCACCCCCAGCCTCCTCACCAGCGTGGCAGCCCAACAAGCAGAGAAGGCCTTGGCTCTGTGCAAGCCCTGCTCAGCAATAACAAAAACATCTCTGTATTATCATCACTGTGTCCAGCACAAATCCAAAACACAGCCCCATACAGACACTGGGAAGAAAATTAACTCTACCTCAGCCCAAATCCAATGTTTGTCTCACCTTTTGCCATGAATTCTGTTATAATATAAATAGGCTCTTCTTTGGTCACTACAGCATAAAGCCTAACGAGCTTATCATGCTGAAGTGTTTTCATGAGGTTGGCTTCCTCCAGGAAGGCTTGCACAGACATTGTTCCAGGCTTCAGAGTCTTCACAGCCACTTTTGTACTGTTGTGATAGTAACCTACAAGGAGGGAACAAGATCAGTGCACTTGAAGTCACTCTGCACCCCACAGTGCCCAGACTAGCAGGAATTTGTAAAGCAGGTGAGGTTGGATTCCAGGAATAGCTAAGAGCCTAAAAGCAAGTGCCACATGTAGCACAAATATTTATGTTAGAATTCCTTTTTATTTTGCAACTTATACAGCACTGCAGAGAAAAATGATCCACTCCCTATTTTTCAAAATTAGTTATCTGAAAAAAAATAAAGAAAGCAAATTATCTTACTTCATACTTTTTCATTCACAAGTAGACCATAAAATACATAGTCAAGGCATGTTTCAAGGAACATCCACTTAAACTGCCTCAGAACAATAGAGTCCAAGGACTGACTGCAAGATTCTGAAGTATCTTAAACCCCATGATTACACTTATTTTATGCATGCCAGTCTCATGCTTATAATCCTTCCTGTAACCCTTAGTGCTGAAAATGGAGCATTACGGGAAAGTGCAGTCAAATGGTTCTCGTGACCAACAAGGACACGCTGCCAGGATTGCAATCCTGCAGTCATCAGCACAAGATTTAAAACCTGATAACTTCTTATCACACAGCCCATGCTGAGAGTGGAGGAGACTGTGGCTGTGGTTCATTTCTCTGTTTATCAAACCTTCTAATGTAACATTTGAATTATATAAAAAGCAACTATCAGTAAAGAGAAAAGCAGGGAATTAATTTCAGGTTTAATGTTTTCCAAACATTAATTAAATGTTAAAATAACATAAAAAGAGAGTAGCAAGCACTGATCCTGAAGTTTATCTTGTGAAGTCATTTAATTTGAAAAATAAAGAAATATAAGAGATAGAAAGAGAGATATAAATGCAACTTTTATCCCCCACCATGCTCATTGCAACGTTGTAGAAATATTTCTCAGAAGAGGTTAAACTTTCATGACACTTTGAAATAGCCTAATTTACTTATTCAGCAGCAATCCAAATCATCACCATGTTGGACACACTTCTAAATAGGAATCCACAATTTTCTTATGCTATTTATCACCCATCAAAAGAAATCAGTGGCAAAGCAAGGACCTAATTTACAGATCTTAAATGATTGCCCTAACCACTGAATCTTTTTTGAAGAAGGATCATCACCTGAGAAAAGCCACTATGCCAATCACAAAATATTTACCTGAATGATTATTAAATCTATTTTTTCAAACATGTGCAGGTCAAAACATAACAAAGAAATTTCTCTAAGCTACCTAATAGTAAAAAATTACAGCTACAGGTCAAATTTGCTGTTATAGCTCAGGTATATGATTTATATCTATCAGAAAAACAAATATTAAATGTACTTCTCTCTCTGTAAGAAGTAGAAAGATTATTTGTATCACTTCTACTATTCTACCCATAAACAGAGCATGAACTTCAGTCTCAATTTGTTGAATTCTCTAGTGAACATACTAATTAATACAACTATTTCTGTGAAGCACTTATGACCAACACACTTAACATTAACTATGTAACAGTATTCACTAAAGACAGCCATCAAACTCGGGTCTTTCTTACAGAAAGTTTGCTTTACTACAACACTTCTGTGATACTGAGGTTTTCTGCTGTAAAAGAAGTCTACCCTGACCCTCTGGTGGTAACATACAAAACAAATAGCTGGTGAGAGCAGTAGAGACAACTGATCTTGATTTCTCTCATGTTCATTTATTTCATTAGGTATTGGGAGGGATGGGACACCACAACAAGGTGGCCATGAACTCTGTGAGCACACTCTGCTATTACTAACAGCTGCAGAAGAAAATACACTTCCAAAGCACATATTACTTATATTCTAACTCAGAGGTTATTGAATAAGAGAATCTTTTACACCTGAGATGCAAGCAAGATGTGACTCATTAATAAAATACACCATAATGGCTGCATTTGCCTTGTTAACTTTCCTCTTAGCCCTGTTTGAGAATTCTCTTCATGGATTATTAATACCACAGAGCATCATGATTCACATCATATCAGTTCACACTAGGAACAAAAATGCATAAAACATAGACCCTGCTCTTGCAGTGCTGCTCTGGTTCATCATATCACTAAAGCAGCTGCTCAGATGCACTGAACTCCATGGTCTCCTACCATGGCAGGAAGTCAGTAAGTCAGTCTCTTTGCTGTTTTAGCTACTGTTACAAATCAAACGTGGAGCAAGCAACAGGATGAAAGTCTGAGAAGTGTGTGGTGATGTCTCATACAAGGAGCCATGTTCTTCTTTACATGTTAGAACTGAATCCTCCAGAACATTGCATGTTTCAGGTATTTATTTTGGAGTTGATTACCATTATTTTGACAGAGTAGTATCCTGCACAGCCAGGTTGTCCCCAGTTTCTTGCATGGGCTTTATGAGGCCATATGAACTTACAACAGACCACTGATGTTGAGCCTATCATTTCTGAACAGGACTGAAGATGGACAGCTTTGTGAACAAGCCTGTAGTATTTAGCTTTCTCCTTCCTCTACTTTCGCAGTAATTCATTGCAGGGTATACTGAGAACAACTGTTTTGAGCTATGGAGGTATGACACTGCTAGAAGACAGATAATGGCTGGAGCAGTTACTGTAGGAGGAGGTACTGGGTAAGACACCGAGGAACAGCAGCTTCTCTGCATCCAATTGCACATCAGCACTTCCCTCCTTCACCTGCTACAGCCATCCCTCAGCTGCAGAACAGAATAATGCAGCAGCAGCTCCATTTCTCACTCGTCTCCACACAGTCCATTAAACGAGAAGGCAGAAAGCCCAGGCTGCAGCTTTCTAACCACTTCCATGGTGCAGTGAATGCAGTGTGAACACAGCTTGACCATGCTATTTCTGTCCATCAGGTCAGCACAACTGATGACCAAAATGCACCTACAAACACTAACTCCGTAGCCTAAAAACAGAAAATCTATATAAAATGGGTAAAATTGCACTTGTACTGATAGACAAAACTGGAAAACCGATAGCAAATTTTCTTTGTGTAAAAGCAACTCTTCAGAGCTAGAGGAGATTCACCTGCCCATTCCATAAGACAGATTCTCTGCACAGGTCATACAGGAGCACAGCCAAGTACTTGGGAGCATATGGAGGCCTTCTCTTTGTTCCTAGGGTTTTCTTAGTCCTTCCATAATATAAGTTAATTTCCTCCAAAATGCTCAAGAGGAAGATGTCCACATGGAAGCCCAGAAAGCAGTTATAGAAATACTAAAAATAAAATACTATAAAAGATATACTTGCATATCTTCATGTTGCAGTACGAGTGTTATCTCTATATTCCCATATCTGACAGAATCGCAGACGGGACCTGTGGAAGGCATCTGTATCCAACACCCCCAGGGGCACCTGGAGCTGGTTGTCCAGGATTGTGTCCAGCTGGCTTTTGATTCTCTCCAAGAATGGAGACACCACAGCCTGTGCCAGTGCTTGGTCACTCACAGAGTGAGTGTTTGAAAGACCCTCCTGTGTTCCAGTGTGTGCCCATTGCCCCTGGCCCTGTCACTGGGCACCACTGAGAAGAGGCTGGCTCCATCCACTTTGCAAACCTCCTTCAGCTATTTACATACACTGATAAGATGCTCCTGAGCCTTTTCCAGGCTCAACAGTCCCAGCTCTCTCAGACTTTCCTCAAAGGAGAGGTGCTCCAGTCCCCTCATCGTCTTTGTGGCTCTTTGCTGGACTTTGTCCAGTAGCTCTACATCTTTCTTTACTCAAAAGCACAATTCCTCTGAGTAGGACACTGTTCCCTCTGAACCCACAATTCTAAGTATCCTTTACTGAGAATAAATATATTTAGTAATTAAACCATGGAACAATATTTCTCTCTAATTCACACTATGGCTGAAAAACAATTTTGTTCTATGTGAGGAGGCAGTGTAACAACCAACTCTTGAATCAGGAGAGCCTAGCAGGCAGATTATTTCTCAGTAGCTCTACATAAATCCCCAAGTCCCAGGGTGATCATTACAATACACAGTGTTTGCTGACACCCTGCACCACACAGCTGACCTAATATGCTTTTCCAGCTTAAAATTCCCTGGTTTTAAGATTAACCATGCTCCTGATTTGAGAGGATCTGTGCCATGCAAATCATCTTCTTTCACTTCAGAAGGAAAGCAAAGAAGAGGAAACGCACCAATCGTTTTCACAGTACATTCGTTTTTCTCACAGTGCAACAATTCAGACATAGGGTTCAGGCCTAAATTTAGATGTTAAAATAATGACACAAAAGAGAGGAAGCATCTTGAAGCAGAAACACCCTTTTAAAATTTTATTCCTTTTCTGTGTGTATGTGCTGAAGTAGTCACTTCTCAAAATTATCTGCATTTTCAAGCAGGTGATTATCTCCTACCACAAAGTCTTCAACAGTGTTTCAGTGTAAGTTAAACATTTGTTGCCCTGGTTCATTTGACAGAAATAACTGCACAATGGTTGACACTTGTCCTGACTAGTATCTAAATTGTCATTCTTGTATATCGTAGCTAGGGGGTTTCTTAAGCCTTTTCTCATGAAGGCAGATAAAAAGCTGAACTTGGCTATATATTATATNTTGCATTTTTTACATGACTTATACCAAAAGATTGCACCTATGAATGAATTAGAGCTTCCTGATTGACTCTGTAGTTGTGTGTTCATGTAATTTGCCACTCAAACAGCACCAGTCTTGTGCTTTGCTTTTCTAAATGAGAGCATCTCTTTAAAGCAATGACATTCCTGTCAAACTGACACACCCCATGGATTATTAGAGAACCCTTCACAGCTTTGTGTCCTCTAGCAAGCTTCAGGATACACTTTCAAGTCGCTCAGAAATGCTCTGCCTATAGGATTTTAGGCCTTAAAATTGGTAATAATCATCATCACGATAATCTGATCTTTTATTATAACTGTAACAAATTTATTCCTATTTAAACATAACATCCCAAAAAGAGATTCAGGGAAAGGCTAAGAGAATGGCTTGGCCTGAAAAAAACATCTTAGTGAAGAATTTGGGAGGAAGATAGAGTTTACCTCAAATAAGATAGCAACTGGCAAAAAGTGTGTAACCAATGAATAGTACACAGAACAGGCAATAAGGAAGCCAAAAGAATACTCTGATGTATTCTTAGACAGCATTTCAAAAGCAAGATGGTTAAATAATTTTCACAGAATGTGACACTGGGCATAGCTCCTTGCCAACAGGAAGTCACTAAGGCTGAGGAAATACTGCTTGTAAGCCAACAAAGCAGATAATTCAGGTTATAATAATTAACGCTATCATTTTTCTGCTGGGTATATATTAATGTTTACAACCTGTAAGTCATATGATAGTTTTATTATTGGGGTCTTGCCTTATGATTCAAGGTATGGACTGTTCAATCTCTAGTCTTCTTACTGCATAAATCTGTGCTACTCTCTGAGCAGTACAGTGGCAGACAATGTTCTTGGGTTAAGCCTGTTCCCTTTTTTCACCCAGTATGGCTGTACCACGCACTGCATTGCAGGAGGCATCTTCTTCACAAATGGACAACGAAATCTCTATACACAATTCACTAAAAGACATTGTTTCTTGTTATTTCACGTTCTTTAACACTTTCTGATTTGAAACAAAGTTCTGAGAGGCTCATCCATTTTGAAATTCAGGAGCAGCATCTTATATAACTTTCTGTTTCCACCTCAAAACATAACAAAAAACCTCTATTGTCTTTGACCTGCTAAATTACAGTGCTTACTCACTATTTCTTCCTTTAAAAGACACCAAAAGGATTTGTTCCACTTCCCTGTCAGTTATCTACCCCCTTTCACAAACCTTCTCTCCTCACAAGAAGGTGTATTCTGGGCCTGATTGTGCTGTTTTACAAGTATGCCCACCATGTTTTTGAGTGACTCTGAAATGACACTTCCTTCACAGTTAATTGCTCATTTCAAAAGGATAAACTTACCCATCCAGACTTCTCCAAACTGACCAGCTCCAAGTTTCTTCACTAATTTAATTGATTCCCGTGGAATTTCCCATGCATCTTTATCCCATGGTTTTTGAGGTTTGGGACTAATACAAGCTTTTTCCAACTTTCTGCACAAGCCATCTGATTGTCCTGGTGTCCAAAGGAAAAACAAAATACATTACACTTCTGTGCCTCACGACTTGAGATAAACATGGTTTAATTGCAGGTGTCCACTAACCAGCCCACAATAATGTTCAAAATAACCAGATGCTATGATGAAAATGTAGCCTTTCTGGTGCTTTCACAAAACTTTAAGTACCTCTGATCTGAAATTTGGCATACAGTGACAAATTTAATAAAGAAGTATCATATGCATCTGGTTACTGTCAGATTATTAAGGGTTATCAGATTATTACATGTACAATTTACACCAAATAAATACAATATCAGGTCTTATTACTGACACTGTGTTGATTAAGATGCACATTGGAGTCAGATTTGGGACCTGTATTCTGAATTTATCATTAAATTTTCTTGCAACATGATTTCAGACAGATGTGCATGCAAGCATAAGTAGGTCAACATTATTTTTTTCTCCAGACACTGACCAGCTATAACTTTTATACAAATGCTGAATAATTCTCAGGTTTTCCAGCTGTGCTGAACAGCAAGCGCACACATCTAACTATTCAGAAAAATTTCATGGCCAAGTCTTCAGAATGGCTTTGAAAAATCACTGTATGATTTCATGTCCTACATTTTTTTGTCTTGTCTTCTCTTCCCAGTTACAAGATTAAAAAAAAACGTATTTTGGAGCTATCCAGCAGGAGGTTATACAGAATGAGAAGTCAGTTTTTCAGCTAAAACACAGGTAGAATTGTCCCTTCCTCTCCCCTCCATTTCTTTTTTAAAATAAATGTAGACATTCCACGTGCATGCAATTTAATTTCTTTGAAGTATATGAAATATTTTTTCCTTTAAAAATAAATAATTAAACAAATACATTTACAGGAAAAATAAATCCAATTTCACACTCAACACCAGGTACAAGATGACATTCATAAGTCTATATGTAATTCTGCTAATTATGCATAAGAATTTACTCTCAAATAAAACATTATTTGCAATGCAAGCAATTCTTATTATAGCTTTGCATCACCCTAAGTTTGATGAACTGTTTTATAAAGCTAGTCTTCATTTCACAATGTTATGCCCTAGAGAAACCAGCATTAGGTCTGGTTATGATAACAACAATACTTGGGTTCCAGTCAGTTTTACTTTATCTTTGATAACATGCATGCCCAAGTTGTTTAGGAAAAAAAAAAAAAAAAAAGGAAAGAAAAACTTTGAAACAAAAGAAGAAAGCATTTATTTTCCTTCACAAGAAATAATGGCTGCATTCTATTAAGTAATTCACTAACTGATCTAACTTACTTTGATAATGTTTGATCATATCATTGATGTTAGGAAAAGTTATTCTTGGAGAGATGTAAAATCCTCCATTGTCTAGACTCCTGATTTTGTAGTGCTTAATAACATCACCATGGTCCGGATCATAGTCTCTTATGGAGAGAGAGTAGCTGCCTGTGGATGAAGAAGGAATGATCATTAACAGATAGCAAAAATTCTACAGTGTCCAGACATGTACAGTTGAGCCTGCTGTCTGCTTTTCTTCTTAACTCCCTTATTTCCTCAAAAAGCATTTTGCAATCAACAGGAGGAAGTTAGCCAACAGCCAGGCCTGAACCCATCACCAAAATGCTTACAGTCACACTTTCTTTTTCAATCTTGTTCAACAAACTCACATGTTCCATATTCCTGGCAGCTCCACATTCAATGCCCAGTTTTGTGGAAAGTCCCCCAGCTTGAGTAGAAGTGGCTGGGAGAGCATGACCAGGGCTGTCACCCTACTCAAACAGGAGCTGAAATTTGGAGATCAGCATTTTGAAAAAGGAACATGCTGCTTGTCATGGGCCAACTAGCAAAAGGATAGTTTGGAGATGGCTTGAGGCATACAGGAGGGACAGCAGATCTGTTGATCCCTAGGGAGCCTAACATCATCTGGGATTTAAATTGGGGCAGGAGAGCATCCACCCTTAGCTACAGCACTTTTTGTTTCTTGTACTTGTACAATTCTTGTCCACTTTTAAAGGATAAGAAACCATCTTACCCCCTTATCTCTCTTCACATGCATAGTCAGTGATACTGAGGGGTACTTTGCCTTGCTCTCAGGACCCTATGTAGAATTTATGATGTTTTCCTTTGAGAACTTCATTTAGGAGCCTTCAGCTGAGAGCACAATGATATGGGCCCATTAAGAGTGATACTTAGTCAAGAATCTGCATTACTAGGGCCAAAAAAGCTACCCTGTGGAATGGAAAGATATGATCTGCTGAAAGGCTTCATGTGTCTTCCTCTGGAGGATGCAGTGTTACAGCATCCAGCTGGAATATCCATCCAGAGTACCATCAGTGTCCAGAGGCTGGGGCAGGACTTCACATGTTCTTCTCAAAGTCCCAGCTGAAGATCCTGGAGACTTCACTAAATTTTTCAGCACAAAGTGCTCTGTTTACAGCACAAAATTTTACCAAAAAGCTTTCTGAAAAGAATCCCACTACACTGTAGAAGTGAAAACCCTCATTATGCACTAACTAAAATTTTAAACATGTAGCAATGGATACAGACCAAATAATGGAAGACTACAGAATGCAGCAGCTACTATTACAATAACATGTCTTTCAGTAAAGGAGTAACAAAGATTAGGAAGAGAAAAGATGCCACTTCATTCATTGCTGCTTCTTGTCAGTGTAATCACACACATACGTTTTTTTTTCCCTCTTATCTCAACTTTGGGTGTTAGCCTGCAACTCTCTTCTCTCTTTTTCTGCTAATTTTCTCATTCTTCTCACTCCTACAGAAGCGCAGAAAAATCACACAATGAGATGCACTGTGACTACTCCACACTCAGTGCCACCTGATGCCAATTTCTGTGTAGACTGAGGGCGTGTTTTTATCTCAGTATCAATTCCAAAGTAACCCAACCCAAACCTTACCTTTTAATGTTTCACTTTCTCTGATAAGGAAAGCTCCAGGACCATTCCCAGGAGCCAGGAGTTGTCTTTCGGCATCTTTTCGGGTTATGTCTTTGAAGAACCACCTGAAAAGTATTTCAAAGAGTTAGAATCACCTCTTTCCCCACCCACAAAGGATGCACCACCAGGGTGAAGAAGCTTGCTCGTATTAGGAGACTAGGAAAACTTACTCTTCTGTTTCCAGTGTGTTTACTTTTGCTACATAGTTGCTGGGAATGAAACCTTCTTTCCTTGTTGTGAGAGATTTTGCTCTCCACCATTCTCCAGATCTGGAAAACAGAAACAGTAGTATTCACGGGAAAGAAAAACTATAAATCGTTATTTAGGTTCTAGTCTGCTGAGAGATTTGCCCAGGCTGGAGAAGCACAGTGTTTCCTCTGAAGTTAAGCCCCTGAGAAGCCACTGGATCAATATTTGGTCACTGTTACTGAGGGCAGCTGCCAAGTCAGAGAATCACAGACTCAAGAATGGTTTGGGTTAGAAGGGACCTAAAATCATCCCTGTCATGGGCAGGGATGCATTCCACTGCAGCAGATTGCTCAAAGTCCCATCCAACTTGGAATAACTCCATAAAGCCTTTGTATTATCGCATGTAAGGGAGCTCACTTATCATTCATACACCCATAGTATGAATAGGATATCAAAGCTTGGTAGAGGGAATCAGATGAGGCCGAAGAAAATCTGCAATACAACCAATATTGTCATACTTACTCCTCAATAACTTTCAGTTTTTCTCCTTTTTTGAAGGACAAGTCCTCTTCATGAATACCTTCATAGGGATACAAAGCTACCACAATGACTCCGTGCTCCTCTGCGTCTACAAAAGTAGAAAGACAAAGGCAAGTTCACATCACTTTGCAGGCTGACATAGGCACTGAATGCAGGTGTAAGATTTCCATAGAAACATACCTTGACTGACAAACCTCTGTCCTGGTAAGAGCTGTGCTTCTGCCTACAATAAAATACGTCTTTAATTAAGCAGTTTTAGATCTTTGTGATGATCTTAAATTACAATTACATATCACACAGTTGCTTTGGTATCATCTCGTATGTCTTAAATTAAAAGGAAATGCTCAGATTTTTTCCCCACCATTCTTCAAAATCTGTATTATCTATATAGACATATATTATTTATATGACAATATGAAAATATAGTAACTCCCCCCATGATTTTAAATTGAGCAGCTCAGACCTTGTCAAGGTACAGCACAAGCTGTGGGAAGGAAGTTCACAGCTTTGGGACTTCTGCTGAAGAAGCTTTAGGTAGGGCACTTAAGCAGGACAGTTATCACCATGTAGCTGTCATGCTAAAGAACTACAAGCACGGTTATGCCACTAAGACTGTGCAAGAAAAAAGTAATTAAAAAAAAGAAAGGTAGCTTATGAGGTGTGATCATCGACTGGGAGCACACTGAGTTCACTGTGCCAGCTGGTGAGAGAGAAGGGAGCCATTCACACCCGCAGAGAGCAGGTCCCTGAACAAGGGCAGGCAGGAGACACGGTTTCCTCAGCACAGCAGAGAAGATGGGGGAAAAAAAAAGGTACCAGTCACGCTGCAAATTAGCAAACCCTCTTGGTACCCAGCAGGATTCCCCATCCCAGCACCCTTCCTTTCCAATGCTAGGCAGCACACAAGGAACACATTAGCGTGTTCCTTCTGCAGCACAGTGATGCTCCCTTCACCACTGCATCCTCCATTCCTCTCCCATCCTTACCTACACACCTCATGCAAGGCCGAGTTGTGGCTTTCAGTGAGTAAAGTTGACTAGAGCTGGTAAAGAATCACCAGTGATTACTTCAGCCTTTAAACAGAATAACCAACACCCAGATCCCATAGCTATTAAAAAAGGAATCTAAACTATTTCAAGTTTTCTAATGTCATCTAGCATTCTTCTACAAACATAGTTATATTTCCTCAGTCATTGCCAAGTTACTTTTTTTATGCAGAAAATATTTTTTTATGACAAACATAAAGTAGCAAACCACCATGTTTTAATTTTTATTCCTCTAGGTACTTATTCATACTTATTCAACTGCACAGCAGTTGTGGATTAATAATCATTTGAATTTCTCCATGCATATGCTTTGGATTGAAATTTAAGTTATGCCAGTCATGCTTTGTTCTTGCTACAGGAATTCTCTCCTGAGACTATCTACTTACTGGCCTTTGCTGTTTATTGGACGTTGGATCCCTCACATAAATAGTTCGTTCAGTTTTACGTACTGGTTGATTCTTCAAATCTAGCCCATCTCCATGCAGATTCTCTTTCCTTTTTGATTTTATACATCCCATATTTCCTGTTGAAATAAAAAAGGTATTAAACAAAATCATTGTGCTGTAAACTAAGCCCTTTCCCATGAAATCAGCTGGGCTCCATACTAAAAATGTGCTTTCTTTTCATACACAAACAGTTCATGGGGAAAAAATCCTGAAGGTTAGGCCACACACTGATAGCTCTTTTCTGTTGCAAAGGAAAGAAATGACCTCATCTCAATCCCCAGATGAAGTAAATAGTTATTTACCATTTCCACATCTTCAGATTTTATATTTTCTCCCTGATCTACCCTTCCCTGCCCAAACCCCTTGTATCTTTCTGATACTTCTCCGAGCTTTGGAATAGATACAACAAAAATGCAGTCATCGTAGTGATAACTTTTATCTGTATATTTTGAAGAAAAGACTGTTTTGGAAGACATAGGAAAAAATTCCTGTCCAAATTATGAGAACTGCATCTGGAACTAGCAATGCCTGTATCTCCCCACTTCATTTTGCAGATGCCAGTCTAGCAGGGATCTCTGTTTGATTCAAATCCCTGTCTCACATGAGGCTGATGACTTGTGCAGTCCCAGCTCCATGGCAGACACACTGCTACTGTGACCTTCAGTAATGCATCTCCTTGTTCACACAGGCGTGCTACAGCAGCCTAAAATAGCTGACGTGTGTGCCAGTGATGGCAAATCACCCCACAAGTATTTATTTTCCAGTATAATTTAGAAGGCTAATCCTTCTCTCAGGATGTGCATCCACGCTAAATCAGACAAGATACAGCTGTTAGCATCTACATGACTGGAACCTGGCTGCTAATCCTGTGATACAATTACACAGTACTCCAGCAAATATATATACAACATTATCTCTACATTCCACCCTCCGAGGAGAGTAATTATACTCACTCTTCAAAGAATCCACTATGAATGTTTTTCAACCCTCTCCTTCCTTCCTCTCTCCCTCCTTTCAGGTCAGTGCTCTAATGCTAGGTTCACAGTCACGTTTTCCCTTGCAGGCACAAAGTCTCACTCCCCCCCTGCCCTAATTAATCTTTAAAGCCAGTTCTTTGAAGAACAATGTAAAAACTAAAATAAGAGCTTGGTGCAAATATGGGCTCAAGTAAACAAACACAGCTGGAGAAGCTAAAGCAGATTGTAACACACTCATCCCACTTTTACCATCATCTCTAGGATAGAAAATGTTAAAGTAGTAGTAGTAGCATTGCCCACTGGCAGACACAACTGTTTCAATGGGACAGTGCCTTACATCCCTGCAAGTACAAATACTAACCACACTGGTCTGGGTTCATATTAAGAGTCATACTTTTGTAACAATACCTACGATAAACACAATCCTAACTGATTACAAAAAAAAAAAGCAAGGCAAAAGCAGTCCCACATACCAAGTCTCAACTTCTAACATCACCTTCATTTTATGTCCTATCCTGCCACTGAGGAAGCACTACATAATGACACATGCAGTGTCCTATCCACAGGCTGAGTGCTTTCTTCTAAATATGAGTTTTCTTCTAAATATTCCTCTCCCGCCATTTCTGCAAATTATCTGTCGCCTATTGCCAACAAGTCTTGGATGTCCATAAGATTTCAGCAGTGATGCAGTGAACTGTGATATTGGTTTAAAGCAGCTTTAGAACCCATTGCTCCCCTTCTCGTCTTCTCTTGAAATAAAAGGAATTCTACAGAAAATCAATAGGCACTGACCAGGCAGAGAACAGAGTTTCCTCTTCTTGAGTGTTAACACTTCAGTGTTCCCATACTTACTTGAAAACACTGGGGCACATCTTCATGCAGGAGCTTCCTTTAGAAGCAAACATCTTTAATGCTCTAATTTTAATGCTTTAATTTTTTTAATGCTTAGCTCCATGTGGGCTACATTCTAGTTGTTTTGCAATACTGAGAAGGATTTTAAAATTTATTTTATTTATTTATAACTGTGGGTATGTACATGACTCTTGTTCTGTCATTAATGGTTCATAGGAAATTTCTGTACATCCACAGGCACACTGGTGTTTGCAAACTCACCCTAGACATCAGGAAGCCCAGTGTTTAATTACCTGCTGTATCTGCAAGATCAAGTATTTATCCACTTAAGTGCTAACCTTTTTGCTCTTGAATAGTTCTGCTTCTACAGAACAAACAGCTGAAGTAGAGGGCATGAAGTAATTTGATCTAAGTTGTCAGCCAAAAATCTCTTTCCCTATTCCTGTAAGAAAGCTGAGCACACCTTTAGAGACTGCAGCATGCCCACTGCCAGTGTAAACTCAGAGAAAAGAACTCAGAAAAAAAAAAAAATTTTTACTCAGATTTTTTCCTGCAGCTGAAAGCACACGGACAGCTGTAAGTTAAACCTGCTGTGAGGCAGTGCTGACAAGCTCAAGGTTGGCATTAGTTCATGACAGTAACAACTGATCAGTAATGCCTATGTAGAGGTGCTTTGAAATCACACAGAAGTTTACTTGATGCCATGTGAAATCACACAAATAGACTTTGTGAGATGACCCTTGTGATGGCTTCAAATGAAGATAAGGTCCTGAGCCTCATCATTATGCACTGGTTTTTCTGGGTTCTTCTCCTCACAGAGGTGAAAGTCCACAGTCCCCACAGGACTTAGCTAGTTCTACATGAGCAAAAAGCCCCAACAGTTGGTGCTGAAGCCTGCAGCTGGTTCAAGGGGGTTATTTCCCCTTTTACTCCAGTATAAACCAAGGACTGAACACTGAGTAGGAGCCAGTTGATAACAAGGATTTGCCTAAAGGTAAGCCCCACACTGCATCCTCTAAGGGCAGCCCCATTCTTGCACTCCAATTCTGCTCCACAACATGCATTGCAGCTTAGCATGTGGGCAACTGCTTCAGGAGTGGGATCCTGACCTCACTAAAACGCCAGGGCAGGGAGGGGGAAGTTCATTCATGCATAAATAAAATATTCCACTTGGTGTAAAATGTTTATTTGCCTAGTGCTCTGTTGCATGTCACAAGGAAGAGTTTTGTGCAGATAAAAAGAGAAAGAGAATACAGTAAGCAATACAGAGTGCACAGCATCACTGTAAACCAAACTCCATTATTCTTTATCAGAGATAAAAATAATGTATACATCAGAGAAAATGCTGCCAGTCCCTACTCAGATGTTTCCCATTCCAACAGTTCTGCAATACAGGAGACACTACTTCATATTAATGCTTTCCATTTATTGTCCTGTCCACACCTCTAGACATGAAAGATAAACACTGAATTAAAAGAATTTCTATTTAACATAGCTGCTAAACTTTATAAATAGATATCTAAAAAAGTAACAGCTTCCCTTTTAACAAAGAGCATACTCTAGTTCATGGCTAAATGGTAAACATAAGTACTTAGGTTAACAATTGCAGCGTGGTGACAAGAATCTAACTTCAGACACCCTTAAAAAAGCCACAGGGGCATCCATAAGAGCTATGACAAAGAGCCTCTGCAGCAGGTTTTTCGAAGACACTGATTTTGATGTCTACATTGACCTTGAATTTTCCCTCTGAATCCCCTATTTCATCTTGCTACTAGCGCACATGGGTCTTAATTCCAAAATGGTTTGGGGGGAGTGGAAGTTAAGAAACTAACGCAGCATTCTTCCAGGGCTAAGAGTTGCAGTCTATCCCCAAAATAGAATTGCTTTACATGCCTTTTTCTACACTTCCAGCAGAGCAATGTGTCTGAAGACAAAGCCCACTGCAAGCAGTCAAGTTTTGTGTGACCATCACCTGTCCATCTACCATCAGCAGCATTTGAGGCTTCATTTCCTCCCAGTGCTTACCCTTTGCATCATCTACAAAGGTGATCTCATTTTTTGTTTTGTTTGTCTTCATAACCATCCTCTTCCTTGTGATTTTGTTACATACAATACATATGGTGCATACTAGAAATTATTTCCTAAAAAACCCACCTGACATGCCTGGTCTTTTCTTTATAAAAGTCATGTCTTCATGAAAATGATTCTCAAATCTTCACAGATTATACCTTGGCTTTAGCAATAATAAAGTAACTTTAAAAATAATTAGAACTACAACACTGAGCATACAAGCTCTATTTTATCAAATAAATATGTATTTTATCCAATAAATACCTGTTGTTCAAAAGGTCAGTAATCATGTATCTAAAACCAATGCTCTACATGGCTTAGAGCTTTAATAGATATATACATAAGTATTTTAACAGGTACATAAATAAAATAAATTTGCATTCAATTCAGTAGGAAGAGTAAACTCTTCATTTAAGCCAAAAATTTCTTATGCATAAGAATAAGAATAAGGAAAATTAAGACCCTCAACTTACTCTGAGTCTTGAATATTACTTCATATTTAAACTTCTTAACCCAAGAACAGGAAGCAACTGTTTACATCTATAAATAAAAACCCAACTGGTTTCACACCTGGAGCTTTAAAGCAGTTTAGAGAGCAGAGGAGTAAATACTTTTATTTTTAATGCCTCTTTCAAAAATGGAAAATAATACATTTTCCCTCCTCTGTTTCATTCTGGCCTTTACTGCCAGTTGGTTTGTTGCTACTTCACAAGTTACAGTCAGAGCCAACACAGTGATGCCTTCATCAGATCTCCTGAACTCCTGCGCATTTCCCTCAAGGTCAAGGCAGAAGGGTCTTGAAACTCAGAGTGATCAACTTAGATTAAAAGTGCTGGGGAGGAACAATCATAAGCCTGCTCTGCTCAAGGAGACAAACAGCTGCTTTCTCAGAACCTCATCCAGCAACTCTTCAAACTTATAATTCTATGGAAAAAAAATTGGAAAAATCTTAAAGGTAAGGACTTCATTTACCTTAACCTTCAGTGCTTAACTCCAGGTTATGTTGGTCTGCTTCCACATCCCCTGTGCTACCCAAGTGTTGCAAGGATCTCCTGTATCTCTGTTACTGGGACTATGAGAAGAACTGTTTCTGGGAAACCTGGGTTCGTTTCTGACCCATCATCACATGGCAAAGCAACTGCCAAGGAATACAGAGCAGGAGTTTAACTAGAGGTGGTAAAGCTCAGCAATGGCTTTTCAGTACTGCTGTACATGTATTTGTGCCACTGAAGATTTGCCACTAGACCAGAGTGAGAATAAGAGTGACAAAAATAAATCAGCTGTCATTGAGAGCAATGTGAAAGCATCAGCTGGAGAGGAACTGAAGAGAAGTGGTTTTCTGTTCCTTGCCAGTCTCAAAAATTATTAGACTTGAGCTTATTCAGTCTTATGCTTATACCTGCAATTCACCATATATGTCTATAGCTATATTTGAATTTAATAATATATAATATTATCTATAGATACGCATTTCAATTTTACTGTAAGTCCTGACTGTCTGATAACTGTCATCAAATTAGACTCATGCAAATACAGAAATTTGGGGTCAGCTTTCATTTTGAGCTTGTTTCACTTCCTACATCTTGTTTTTGAACTGCCAGCTAACTAGGGGAACTTAAGCAGTTTCTTCCTCCCTTGCCTTTCTGCTAAAATTTGTTGTGTATGTCTCAGTCAGTCCTTGCCTAGTGTATTTTAGTATTTTCTAAAATGTAGCCTATTTCTGTAGGTCTGGATCACCTCATCTCTGTGTCTCCCAAACGGAATTTATTCCTTATATGACAAGCATACACATGGGCATACACACACAGGGGCACACATCACCTTGTGCTCCCTGCAGTGCATATGAAAAGGAGCATGGATAACCTGAATCTGCTCAGTGTTTGGCTATGACAGACCTGCCCTGTGAAGAGTCCCACTGCTCCTGAGATGTGGGAAGCCACAGTTCAGCTGTCAGCATTTAAAAGGAAATGGAAAAATAATGGGGGAAATTCTTTTAACTGCTTCAATCTTCTTTGTGGAAAAGGTGAGACAAAGCTAAAGTAATATTTTGACATACATATCTATATAAACAGGTGAAGAAGATAAAAAGGTTAATCCCCAGTGTAACCAATATTACTGTGGTGCAAAAGTATGCAACAAGCATGTTACTGTAAAATTTCCTCAAACCTGGTCTCACTAAAGTCAATCCCTCAAATTTTCCAAGGGTGCACGTCTGTCTGAGCAAGATAACATAGCTATCTAGTTTATCAACCATGATTAGGGCAAAGGACTACAAATTACTCTCTGGGAAAGGCAGACCTGTTCTAGGCAGCACAATCACATTGCACAAGCTCAGAAGAGAGTTTGCCATGCTCCATTTTTAGAGAGATTAATGGGTGGTGGTGGGGAAGAACAAGATATTACTGCTGAAAGGTTTCAGAACCTCATTCTGCTTGCTTAGAAGCTGTCTCGTAAGCCCCAGTCTTAAAAATGTTTTGGAGACAATAATGGCATTTAGTTCTTCATCCTCCTGGGAGATTAGGAAGAAGTCAAATCTTTTTCAGCCTCTTTCCTAAACTTTAAAGACCAAACCCTCTCAGTTTTTTCGACTTCCACTTGTTAGCCTAGCAGCCCTTCTCCCCATCTGTTTCACTTTGAACTCATTCCTCTTAAGTACAGGAGGTTGGAGCTGCTCAGGTGATTCAAGATGATTTTCAGCAATGCCTTGAAGCAAATATTATTATTTCTTCCATCTACCAAAATACATCACCCAATAAAGTCCAGAAATTAATTTATAATTTTCCCACCTTCCTCACATTGGCCTTTCATAGTCATCTGGCCATCCAATAAGACATTCAGGTTTGTCTCATATTCCACAATGACAAACTATTGTCACAGCAGACTTTCCCATCTCCAGTGGCATTACCTTATGCCCTGATATTAAATTTCTCCCCATTACTTTCCCAGGCTATTCGTCCTGCACGATATTCTCAGACACCTGTGTGTTTCTAATGCCTTTCAATATCACAAGGGGCCTCATATTTTTTCATTGCAAATGAAAGTATTTTTAAAAAGTCTCAGTGTAATGCTAACCTAACACCAGGCAACAGAAAGTGGTCCTGCCAAGAGACTGGTAGTGGTTCCTGTCTGCTGCACTTCCCCCTGCTCTGCTTCTTTCACGATTCCTTCCTTCGCAATTGAGACCAAGATAAAGTCTGGTTTGACCATGTTATCTCAGATTACTTTTAGGCTTTCCTGTATCAGTTACAGAAAGTATCACCCTACCATCTTCATGCTCCCAAACACCTGCATTCCTACTGCTCTCATAAATCCATCACATTTTGACTTCCTCTGCAATGCTCAGTTTTGAGCCCTGCACCAGTAAGCCTCTCCTTTTCAGAGCCCTGACTCCCAACATAAATGAATCTCAGTTCAACTAAACCAATCTGGGTCAGCAGACACCTTTCCTCAATCCTTTACCAAGGTGACAGCTGTTCTCATTGAAATCTTCACCACCCATTCCTCCACCCTTTGGTGTCCTGTTTTTCTTTCCCACATTTGCCTTCATGTTGAAATGAGGGACAAGTCCACTTCCTTAAAATAAAAATTCAAGTTACAACAGGGCCAAAAGGCGTGCTGCCATACAACTATATTGGAAGTGGACTGTGTATTAGAATTGACAGAACAGTTTGGGTTGGAAGGGACCTTCAAGATCATCTAGTTCCAAGCATCCTGCTGTGAGCAAGGACCCCTTCCACTAGATCAAGTTGCTCAGAGCCCCATCCAACCTGGCCTTGAACACATCCAGGGATGGGGCAGCCACAGCTTCTCTGGGCAACCTGTGCCATGGCCTCGCTGCCCTCACAGTACAGTTTCTTCCTAATATCTAATCTATACCTGTCCTCTGTCAGTTTAAAGCCATCCCCCCATGTCCTATCACTCCATGCCCTTATAAAAAGTCCTTCTCCAGCTCTCCTGAAGGTACTGGAAGGCTGCTCCCTGGAGCTTTCTCTTCTCCAGGCTGAACAACCCCACCTCTCTCAGCCTTCACAGGACAGGAGAGCTCATACAGCAAATCCCCCAACAGCTGAGGTAAGAACTGAAAACTTTTGGTGAGATAAAATATCTGAAGTTGCCCTACTGATGCTGTATTGATGTGTTTCTGGAAAATGCAGACCCGTACTGAGGAGTAGAACCATATATCATATCATATCATATCATATCATATCATATCATATCATATCATATCATATCATATCATTCCCCCATTAGATTTTTTTTTACTTACTAGATGAGGCTTTTTAGCAATGCATTAACCAACATGAACTAACACACTGCTGTACTAAATGGCAAGTAAGTGACTTAAGTTGCCACATCTCAAGCTTCCAATAGGAAGGAGTGCTTTAGTAAAACTAATTCTATCAAAGTAAACATTTTTCTATATTCAAGTATAGAAAATTTCCAATCTGTGCCTGTCTTGCCTTTAAGTGTTCAGGGAGAGAGTAAATTTATTCAGTGCTTGGCTAAAATACACGGTCTTTGCTGGAGCTCATAAATGAGAGCATAACACATACAATAAATATCATTTATTATTGATAATATATGTCATATTATTATATGTCATCAACTGATGACATGAAAGGTAGCTCTAACAAGGGTGGGAAGCTTTGGCCAAGAAAAAAAATTCTTCTATTTTTCTGTAAATTCACTACAGTTTTGTCTAGAGTAGTTAAAGGCTTGGTTTCATGCAGGAATTTTGGCAGTGGTTTAAAAAAAACACATTAAAGTACATAAAAATCAGCAAGAAACACTGAAAATAATGTCACTGTGGTGGTACAATGATATTATAATGCTTTCAGAAGGATGAAAATAAAATTCTGAAACAAAACATCACATTGAAATGAAGCGGAATTTGTACAAACTACTGATCCTTTTTCATTCAATTGAAGAAAAATTTACCAAAACACAAGAAGTTAATGCACAAAATATTGTGATTTTGCTAACAGTGCATAATAGACTTTATATATTATGAAAATGTTCCAGATTCATGTAGTTAGTATTTTTGGCATTAATTTTAAACCAAGTCTTACATTAAAATAACATCTGTTTTCTGACCTTATAATACTTGCTTCATTTTATTACAATCATTTGCCTCAACTGCATCCTCCAGAATTTTGAATCAATATCAACAATGAATTAATTCACTTTGCCAGCCCTCAGGCAACCGCATCTTCCATTTCCTCAACTTTTTTCCACTGCACTCTATCTTTTGAAGATAGGGGAAAAGGTCAAATAACATCTTAATTTGACATAACAGAATAAATACTTCTATCAGATTCTTCAAAAGGATCATATGACATGGAACAGAAAAGCTGTGTCAACATGTTAACCAACTTAAAGCAAAGGTTCCCAAAATACTTTAAAGATGTAAAAGTGTAATGCAAACTATAATAAAAATGTCATTTTCTTGACTGGTAAAAACCTTCAGCAATGACAAACAACAGCTTCATGTAATCAAATCTCCATTTCCAAGAGCAAATTTGGCCAAGCCAGTATACTGAAAAGGATCAACATTCTTCCTAACTATTAAAAAGTGTCCCAGTCCAGCTAGCAAAACCCCAAGGATTACACCTACTTTCCAAGTTGAATGTAACTATGACTCACGTTCCATTTTTTTCAGCTTTAAATTGATGATTTTGGCCAATAACAGCAATGTGCTAAATCTTCAGTAGTCTATGTTTGCCCTGAACTTTATGTATGTCTACACCTGCCACTAGGATAAGGATGCTTCTCCACTCCTTTTTAGTGATGAGAGCAGTAACTGTGGCATAGGAAAATAAGAAACTGCCCATAAAAACAACAAGGTGCTGAAGTAAGGACCAGGAGTAGCCCAGAGGTCTTCATCCTCATAACAAGCACACGATGGAAGGATGGGGCGAGCTTCACACAGTTTCTTTGGAGAACACAGACCTGGGAACTATCCTTCTTCCCTCCCAAGGGTACTTACTCAGCTATTCACCCTCCCCTTCTTCACAGACACTCTGCCTCCCAAGACTAGGTGTAGTTGAGAGGTGTGCAACCAGAGCTTCTGTGTCAGTCCAAAAGGCCTGGTTCATGCCCACAGTGGCTTTACTCAGGTGTTGATTTCAATATACTGATCAATATATTGGAAAGCAAAGGCACAGGCACACAAATCCCCTGAGAATTACTGTGCAGTGCCCCATGCCTGGATTTAGAATGTGACAAGAGAAATGAGAGCTTCTCCCTGTTTTCACCGAGCCTCAGAAGACAACAAGGGACAAAGTGAGCAACTTGCTAACTTGAAATGAGTTTTGGGAATCATCACCAGGCTGCACCCCAATGAGCTCTTCAGCTGAAATGCGTTACTCTGCCTGCCTTTTCCAGAAGGTGCAAAGAAAGGTAGATTTTCAGGGAGCAGCTGATATACCTGAAACCTGTGCCTCCTTCAAGTGAGGCAGCCTAAAGCTCAACCTCCACTTGCCCGGACAAATGTATTGACAGGACTCCTGTTGAAGCAAATTATTATTAGCTACCATGACTAAGGGGAGAGGATAGTTATCTATGAATGTGGCCTTCAACTAGTTAAATATATTGCTGGCAATGAAGACTCTTTTGCAGATGTGATCTCTTGCTTGGAAGTGTGCCTGTAATACAAACCCACTGTTATATTGTGAATAGAATGCAAAAATCATGAACGTAATGAAATTATCACAACATAAAATCATAGAATTGTTAAAGTTGGGAAAGACCTCTAGGATCATCAAGTCCAAACTATGCCCCCAGCTGCCACATTTAGAGAGGTATTTTGAGTGCTTTCAGGGATGGAGATTCTAACATTGCCCTGAGCAGCCTGTTCTAACATTTGACCACAATTTCAGTGAAGTAAGTTTTCCTAATATTCAATCTAAATCTCCACTGGCACAACTTGAAGCAATTTCCTCTTGTCCTGTTGCTTGCAAGAAGAGAAATCCCTTGCTGGACACAACTTTTTCTTGGGATATTGCAGAGAGTGATAAGGTCTCCTCTGAGACTTCTTTTCTCCAGACAGCCCCAGCTCCCTCAGGAACTCCTCACAGGACTTGTGCTCCAGACCCTTCACCAGCTCCATAGCCCTTCTCTGGACTTGCTCCAGCACCTCAATGTCCTTCCTGTAATGAGAGGCCCAAAACTGAACACAGGATTTGAGGTGTGGCCTCACCAGTGCCAAGGACAAGGGGACAATCCCTGCCCTGGTCCTCCTGGCCACACTATTGCTGATAGAGGCCAGGATGCCATTGGCCTTCTTGGCCACCTGGGAACATGGTGGCTCATGTTCAGCAGCTGTTGACCAGCACCAACAGGTCCTTTTCTGCCAAGGTGCTTTCCAGCCCCTCTGCCCCCAGCCTGTAGCACTGTGTGGGGTTGTTGGGACCCAAGGGCAACACCTGATATTTGGTCTTGTTGAACCTCATAAACTGACCTCAAGCCACCAATCCAGCCTGTCCAAATCCCTCAACATGCCAATAAAAACATGATGGATGACAGAGAATTCACAGCCAGCAAGCCCTGATGAAGGTTTTGAGGGTGGTCTCATAGAAAGTATGCCACTTCTCCTTTGGGTTAATCTCTCTTTCCACTGTGTTTAATAAAAGGGAGAAATTGGGAACAGAACATTAGTGCATATTAGCTTTTGTTCTTTCAAATTCAGGTAACCAGATCTCCATAGAACAAATCCATTATAAACCTTACCTGGTTTTATGCATTTTACAATCTGCTTTCAACATGGATTAAGACAGTTATGGCTAAATCAGGGCAGAATGACTTCTGTGTCAATGGATCCTGACTGTAATAGCCTTGCCATTGTATAACTCGTATTACTTTTCCCCATGCTGCATGTGCCATTCTGCTTCATAGGTCAGAGGGCTTCTTTATCTGCTGTCAACCCCATGTTTGAATGCTGATACATACTCAAACCTGAGAAACATACTGAAACTTGAGACTAAAACCTAGCATTCTTGTTATAATACCATAATGTTATGTCTTGAGCACATGTCCAAAGCACTGCATTTCACAAAAGAGAAACAGATTTTTTTTTTACTATCTTCAAACACCAGCATACATTTAAATTGTAAAAAAAAGTTACTTCTCCAGCAGACTGTATTGTGTTCCATGAGCTGTACAGCACTAGATATACACAGAACTCTCCTGAAACATAGGACATTATAGTACGTATGTATGTATGTATTCAAGTATGTAGTATGGATTCAATAATTAATTCTATGCTCACATAAAAATTTGGGGTTAAATCACTAATGCTGATGTGAGCTAATACTCAGAGTCCAGTTCCTCCTGAAAGTTTGCAAACATTGGACAAGTTTGCTCAAGTTGCAAGAGGAAATTGCAAGAGGCCTCAAAAAAAAAAAAAATCAGTGTCAAATCCAGCACAACTAAATAACTAAATTACACTGGCAGAAACGAATTTTTTTTTTTGCTGTTTAATCTTTACAGGGATACTAGACCAGCATTCAGCATTAATTGTTTAAGTATCCACAGGAGGAACCACCTTGTCTTGTTCCCACTGTTGTTAAGCAGCAGAATCTCCCTTAACTTCAAGGGTGTAAGAACATCCTCCAGGTTCTAGCACTTCACAGAAACCTATTTATAACTCATTTATTTTACTTAATTTTAAACTCTGTGTTAATTATATTCCTTCAAGGGCTTGAATGTAAACTAGGAATGTACCAGCTGGTTTCTTGCCCAGCTTAGTAAATGCTTCAAGCAACTGTTGCAATTTGGCACACGTGGAACGGCACTAAAGGATATCATTTCAACCAACAGTTTGCTGCAAAAATGATAAATAGAATTAACAGAGTTCTATAATTAACAGTTTTTGGAGGTTTTTAGATTATGTCCTTGAGATCAGAGGTTTTTTTTAATAGTTACAAGTAGACTTCTCGTAAGTCTACCAAACATACCCTGAGGGGTTGCAAAATATCACCAACTCAGGTCTGAAAGCTTGTCATGTAAAGAGGGAAGCACGCCCTAACCAAAGTCTTGTGAAACTACCAGCTGGGGTGGCAGTAAGAGTGTAAAAGGAAATACCTCACTGAAGGAAACATGTCACTGAATGAACATGAATAAGAATTCACATCCAAGTTTCTAAGCATGTTTTTCACATTTGTTGCAAACACAAGCATGAATAAGAAGTTTCTCTAAAGTTAACCAAAAGTAGAAATATTTTACATGCTTTCCATTTTCGTAGAGGAGTGAGAGTGAGAATCTGGAAGCTCTCTTTCAAGGAAAGCTTGTGAATACCTGATGTGAGAGTTCCTGCTTCAAAGGTACTAAGGAAGAACTGGAGACCTCCGATTTTCAACACAGGGATGTCTTTGCAGATGACCTTTCTCAAGGGCAAGAATAAACAGTTTCCCACATTACCAGGACAGCAGTTGTGCAAGTATATTAAGCTGATTAAAGTTATTTCATATTCTAGAGAAATTATTCTATACCAAATGAAATATCTGACTAGGGAACCGATGCAAAGATGCATGCTGCATTTGCTCAATATGATAATTTAATAAATTTTCAAAAACAGGTTAATAATTTGACCTCTGCTACTATTTTAACTTTGCCTTGGAATTTCTTGTTTTCTCACTCTAAAAACAACCAGCATTTTTGTATTGACAATATATCATTAATGGATTGTGCAGCAGTTAGTATTTTCTGTTGTTTCTAGTCCTGCTAAATGGTCAATCAATAGCAGAAGAAGACCTAGCAGTTACAACCATAGCAAGTTTCCCTCAAGCAAGCTCTGATCCTGTAACTAAGAGCACACAGCTTGCAGGAGCTCAAAGACTTCAGGGGACTCACACCAGGACTTTTTCACAAAGGGCAGGACACAGACCTTAAAAAGTCAGCCAGCACTCACAATAATTCTAGCAGATTTAGACTCATGGTAACCAGGAGATAATTGGATAATCCATGACAATAATTATTTTCACATTGATACTGCAGACTGGAATTTCACAGCACTATCATTACAACCATACTGGCTGCTCTTTATAACCTTTGCAACTCCACCAAACTCAAGTATACAGCTCACAGGCAGGTCATGCAATTATGCTATATTTTGAAAAACTGCCTTAGATTGTGCACAAGCCCCAGTGTTTAAATGTGACTTCAGCACTCACCGCCCATACAGCTAACTTTCAAAGCAAGAACTAAAACCATATCAGTGTTCACAATGGTTATCCAACTTTGTTTCAGAAGAACAGTAATGAGTCCACAACTTGCATTTGAATTCCACAATATTAAGTTTTGTGGAAAGAAGATGCTTTAAAAACCAGTGAGACTGCTTCGTTTGGCCATGCACAGGAAGTTCTCGAGACAACACAAACCATATGAGAAAATGTGTAGGAGAAGAGGCCAAAATCCCTAAGAAATCAGAATTGGGGTTGATACTGAGAAACATATTAAGCAGAAAGACTGCAGAAGCAAAGAGACAAAAAGAGAAAAAACACTCAGATGAGAATCCAAAGGATAATAACTAATTGGGTAGCGACCATTACAGTCCCTAGGAAAGCATATATTCTCCATCAGTATACAAGATACAGAACATGTAATAAACATACATATTCTGTCCTCAAAGGAGAATTTACTTTCCTGTGTCATACCATACAAACCACATGTTTTCATTGCAGGAGTAGGGAAAAAGACATTTCACTCATCCAAACCTAGTCCAATACATATGATTTGAATAAACTACTCAAATGCATTTTGACACTTGTAGCCTTGCTTAAATGCTCCATTAAGAGCAGAAGAATCTTACCTGAAGCACCTTTCTCCCACTTGTTCACTCTACCAGCCAAAACCCTTTTCTGCTGGTGCCAGCTCCACTGAAGAAGGTTCTTCTAAACTTGCACTGTCTTCTCAAAGCTAAATTTCTTAAGTTTCACTTTCCATGGGGTCAGTGTACAGGGCACACCAACACCAGTGAGCACAGAACAGCAATCCTGGAGCAAGAGCTGCTGTCTCAGCACCACATCCCCACAATACCAAGCCTTGGTTTCTTTTCCACACACATGCCGATAAAGCCATGTTCTGCTTCCCTGAACCAGAGGTGTTTACAAGGAGGGTCAACAAGGGCTCAAAAACCTTTTACATGCACCACTACACAGCACACAAAAACCTGCATGCAACAGAAATGAAACTTGACTAAAGGAGGTCAAAGCAGCATCACAGAACGGCAGAAAAAGGGGGACAGTCCACACTGACAATTTTCAAGACAGAAACCCGTTTTAAGTCAGTTTGAGGTCACAATTTTAAACCAGATGTGTCAAACAGCAGTTAGCTGTCTCTAAAGATCAATTACACCTACAAATAAACGGTACTCTACACAGAAGAATCTTGCTGACCACCTAGAGAAGTACAAAGTTGTCCTTAAACAAGGCACAGCCTTAAAACACTCTGAAGACCACATCAGGACTGCCAGGTTGGTAGTCCACTGGACTTCATATCTCTTCAAGAGTCTGGCAGTACATATTTCTGGATGAGTATTCCCTGATAAGATAGCACAAGTAGTTTACAAATTGGATTATGAAAGGTGCTGAGGCTTACTTTTCCAGAAGTGGAAAAGAAAATTTGCCATAGACATCTAAATCAAGAGATGAAATAAACAGTTTATACAACTTACAGTCCTGAAGATGAAGCTGGAAAGAAAGAAACAGCAGAATGACGTTGGGAAAAAAAAAAAGAAAAAAAAAAAAGTATGATGGGAGAAGAAAAAAAGGAAATCATGGTAGGGAGTACTCCTACAGTAGGGGAAAGACTGAAACACAGATTTTTCCAGTAAACTGGGGAGAAAAAGCCCCTAACTAATAGCACATTATCACTAATGAAGACATTTGAAGCAATGTGGGTCAAGGACGTTTTTAGAAACACTGGTAAGCATAATGGCAGGGGGAGGGGAACAGCCCCCAAGGCAATTTAGCAGGAGATTTTGAGAAGAGGCAAGCTCTCCTGGTCAGAAATAGTGAGACCATTGCTGTGTACTGCCTGCCCAGCAGAAACTATCAATCAGGCCATCCACATCCCAAGAGAAATGGGCTTAGAATTCACCTCAGTATGACTTGATGCTTCTCCACTGGTGCCAGGGCAGCTGCTGTAATCTCTCTCACAGTGAATGCAAATACAGCTGGACAGAAAAAGGAGGACAAAGTGCCACACCAGCAATACAGCAGAAGAGTTGCTTAAAAGGCAGGTTTTCCAACACCCCTCATGGGCTGCAATGCTTCCTCCAGCCTTTGCACAGTTTAGCACATCTTTTGCAATGGTAAGTCTGGAGTTACAAAAATGTACTTTGAATCCCATTTGCACATTCTGCTACATCAGAATGGCACATTCAAATGACTCTTGCAATGTATTTTGAACAAGTTGAACACAGAACATCCCATATAGGATTTCCTCTTTCCCCTGCCCATCCCCTTCCTGCTTGTTTACCAAAAACTTTCACTTCCTCAGCGACACTAACACCAGCTCTGGCAATCTCTTAACCCTAGTTCTCCAGTTCTCATCCACTCACACCTGAATCACAGCTCCCCGGGGCATTTAGTACTCATTGAAGGGTTTTAAAAACCTATCAGTACACATGGTAAAGCTGGGGCCACCCCAGAGAAAACCTTTTTCTGTCCACTGGATCTAGTGAATACAAACCTCATGATTGTGGCAAGGGATACTCAAGAAGGTAATTTCAATATATGCTATAGATGTGCTTCTATTCAGATCTTTCCCTAGTGAGTTGATACTACCAGGAAATATTCTCTTTGACTGAATACTGTAGAACTTAGTCATAGACCAGACCTACTGATCTATAAATGTGTTACCACTACACAGGAATTCACTCAAACATATTCTTCAACTTTTGGTATTAATTTTTTTCTAAGCCTCTAGTACAGTCATACATGGAATGAGAAAACCTGCTTAGCAGACGAATATACTTCTGTACTAATTCCTGTGATACCATATTGCTTCAGTTTGAACCTAAGATAGAACTTGAATAAGATTTCATCCAAAAAAAAATTAAACAGGTTTGTATACACCTGCTGTACAAACTAATGAAGGAAACATGAAAAAAAGCAATAGATTGTGGATACCACATCAGAAAGCCCACTTAACAGACTATCCTTTTTTTTTTGGACAAACTTCCTGAAACAGCTTTTGTTAAACCAACAAAGGAGAAGTTAAAAGCACATCCCAGAGGGAATCAATTCCCTCCAAAATTTTACCGTTTCCACACTTAGAGCAGCCTTCTAAAACAGAGAAAACTGCAGAAAGTGCCATTCCAGAAGAGTAGCTGCATCACATATTTCAACGCCTTTGGTGAACACTCACATGTTCCAATTTAGGATTGCACTATTTCCTATCACAGCTGGCCTTTGCAAATTAAAACAAGAAATTCTACAGTATATTGGCCACAGGAAGAAGCAGCCTACTGTCACATGCAGCAGAGGCCATAGAGGAAGAAGGACACTCTGCTCAGACTGTTTGTCATTTGAGTCCTTTGAACTGAAGATGTAAGACAAGCGTGCTGCGCAAACACAGGAACCAATTGTAGATACTTAAGACGCCAGCAGTTTGAGAAAGATAGGCAATGCTGACCTAAGGGAGAGCAAACGCTGGCCTGAACGCTACTGGTCCACCCTTTTAACCCTCCAGAGAAGTGAGATTTACCCATCACTCCCTCCACTTTCCCCTTATGTCCTTCTTTTCTCCCCAGCAAAGAGTTGCTGTCAAAATACCATCTCTATTCTGACATTTGCCTGACAAAAGTAACTGATCTATTTACCTCTATGAGCAGTTCCTTAGGGCACAAAACAAATACAAGTCTCTCATAAATATTTGGAGGAAATGCTTCCAGCACAAGATGCCTTCACGTTTTGTTCCATGAATCCCTATTTTTCAGGAAAGATGCTGAACTCAAACGTGAATAATTTGGTCTCGGAAATTACAGCATTTAATGACAATGTCAACAGGAAATGTATCTGAATCAGGCAAAAATAAATATGAAAGCACAGACCTTTCCATCCTTCCTTGAAAGACAATGAAGTTTAAACTAGGAACAGTCACACTAAGGACAGATAAATCGCATTTGTCCTTTATTAGTACAGCCTGATTTCTTTGAGAAGGCACCATTACCGTTTACAGGGCGGCAGACTCCTTTGCCCTGTCTGTGTCACTGAAGACTGTTTTCATACAAATGCAATTTCACATTTTATCTACAGTTTCCTGTTGTATGGCTTAGTAAGTCTGGAGGCCTTTCTTATTATACCAACTCTAGCGCTCCTATACTCTCATTAAAGAGGGGACAGAAAAAAATGGGAGAAACAGGAAGTAGGAATGCGATCAAGGAAGAAAAATCGTAATTCTCAGCTGGGCAACTGTTTTTTCTATAGAACAAAGCCTTTTTGCTTAGAGATGGAAATCCTACAGAGGCAAAATTATAAGAAATACAGGTTAATAGAGTCACATGGTTTGGTGCAATTATTTACACACTTGGCTCCATAGCTTCAAAAGGAAGTATCACTCCCTGCACATAAAGCTCACACAATCCTCAGGATCCCTGGCCCATGGATTCTCCTCCCATCCCATGCAATAGCACATGACAGCTCATATCCTTCTGGGGTCTCTGTGGTAGCAGACATCCAACTCTGTGTACAGCCATGCTGCTACAGCAGTGTCATAGGAATCCTAGGTTACACCTAATGTCGTCCCCCCCATTAATTAGTTAGTTAAATTAGTTAGTTAATTATTCCTCAAGTGCTTGTCTTCTGTGTTCACTCATCTTTGCAAGGGGCTCCCTGAACCCCAAGAGTAAAAATTGCTCTACGACTCCCTGGACAGAAGAAGAAAAATCACTCAGTTACTCAGGATATGCACATGTGGAAAGGAGGAAAAATCTCATCCCCTTCCCAGGTCACCTAGCCCTTTGACAAAAATAAAAATTGTCTCATGATCAGCATGTGTTCATCCCAAAACGCCAAACATTCCTATTAAGATTCAAAATAACATGCAAAGTAGAGGTAGGCAAACATCTCCTTTTAGTGACAGAAATGGAATCGCGTCTGAGATTAAATATGACAGTTCTTAAACTTTCCCAAATAACTACAGAGAGGTCAACGTTGCTCCCTGATGTGCCCCACAAGAAGGGCCCGATGCAGCATCTCTGGTTTGGTGAGACACCCCACTGAAGAAGAGGTACTAAGCTGAGACAGGAGGACCTTAGACTTGTTTTCATTGCCTGTAACAGGAATTGTTTCCTGCAACACTTGCTGTTCTGTGATGCCATTTAGCTTACAGGAGTCAAAAAGGCCATAGGAAGAGAGGTCATTTCAATTACAGGGATAAATGGGGAGGGGAAAGTACTATGAAATAGTTACTAATACATTCATAAATACTTATCTATTCATAAATACCAGCATGGAATAGTTTCACACTTACGGAAACTGTCTCGAAAGGGTAACATTAAACCCTATAGTATTAAACAATTTAAAGGCAACAGGGTTTGACTTTGTATTGTAAAGTTTCACAATTCATTGCTTTGTCAGAAAGAGTCATTGCACAACTCCACTGGTCAAGGGGCTTAGAAAGGAAGGCCTAAACCTTACCATGTTTTCTGTATATTTCTGTAGGGAAAAAGTTCTTATTTGCTCAAAAAGAGAGTAAAGCAGAATAACTTGAAGTCAACCAGCTACTGTACAAAGATGATCATTCAATGTCATCATGGTTAAAAAAACAATATATCTCAACAGCACACAATTAAAATGGATTTTAATGTTATTAAATAAATAATTCTTTCCTAACTAGTCTGTAGCTCACAAAGTTGAAACAGAGAAAGAAAAAAGCTTTAAATCTCAGAAGAGACATCTTTTGATCTCAGAGTTCATTAATTTCAATCCTTGTCTAAGATTTCATAACATCCTATTAACAGTATCTAACTGATTTCTAGCCTGTTGCTACTTTTTCAGAGAAAACTATTTGATTTTTTTTCGCATCCATACTTTCAGTGCTGTTGTTAGTACGTATTAAAAAGATAACACCTATTCTGCCCTCTATGTTGGGTTGGAAACAATCCACACAAAGTTTGACTCTCCTTTTGGTAAAACTGAGTTACATTTTCCCAAAACAGCTTTGCAGTTTCTCAACACATATCTTCCACTTTTTGTTCTAACTCTATAGTGATACTGTGTTGAGTGCAGACTTGTCTGTGTGGCATTTGTACTTTACAAATACTTTCAACTAACATTACTATTGCTAAATTGCAGAAGTCTTACAGGTATTTGATGGGATCAAGCTTAAAAATTTAAATTTTCAATTTGTATTACAATGTCCTAAAATACACTAAAATTGGTCAGAATGTTTCTCTTTCTTCAAAGGTGGGAACGAAAGGCAGGAGGTGGGATATTGATTAAGGGTTTCAGATGAAAACAGCTTTCTGTTCCTTGCGAATATCCGCGGGAATATGATCTGGCTAAACAAGTTTTATGTGTTAATCCCTTTGGTCTTTAGTGCCAACAGACGGCAGCAAGATGAATTTTTGCCGACCCATTCACTGCAAACACTTGAAAGATGCAATTTCAACAGAAACTCTTAACTGCTTTACTGATGGTACAGCATCAGCTCCTAAACTAAAATTGCAAGGAGAAACCCCCTAAAGACCGTTCCCTAGGCATACAGTACCTACAGACTACAACAGTAGTCTGCAAGAAAAACTGCGCATCAAACAATCACAATACCATTTTCTCATCTTTCTTTTAATTCCAAGCACATTTGAACATACAGTTAAAAGGAAGAGGCTTTAACTTGCAGAACGCGCCAGAAATTATGGTCCTGGAAAAAAACAGTGTAAGAAGGGATACCCCGGGACCACATCACCTCACCTCAGCCAAGGCTATCGTTTTGACTTGAAACGCCAGAGTTTAACCAGCTAATTTCATACACTCCCCGGTACGAAACAGCCAGAAGGCACCCGAGCCCTCCGGATCACAGCAGAAGACAGGCAAAGGGGTATGAGATAAATCATGCTTTTGAGAATGGTCGTTTTATCCCAAAGGCGGTTATTTCCCTTAAGACCCCATCCAGTCCTACCGGGCAGGTCGGGCGGCGGCGGCACCTCCTCGCGGGGGCAGAAGCGAGGGGGAGCCGCCCGGAAAGCGCCCGGTCCCCCTGTCCGTGGGCGCGGCGCGCCGGGGCGGG
>VZTN01024171.1:56639-114873 GCA_013400515.1 Erpornis zantholeuca
CCGAGGGAGGCTGTGCCGGGGACCAGGTGGGGCAGGGCGTGCGGCGAGGCGTCGGGGAGCGAGTGCCGCTGTGCCCCGGAGCGAACATCATGAGGGGAGCGAGGCTCCTCTAAAAGTTATAGCTAAATAAAAGCTTGTTATTCTGAGAGGCAAAAAAGCCTGACTTTTTCCACCAACAACCAAAAAACTATTTTGATCTCCAAAATTCCACTGTAAGCAGCTTCTAAGGTCCGTTGGAGGCTTGGTTGAGAGAAACAAGTAAGCTTATCTTTCAACGTTTCTTTTCTTTTAAGAATGATTTACTAGCCTGGTGAAAAGTGAAATAAAAATCTCACAGGTCAGCAAAACAGGAAATATCAATGCATGGACATAACAGCCAGAGGATGCAGCTGAAAAGCTCTGCAAGGACCAGAGTCAAGGTGACACATGTGTACTGCCAGACCGCATGGGCGAGTTCAGGTCATGGAGATTTCTAAGGCAGAGTTTCAAATGAAAAGCATTTAAGCTTTGCATATAAAAGTGTTTAGATAATGGATCAAGTTTGAGAAACGGCCAGTGTTACAAGATGCAAGATGCTCAAAGGCACCTCTGTGCACTTTTCCAAAATCCACCAGTACAGCCTAACTGAGTTGGAGTGGACTCGGGAGCTGGTGAGGGCTTCTGATGGGACACCTAAATAGCTGAGAACCTGTTTGGTTTATGAAGAGAACCTGATGAATGTCAGTGGCACTTTGGTGCTGATGTAAAGGCCTGCCACTCATGGTGATGTGCAGCTGGCACAATCCCTTCACTCCGGTGTGTGCTGCAGTCCTGTCTCCATGCCCTGGCTCCAGCACTCATGCCACTACCTTGGTCCTCTGGAAGACTCAGTCCACAGAAGCAGTGAGACCATAATCTGTCACATTTCTTCACCAGTTCCAGACGTCCCTGGGCATCAGTGGAGCCCTGAAAACTAGTGGGCAATTTTTTCTGGTCTTCTTTGAATTGTATCATCAATTATTAAAATAATGTTGGGTAAATACTCAGTATTAGACCAACCTCTAAAAGTGTTGTAGGGTGAGACAGGAAGGAATTCCTCAACCTTTATTAATAAAAGATTGGTAAATGTTTTCTCCCTTTCCCCAACTTAGGTAAAGGTATTTCATAATAACAATAACAATTAAAAAAACCCAAAAAATCCAGTAAAACACAAACCACACAATAATCTTTATCCCAATGAAAAGTTTATACAAAAAGGAAAGATCTGACTAAATATACATTCTCTTGGGTTTGGGGATTTTTTTTTGGTAGGAAATTTGTATTCCAAAATTTTATGTAAAACAAACTATTTCTGTTTGGAAGTGCACCGTTAGTACCTCATGTTTCCATTTTCCTCTATAGGGCAAGCATCTTGATCTTGTACCTTTCTTCTTGGAAAGAAGTGGTGCACAGATCCCACATCAGTCTTGTTGTCCCTCCTTTCCTCTTTATTTCTTCATTTTGTTATCAAGTATTCCACCGAGTTTAAAATTCACCTTCTCCTAACAAAGCATTATTGAAAATAAAATTTAGTTTCATAAATGCATACTAGATTCCAGCAGTGTAGTAGAATACAATCTTTTCTATGTTGTGAATAATCTAGAAAATGAAAGAGATGCTGAATTACCCTTAATAGACTTCTGTGCAATAGTAAATTGAGGAGACATAGAACAAACTCAGGAGTTGTGGCCTAAAAGAACTTACATGAAGAAGGGTTAGAGTATAATAAATACACAGTGCTTTATAAAAAATAAAAACAAAGACAGGTTGTTGGTATCATTTGAAATGTCAAGGATTTACGTATCCTTGTTCCCACTGTTAGGAATATGTACAAAATCTATTTTAGAATGTGTAAGCAGGAAAGGAACTCTCTCTCATTATATATTCATCAAAAGGGAAAAAAAGCTGATTCTAGTCTCACTACATCTGTAGATCAGCTGTTCATCACGTTTTAAATGTCTTTGTGTATAGATCAAGAGAGTTGGGGGGTGGTGTAAAATGGGGCAAGAATGAAACTCGAAGCCTGTCACTGAAGGGGAAGTCCTTGCAGGAAGGACTGTGAGTCACATAAGCCAGCCAGCGTTCATGCCCAGCAATTGATTTCCCGCTCTGGGAAGATTTGACTCCCAGACAATGTCTCCACAGCTGAATTAAGCATGGCAGCACAGCAGTGCTCCAGTATGGCAGTGGCCAGCTGGCAGTGTAGGAGTCCACGTCCATGCTCTTGGCATCCAGAACATGGGGACTACCCCAAACTGGCCCACGTGTCCTGGTTTCTAATGGGATCAAGCTCAGTTTCTTCTTGCTGCCTGGTGCAGTGGCAGAGTGCATACTCTGTTAGTACGAGAATAACATTGGTAACACACTGTCAGTTGCATAGGCATACCCCAAGTCAAAACCTTTTCAGTTTTCCATGCTCTGACTGTGAGAAGGTACACAAGAAGCCAGGAGGAAGCTGATCCAAACTGGCCAAAGGGATGTTCCATGCCATAGACTGTCATACCCAGTATTTATATATATTATGTATTATATATTATATATTATAGCCAGGAGGGAGGTAATCATGTCTCGGGAGTGGGCTGGGCACCAATCAGTGGGTGGTGAGCAACTCTATTGGACAACTTGTTTTTTCTCAGGTTTTACTCCTCTCTCTCTCTCTCTCCTTCTCACTACTGCTACTACTATCGTTTTCATTACTACAATTACTTTTTTTTTTTTTTTACTTTGTTTCAATTATTAAACTCTCCTTATCTCAGTTGCTGAGTTTTTACTTTTTTCCAGTTTTCCTCTCTATCCCATTGGGAAGGGGGCAATGAGGAAGCAGCTGCCTGGTACTTAGTTGCCAGCTAGGGTTAAACCACAACACCAAGTTAACTTTCAGATCAGCTCTGGAATATTTCTGAGGGCGGAAAGTGGCCTGGGCCAAACTGAGCGATTTGTTGGTAGACTCAGAGGAATGTCCAGTGATATTTCCTTGGGGTCTGTTAATTACTGACCTAATGAGCCTTGTAGGGTTCACACCAATCCTTCTGCATACCTATGTAGGTAGCTGCTGATCCTTGTTCAGATTGTGTCTGGGAGGCATGAAGAGAAGCAAGCTGTAGGGAACAGTGACTCTGGGCAGTAAATCAAGCTTTGTCATGGACAGTGAAAACAGGCAACAAACTTCACTCTACATTTTATATATTCCTTAATCTCATTGTTGGTGAGCTCTTTCTACAGTATGTAATAGAAGACTAAAAAATAGCCAGTAAAGCATAAGTGGCATAACCAGATGTTATGATCCAATTATTATTATTATTAAGGTTCTTTAGAAATTCCTCTGCCCAAATTAGGGTGCAAACGAGACCATATGCCAGTGACAATAGTATAGATTTTATTGTATGGTAAATGTGAGAGAAAAAGAAAAGGAAATGAGTAGAAAGTAGGTGGGGGGGGGACAGAAAGAGAGTGACAGTGACAGAATAAGGAAAATATCACCACTCCGTGGATCCCAACAATGTTCCACTGATCCTCTCCAGCTGCTCTTCTTGGTGGTGAAGGTCCCCCCAAAAGTGTGGAATCCCCTGGGTTATATCCCCTGGAGCCAGGTGGCAATGTCCAGCCATGTCCCCTGGGGAGGGGACAGTTTCTCACAGCAGACTCTGGGTCTGTTCCATCACCTGCAGCCCTGTGGGGCAAGGCCCAGCACTTTGGGGGTCTCTGATGGATTGTGACTCCCCCTCAGCTGCCTCTCACATGAGAGTCCTGTGGATGTGGCTTGTGGGGTTGGGGTGCCATAGCTGGGCTGGTTTGTGTAAGGGAGGATGGGTGTTCAGTGCCTCTGGCCAGAGGTTACACCTCCCCCCCTCGGCTGGGGGGGAGTCTGTGTGAACCTGGCTTCTGTGAGCTGTGCCCTCCTGTACCCCAAACCTGGCTTCTGTGAGCTGTGCTCTCCTGTACCCCAAACCTGGCTTCTGTGAGCTGTGCTCTGCCCCCACCCCAAACCTGGCTCCTCTGAGCTGTGCTCTGCCCCCACCCCAAACCTGGCTTCTGTGAGCTGTGCTCAAACTCAACCAGGAATGATTCTCCACACAGCTGGTGGCTTTCAGTGGATGCAAACCTTTCCCTCCACCTGAGATGACTGAACAATGGTTTCCCTTTATCTGATCAGCAGTTTGACTCTCCAGTTCAAAGTCCCAGTCTTCAGGAAGGCTTCTTGATTGTAGCTTCTTTATAATGAGCAAAATTTTATATCAGTGTTTGAGGCATGAACTATTTTCAGTCTGTGACACCAGGGAAATAATTTGAGGCAGATCCCAAGGAATACCTGGGTTCATTCAATTAAAGATAAAGCAGGGAAAAGATCACTTTGTTCTAAAATAGGTTTACAAGGATTTAAATTCTTTATCGAAGAACAGGGAAAGATAGAGCACAGACACATGTAAAACTAAAACATTGAGACATCTGGCTGTTTTGTATGAGCCAGAGTTTTGGAAACACAGTAGACACAGTAAAACATCTTTTCTTTAGAAATTCCAGCACTTACACAGTCACTGCTTGCATTGTTTTTCTCATAATTTAATCTCAAGACATTAAGTAAATTGCATATTTTCAACATGCTTTATAATAACATAGAATTTTTTAAACTAGTAGTGAAGAGTGGATTGTAAAAAATGAGATACAAGTCATGCAGTCATTCTTCACTCAGTGTTGCTGGAGAAAATAAAAGCAGTATATTTTTAACCATTCATTTTTTCATAATTTCTTTTCTCATGGTAACCTACTATTTTAAAGAAAGTCATGTTGCCCTATGTAAGCAGAATATTTAGAAATTTTATTCTAAATATGCTCTTCATGTGCTAAAGATGGGTTGATTCTGTCTGTTCAAAGAAAAAAATACAGAAAATAAATTTTACTTTCAAGAATGAGACAACAAGTTAATACACCCTATATGTGGATATTCATCAGATCTTGTTCACGTTTCCAGTTTGGAGCCTGGGAAAATTAAGTTTTGTGACACTAAAGAGAAATCAAAACAAACAAACCAACAAAATCTTAGTTTTTAAAGGTAGTTCCATTATAACTATTTGAAATGTATCACTTGATAACATACAATCTTGACTAATTTTGTGATTAAAATTTTGGAAAATATTAAAAAACACTTTGGGTAATAAGGAACAGATTCCCTTTAAACATTTTATATTGACTCAAACATGCATTTGACCTGTTGTTCAGACTAGCAATACACAGGCTCACTAGGCTAAAGCTGAGAAAACTGGCATCTTTCCTGTAGACAGTGGTCTGCCTCAAGCACAGACACTTGCATTTTATTACACTAGTATTTTCTGGCCATAAATCCATAATTCAGCATTTTTTGTTTCATGTTGTTACTTGTGAACAACTCATAATAATACAGCACATAGAAAAAATGCTCGCCTTGAGATCCTCTAATTCTGAAAGTTAATAAAAGCTCCTTCTTCTGCATCTTTGTTGATTTTAAATATTTTATTCACCTGCTGTTACTTGGTTTTTGTACATAGAAATCTTTCCTATTTTGTTTCCACTTGTTTCATGGCTGTGAGTGGAAAAATTGCTATTTAGTGAATCAAAGCAAATCAAAGTGTCCAGCACTGGAAGCCAATTTGAGAACTATCTGCAATGAACTGGGTTGTGTTGGTGGGACAGAATCCTGAGTATCCTGGTGGAGATTGAAAATGGCCTATGTGCACTCTAAAGAATATCCCAATTGCCTTGCTGTAGAAATGACAGCTCAAATAAAGGGTTCTTGTGGTTCTCATGAATATCATCTTACAGAGCCAAGAAAAGCAGCTGGACTGATGGCTTCTTCACAGTTCATTCGAGTAGGCAGTGAGAAGGTTGAGCTGACAACAAGTGATTCTAGGACTCTTCCTCTTTTAAAGATTTGTGGCCATTTGCACAAATTGGTCTGAAGAGACTGCCAACACTAATAAAGAATGTGTTAATTTATGCTTAATTTAGTATACAGTTCAATGATCACTAATATTGAATTACCTGAAAGAACAGATTTGAGCTTATTCGGGAGCAGGTGTGTGTGATAATTTCAAATTAGCAAGATCACACAGTGGTGATACTTTAGTTTGCTTGTTTGTTTTCTGCCTTGTACTTTGGGAATTGCACCTCCTATTTCCAGCCTGGATGCATCTTGCCTGCATCTTGCAGGCCCTGCACCACAGAGATTGCTAGCTCAGAAGCAACATGATGTTTCTGGAGGCAGTTTCCATAGTGGGCTATCGTTGAAGAGCAGCTTTCCTTTTCCAGGATCAGCTACTTGCCACAGAGAATTTCCCTGTAGAAAGGCACTGGACCATTGTTAGCATTGCTGCCATGCAAGGGCAGTGCAGTGCTCAGGTTGCTATCAGCTGCCGTAGCAGTGGGCAGGTAGTCCCATTGCTGGAAGCATCCATGGACCACCTGCAGCTTTCACTTTCTGCTGGGACAGAGCACCAGGCAACATGTGGATGTTGAGTTAATGAAGTCACAGCTGGTAGCACTGAGTAAAAAACTGGTAGCAATTAAAGTTATCAAACCTCTCCCCTTGTTGCACAGGGTTTGTGAGAAGCAGCTCTTACCTGCCACAGAAAGTAGTTATCACCAGAGCAACTCTGAGCATCAAGAAGGTTGCCTTGGTTACATGAAACCTAGAAACACCTGAATTTTTTCTGGTGCATTACCCTGTGTTTGGGAAGGTGACAGCTACCTATGTAAGTTAGGAGGTGACACCTGCAACCCATGAAGTTCTAAGTCTGCACTCTCTGTGGACATGGAGAACGTGTTGGAAGGCTATGCTTCCTGTAACGGCAGCCTCAGAGGGGTGATCCCTTTATTCCCTGTCTCCTGACCTGGCACAATTTTCCACCATCAGGAATGCCGAGAGGAGCTAGCATTGATCATTTTGATGCCTTAGGTTTTAACTTTTATATTTTTCAAATCTGCACTGTTAGTGTAACTCTGAAGTTTCCTGTAGCTTGTTAAGTGCTGTTCTCTTATGCTATGATAGACATAACAAAGCCTCTCCAGCTTGCTCTCCAAGGACACCCAGACTGTCCTAGGCCCAAGAACTGTAAAACATCATCTTGGGGAGAGGGGGGCAAGCTTGGGGAAATTTCATCATTGGCTGTGTTCTGGTTGGTGAATTGATGCTGATATAAAAGTGTGAAGAACTTGTGACCTGTCATTGTCCATTTTGGGATCCACTGAGGCAGGACCTCCTGGAGCCCAGAGTGTACTTCTGAAGGCCTTTCAAATAAATACCTCCTTTATTCCCTTATTCATGTCTAGTCTCTGTTTCTAGGTAGCCATTTCAAGCATCAGTTTCACAGATACTTTACTCTTGTCAGCTGAGGCAAGGCATATGGCACTCAGGTCTTTCCTATTTCCTGCCTGTGCAGCAATGCCATGTACAAGCCTGTTGCTGAGCCCATTTGGAGTAATGGAGTTGCTGAATCACCCTCATCTTGAATGAGCCTGTTTACCTGTTCTTGCACTTAGCAGCAACTTCGCTGTTGCTAGGACCTCTGGCTTTACCACCTTGGGTGGGGTTTGCAAATGTCTGTGCAGCACGTCTAAAGGGCTACCGGGGGCTACTGAACAGCCCTTCCGAACCAGGCTCCATCTGCAGGCTCTGTCCTTCACAGAGTCTCAGAGAGCCAAAAGAGCAGATGGTGGCTGGGTAGGAGTGTAACAAGTGGAACTACAGGCAGTCCCTCCACCAGCTGCAACTTGATCATTTCCTGTGAAATTCGTGAGTGTCACACTGTCAGGGACGACCTGACTAATTGTTTTCTGTTCAGTCGTTGACAGCTGTTTGCTGTAACTTGAAATCACGCCTATGTCAGACATGAGCAGTAAATCATCTTCACTCTGACTTTCCTGTTCCCAGTTCTTGTTTCCCCACGAAGGTCTTTGTATCCTGCTCTTGGAGACAGGCCCTAGTGGCTTTGGAATCCCAGCTGTGCCATCCCATCCATTCCAGCTCTGTATTTCTTTACCCAGACTTTGGAATATTTGAAATTTCTACCCTGGACATCTCTGATCCCATCCAGCCCTTCTGTGAGAGCTCCCAAAGAATGGTCTCAGCTGGAAACAGAAGTAGGAAGTAATTGAAAAGCAAAGGCAAAAAGAACATCAGATCCTGAACAAAACTGGACACAGGCTCTATTTCCACACACACATGGAATGAAGATGGGCACCACCAGAGTTCTTGTCCTGGATCAGGTTGTAGTGAGTAGCTCATACAGTGTCTCCTGCTGGCAGTGCCTGCTCTGGTAGGAGTTGTTCCTTACAGCTGCTGAGCCTTAAGTAAGTTATCTGGTGTGGAAGTGTTTAGGATAAGATATGAAGCAGTCAGGAAGGCTAAGTCTGAGGTAGCAGGAAATTCTGAGGGAGTAGGAACTGATGATGTTCTTTATGGTGGCTATCAACCTATCCTGAGTCTATGCTACATGTGAGCTTTGTCACCTGGATCCACTCCTTATCCTAGGGTACTCTAGTATCACAACCACCTCTTTGTTTCATCCACACCTTTTCTGCCCCAGGACTCTTGAGCTTACTGGCTACCATGCACACACTGCTCTTGCTGTTCTGTTTTTGGCCACAGTCATCCAAATTGGTTTAGTAGGTGAATACAATTCTTGTTCTTTCCTTATCTAAACAAGTAATGAAACTTGATGAAGGTTATTTGAAAGTCTACACCAGCAGCCTCTGCCCTGACTGGATTAGCTCTGCTGTCAGCACCTTCCATGTGCTGACATGGGCTGGTTTCTGAGGAACACCAGCTGTATTTAAGGCTTGCACAGGTTTATGGATTGACTTTAGTTAGCTTGGCTGTGAGTCAGTGATGGTGCTGTATTAGCAGTCTGTGAGAATGCTGAGGCAAAGGCAAGGGTTAAGGAAAAGATCTGGTGAAAAGATGGAGGAAGGGATATAGGGTAAGATCCATGACGAAGAAATCTGACTTGTGAGTCACTTGTGAGTAACCATTAGAGATGACCAACACAAGCAAGACTGCAAGCTTGAAGCTGACATCTAAGGATGATTTTCATTGAAAAGGGCAGAGAAAACAGGGCATTTGGACACACTCTTGGAATGGTGCTAGCTGTGAAAGAGCCACTGAATTTATACTACAGCCATCTTAATTTAAAGCCGGATTAAATTTCATTGATAGAAATTTAAACCATCAAAACATTGTGCTGTATGTATCAGGGCAGTGTTTTGTATTAGACAGCTGCTGAAATGTTGGTCCAGTAGTATTTAGAGTGTGCTTTACTGTTGTATTGGACCACAGCCTTGGGAGGCAAGGGTGGCACTATAAATGCAACTCAAATGTCAAAAGCAACTTAAGGCTGAGCTCTGGAGGGATTAGGCTATTGATGTAGATGGTATGCCTATTAAGAGATATCAGATAATTTAAATTAATTTTCATCCATGTGAAGCAAGTTGACAAGCATATGGACAATATTTTTTCTGTGGTCCATGAGGTAACATTAAATTTTATTTAACAGCTTCCATTAACAAGTCGAACCATTCACACTACTAATATGAGGTCATTAGTGCAATCTGGAATTAGGTTCCATACATGTGTCACACACTGCTGTTGCTGAGGCAGCCCTCTTGCCCAAAAAGGGTTAAATTTAAGACTCCTGATACTCAGAAGTAAGTCAAGCTTGCCCACAAAAAGAAACACAGACACGCCCTGTGTGGTTCCCAAACCAACAGAGAAGATTACATTGCATTGGGTATGCAAATTGCTTAATGATAATTATGGCTAACTTCCTATTTGTGTGTCTATAACAGAATTTCTTCAGGTGGAGCTGTGAGTGGTCTTGGGAAACATGCAGGCCCAGAGATAAAATGAATTAACCCAATCTTTAATGTTCTTAACTAAAATATGTACACAGTAGATTCTAATCTAATTTCAGTTTCTACATAAACTATCACAGAAAGAGTTTTTCTGGTTTTACATTTATGCTAAATAAAGCATGCAAAAGTAAACAGAAAAACTACATTATTTTGGACTTGAAAAATAAAGAAGATAATATGTATTTTCAAAGTCTTTCACCTCCCAGGAAAGCCACTAAATAGGGAACTACAAAGAGAATGGAGGGTATCAGAACCATCCAGAAGATGTGTAGCTATTAAGGGACTCCCAGCACCTCGGATATTGTCACCAAAGAGCTCAGTTGGATTCATAGAATCATAGAACCATGGAATGGTTTGGGTTGAAAAAGACCTTAAAGATCATCTAGTTTCAACCCCTTGGCACAGACAGGGATACTTCTCAGTGGAACAGGTTGCTCAGAGCACCATCCAGCCTGGGGCAGGACTTTTGGGAATGGGGCTCCCACAACTTCTATGTGCAGCCTGTTCCAGTGCCTCACCACCCCCACAAAAAATAATTTCTTTCTAATGTCTAAGGTCAATGTGCACTCTTTTGGTTTGGTTGTTCCCCCTTGTCCTTGTTACTAGATGCTCTTGCAAAAACATCCTCTATCTCCTCTCCATCTTTCTTGCAGGCTCCCTTCAGGTACTGAAAGGTTACAGTTAGGTCACCCCCAGGCCTTTTCACTTCCAGACTAAACAAACGCAATTCTTTTAGCCTTTTTTTAATAGGAGAGGTGCTCCATCCCTCTGATCATCTTGGTGGCCTCCTCTGGACTTGCTGCAGCAGGTCCATGTCCTTCCTGTGCTGGGACCCCAGAGCTGATGCAGCACTGCAGGTGGGGTCTCACCAGAGCAGAGCAGAGGGGCAGAATCCCCTCCCTTGCCCTGCTGGCCAGGCTGCTTTGGATGCAGCCCAGGACACTTTTGGCTTTCTGGGCTGTGAGTGCCCAGGGCTGGGTCATGTCCAGCCTCACACCTACCTGCACCCCCAAATCCTTCTCACAGAGCTTCTCTCCATCCGCTCATCCCCCAGCCAGTGTTGATACTGGTGTTGCTCTGACCCAGGTGCAGCAACTTGCACTTGGCCTTGTTAAACCTCATTAAATTGAGATTCCCATGGGCTACTTCTTGAGATTGTCCAGGTCCCTCTGGATGGTATCCTGTCCTTCAGGTGAAGCAACTGCACCACTCAGCTTTGTGGTGTCATCTGCAAATTTGCTGAGGGTGTGCTTGATCCCTTTGTCTATGTCATTAATTAAATATTAATTAATACTGATATTAAATAACACTGGTCCCAATACAGACCTGACTTGTCACTGATGCCCATTGGCACTCTGAGCCATTGACCACTACCCTCTGGATGCAACTGTCCCTTCAATTTCTTACCCAGCTAATTAAATCCACCTCTCTCCCAATTAGAGAGAAGGATGTTGTGGGGGACCATGTCAAAGGCTTTACAGTAGTCCAGATAAATGACATCTGTAGCCCTTCTCTTGTCTACTGATGTAGTCACTCCATCAGAGAAGGTCACAAGGTTGGCCAGGCAAGACTTGCCCTGGGTGAAATTTCATCCCTTTCAGGCTCTTAAATGGACTCAAATGGGACACAGCTAACCACATCTGACACTGCATTTTCTCCTACTTCTCTGACTTCTGATTTTGTCTTTGGCATTTAGACTTACCAAGAGTATCTAGAATTATGAAGATATAATCTCTTTCTGTAAATTTTTAATGGTCATTATTGATGACATTATTAGTTCAGTATAGGTCAGAGATTTGGAAAACTATTGACATATACTTAGAGGATTAATAAGACTGATTGGTCAGAAAGATTTTTTAAAATGGAGAAAAATCCCACAGCAGCGCTAAAAGATTCATAATTTGCAGGTATTGCTGAAAATGTAAAATATGTCCTTGACCGAGTAATACACTGAATGTTAACTCTGAAAAGGCAAATGTGCACACATTTTAAGTCATGGGAGCTGTTGTCCCATTGCTTGGTGACATTACTCAAACGTTGCTCTGCTTTGCCATCATCTCTGCATGAATGTAGAGCATTGTCTGGGACTGACATTACCCAGCCTCCAAAGAACCTGCCTGCCCTGATGTGTCACAGTGTCTGCCAGCTACAGTAACAGGGTCGTTGAGCAACAGCCAGCTGATCTGACGAGCTCATGATCAGAGGAAAGGTTCACAGCAGTCCCAAAGCAGTAGAAGACATTTCTGTTAGTGACAGCTACAGCCCTGACGACCATTTTGGCCAAAAACCATCACGTGCCTCTTCTGCGAGTGGCTCCCAGAAGATGAGGATTCTTCAAAACAAACGGGAATTGTGGCTGCATAGCAAGGTCAGGGACATGCCTTTTGTGATAAAGAAAATAAAGGAATCGGAACCTGGGAGTCACTATCTGCCACTCCTGCATCTCTATCTAAGTGTTGTTTGTCTTAAGCATGAGTGGGTGTGAGGGAACAAGTCTAGTGCAAAAACCAGTATCACTCACTTTCCTGGGTAACTATCTTATGTGAATAACCTCCCACTTCATATTCTCCATAATTTATGCACACTACTGCAAAATTAATTAGACTTTTAGTTAGCTGTTTTTGAGAGAAAACCACATCAACTCTAACCTTTAAAGCGAATCGGTGGAACAACAGCCCTCTTGGGTAAAAGCTTTTTGGAGCCAATTTTTGAGATGCTCTAGTAATGTAAAGAGCTGCTACAGAGCATAGCTGGAACTATGTGGCCACTTTTCTCATGCTTTTTTTTTTCCTTCCTACCTTCTATTTTCTTGTGCATGCAGTATCCTAATTACTCTGGGCTTTGCTTTTGGAAGGTTTCCCTCTTTGTTCCCTGTCTTCTCCTACTTTTTCTCCTCCCGTATTATCTTTCACCTCGTCCTCATCAGTGATCAATTGGCAGACTGGATCTGGCTCAGCAGAGGGCCACAGAGATGGTTAGATCACATGATGCATGAGGAAAAGCTGACATCTGTGTTCATCATGGAGAAGAAATGTCTTGCTGAAGGTCTAGTTATAGTCTTCAGCTACTTAAAGATATGTTCTAGAGAAGAAGGTGCCAGATTTTTGGATGTGCAGAATGAAATTATAAGATGCAATGGCCAAAGTTACAGCTGTAAAAATTCCAGATGGATCTAAGGAAAAGTATTTTCTTCATGAGAGTAGTCAAACCAACAAGTGCCCAGAGAGCCTGTAGGATATCTGTCCATGGACATACTCAGAACTCCTAGACAGGGCCCTCAGCAACCAGATCCAACTTTGAAGCTAGTCCTGATTTGAGTGGGAAGTTTAACATTAAATCTTTTTTGTCTGCTAATCTCTGTTTTCTTAAGTCTTTCTTCTCAAATAAGCTACTCTTCAATCCACCCCAGTCAAGCCTTTGCCCTACCTGGTCAGCCACCAGCAACTCTGGCCCCAAAGTGAGACCATGCTTTTAATTCATGCACACACCTTCCATTCTGCAGTTTTTCATCATGCTCTCCCTGCTTGGTTGTCTTTGAACTGGAAGAAGTTGCTTTAGCTCTTTGCTGACCTGCAGATAGTGGCTGGAAGAAATCTACTGAACAAGAAAGCTGCTGAAAGAGACACACCCAACATGGTGGCCATGAAGCTGAGCCCACCCATCCAAAATGTACCCTGGTGCTGCATCCAGTGTTTGCATGGGACAGCACTTCCACTGTGTGCAGCTATTTCCCTGCTTGATATTTAAAATCCACATTTAGAAATACAGCTCTTAACATCCAATTTAGTGTAATGACAAGAATAGCAAAATCCTGATGAAAAAACACAAAAACAACAGAGATATTAAAACACATTTGTCCCAAGTATGAGGAAAAGTGTATGAAAAAAAGACATAATAATTGCAATAATACAATTATAATTGTATAATTATAATTGATGCCTTAAATGGCTACCTAGAAACAGACTAGGAGGAATAAGGGAATAAAGGTAGGTATTTATTTGAAAGGCCTTCAAAGGTTACACCCTGGGAGTCTGGAAGCTTCTGCCCCAGTGGATCCCAAGATGGAAGACAGGTCACGAGTTCTTCACACTTTTATAGGTTTGGTCCATTTGCATATCAGCATAAATTCACCAATTAAAAGTTTAGCTAATGATGTAAATTCCCCAAGTTTTCCACCCCTTTCTCCCCCCTCCCCAAGATGAAGGTTTACACTTTTGGGCCCAGGATGATCTGGGTGTCCTTGGAGAGCAAGCTAGAGAGGCTTTGTTATGTCTATCTTAGCATGAGAGAACAGCAGCTAACGAGCTACAAGGAACTTCAGAGTTACACTAGACAGTACAGGATTTGAAAAAATACAAAAGTTAAAACCTAAGGCATCGTGATAAATATTGTAATTGCATATGAACAAATATCCAAGTAGCAAATATCTGAGAACGATATAGTGACTGCACTCAGTAATATATTGTTTCTTGAAAGATGAGGTATGAGTAGCAGTTTTGGCAAGAGTTTGGTTTTGACTACCAACAGCTGTATTAACTTGTTATTATGGCATGCAGAGCAAAGTTAAGGCTGGTCACTAATTGTAAACACATAAAGAAACCTGGCACGCTGATGTTTCCTGAAAAAATTGGCCCAGAATACAAACTGCTTAGAATAAGAAGCTTGGACTTGATGATCTCAGAGGTCTTTTCCAACCTAATTAACTCTGTGATAAAAATATTTAATTTTGGCACTTAGAAATGTCACTGAAATGACAGATCTCTCAGGCACGGCTGATAAAGTCTTCAAAGACTAAGCAGCACTTTTACTTTTGATCTTGTGGCTTTCCCCTTATCTGCAGAGTGGAGCCTACAAATGAAGATAAACAGGAACCAGCATGGGCTACTTCTTTAAAAAAGAGAAACAGTGAAATCTCTGTGACAGAGTCCCATGGGATTCCCACTGCTCAAAGAAACTGCCAGGATGAATGAGACAGGTGGAGGAAAGAGGAACTTGGTAGTGCAAAGGACTTCTACACCAAAAAGCCACACTTTGGTGGCATGTGCCAGGAGGGAGCTTACAAGGAGATCCCAAAACTTTTTGGACCTTCAAATGGGGAGTGTGTGAATGTGAAGAGGCCTGGGGGGAACAACAGCCTCCAGCTAATGGGACTGAGCTTCTGCCAGGATTCCAGGACTACTTTCCTGGGTATCACACTCGTGAGGTTCTTGGGAGGAAAAGGTTAAAACGGGAAGGTCGACCAGGAGGCAATAGTTTTGCTCAAAGTGACCTTGAAGCTGGGAATGCTAAAAATGTTGGTGTGAGAAAACACTATTTCTTATGCCTACTGTTGATCATTCTCTGCCTGTTCTGAGAAGGAGAATTCCTGTGTGGAGGTCACACACTGCAGGGACATGATTTGTTGTAGTGGGGCAGGCAGCGAGCCCCCCTGCCCTGCTGCCAGCTAGGATGAACTAAGCCAAATGGAGCCTGTGTCTGTGTGTCTGTCTGTGTGTCTGTGTGTCTGTGTGTCTGTGTGTCTGTGTGTCTGTGTGTCTCTGTGGCTGGCCTTGTTAGCGAGGTAATGGAATGAATCCACTCTTTGCATTTCAGCTGTGGTTTGAGGGCTGCCCATGTTACCTGTATGTGTGAATTCACAGAGAGGGGGAGGCAGATGTTTGTGGGGCACAAAGATGTCTGTAGAAGAGTCTGATGGCTCTTGTGCAGCCAACTGGGTGGGTGAAGGCACGGCTAGACCTCATTCAGCTCCAAGGTGGTCAGGAAGCACCTGCCCAGGACACCACGCTGTGCACCTGCCTCCGAGAGCAGCTGTCTGCAGCACTCAGGCAGGATCAAACTCCTGTGCAGAGCAGTCATGCAGCATTTGCCAGAGCCCCAGGCAGCCCCAGGCACAGGCCATGGCTTCTGGGAGGCCACACCATGTCACCTCCTGGGACACTTTTGCTCTGCAGCTGCAGGCTCCATCACCCAGACTTCCAGCCCCAGGAGGCTGCAGCAAAGCCAAGCCTTGAAAGGGCAGCTTCCTTTGCTCCTTTATCATTCTCTTGAATTGTCAGCAAAGAAAACCATGAACTTTGAGGATGGTTTGTGCCATACTAAAGGAAAGGGACAGCACAACCTCCATGTAAGCCTCTGACAGAGAAGCATTTTGGCTGGAAAAAGCAGGCTAGATAGAGACAGTGGGTGGAGAATTACCCACTCCTCATACAAAAACAAGTATGTCACCTTTGAACATGCTGCTGCATGTGCTTTGTGAGTGTTATGCTGATGCCTTAAATGGCTACCTAGAAACAGAGACTAGACAGGAATGAAGGAATAAAGGAGGGATTTATTTGAAAGGCCTTCAGAAGTACACTCTGGGCTCCAGAGGTCCTGCCTCAGTGAATCCCAAAATGGACAATGACAGGTCACGAGTTCTTCACACTTTTATATCAACATAAATTCACCAACCAGAACCCAGCCAATGATGGAATTTCCCCAAGCTTGCCCCCCTCTCCCCAAGATGATGGTTTACAGTTCTTGGTCTGGGTGTCCTTGGAGAGCAAGCTAGAGAGATTTTGTTATGTCTATCTTAGTATAAGAGAACAGCACTTAACAAGCTACAGGAAACTTCAGAGTTACACTAGCAGTACAGGATTTAAAAAATTTAGAAGTTAAAACCTAAGGCATCAATGCTTTTTGACATTATCCAGTAGTGAGTTACATTGAAGCAGGCTTTACAAAAATACATAAACAAAATGATAAATGTAAATGTAAAAATCTAACATTCCCAGCTCTGCTGTTTATTTCCCATGATGATTTAAACAAACATTTTTCAACTAACCATTCAAAAAATACTATTTTTGTGAACTGGTTCAACTGTGTCAGTCATTAAAGATAAAGGAAACAAGTAGAGCTTTAAACTGGTGTATTAGGTGTGCTCCAAAGCACAAAGAGCAGTAAAGGATTACAGTGATTACACCAGACTAGGTGATAAGAACATAATAGAAAAGTGATACCAGAATCCCCAACAACAAACATTGAAAGCAGGTTAGTGGGTAAGCTATATATAGAGTTCCCAGCTATTGCAGTAATAAAAATATCATCTGGGACAAAGGAACCCTTTCTTTCCTGTGTCATTTTTCATAGCATATTTTACCAAGCCAGCTAAATCAAAGGTTTTAGAAGACAATAGCATGAGAACAATTATAAGAGGAAGCTATGGTTCAGGTAATGTTCGAAGAAAAGCTGGGAAAGCCCAAATTTTTCAGGAATGCTATTGCAAATAAAAGAGGGAAAAAGAAAAGGCTGTGTAGTACAAGTATTGAACAGTCTCAACAGAAGCAGCAGAGGCTGAAGCTGGATGAAAGAAGAGCTCTGGGGTTAGGAGGGCCAGGAAGAAACTGATAGTAACCTTCAACTTTTGGTTAAGGCTAGAAAAGAGTGTTAGGAGTGGTTCCTGGAATTAACAGGCTAAATCTTTTTCACCCACACCAATATTTGTTACTGTAATTGGACTTTGAGGTTTGAAGCTGGGGCTTTTTGAGGATAAGTAAACATATATAAATCTTAACCTAGAGACAGTCCCTGCCCTAAAGACTTCCAGTCTAGACTTAAGGCATGAATCTGATGTGGAAAGCAGATAGGGATTGGAAGGTGTTTTGTTGACAAAAAGTGTTGTGAAATAGATGGCAATGGAAGAGGAAAAGAATCAGTGGTTGAAAATGGGGAAAAAAAGTTAGCCAATACAAAGAACAAAATGCCTGCTGCCAGCATACCTGTGACCAGATCAGGAAAACACTCAAAGAATGAGAAAGTGGGAGAAGTCCAGATGAGAGGTGTGTAAAAGAACTATGGGGAGCATCTCACCCTGGAGAAAATGCTAATGTAAATATCAAATGAAACCAAGGAGCCTTATCTTTATTGTTCTGCCTGCTGAAGCTCTGTGTATATGGGAGAAAAGGCAAGAACAGTGCCACAATTAAACATGCATGATAACAGCTAGACACTGATATTTCTTCATTTCACTGTTGGGCCATGAAGTTAAGAGATTTATTTATTGACAGACTTGGTTCCTGGTAATTATTAGTGGGGCTAATTGAAACCATGGCCACAACACAAGACCACCATGCTAGGTACTGTATAAACACAGTGAAGTGTTTCCTGACATGATGTAAAGGGAATATATAATAAAAGACAATAAAAAAATGAAATAAAACTCCTTTTAATACATGACCATTCCAGTTTCATCAGCTTCCAAGTGTCATAGTAGATGCAGATTTGTAAAAGGGATTTTGAGGAGGCAGATAAATTTCAGGAGGTTACAGTTATTTCATGTGAATCATGCTTCCAAAATTCTGCCAAGAATTATTACTGAAAGTTGTGCTTTATTGATTTGCTCTCTTTCTACTAATTCCCTTTCACTTGAACTGTCAACATAAAGCTGTCTGTTTAATTTTTGGTGATTATATATGTATACTCACATATATGCAAACTGTCTCTAAGGCTTACTCTAAGATTTCCAGTAGATATTTATCTTTCTTGGATCAGATTTTTTTTTCCAAGGCCTTGGGGTAAGATCAGATAGGCTTTTTATAGATCTAAGGTTCCAACCTCTCTTTGTACTTGCACATAGAGTAGAAAGAAGTATTTTATTTTGCCAGTTTTTCAGATTTCCCTCTGTCTCTTTAAATATGCCAACTCCATGGCCAAAATTATTGTGTTCTGTTTTATTGCTTTCTTTTGTTGGGAGCAGCATTTGTTTGACTTCAGTTACATCACTCTTGTTGGTATTCTAGACATCTGTATTCCTTTTTTTGGCATCCAAAAGTAATCAGAGAAATCTCTTAGAAATTCTTCTACTGGCATGCAAGAGCTAAAAATCAGCTGGGGATGAGTGTGGGTGCCAGGAAGGACTGGTGGCACAGAAATGCCCCTTCTAGGTCTTTTCCAGAAAAGCTCCAGTGAAGAAACTCCTCCAAAAGGCAAAAGGCTCAGGAAAACAACATCACCTTCTCTAAACTCACTCAGGAGTCTTTGCCTTTGAATTACCTGCTGGTGGCCAGGAGCAGACCATAACCCATCTGTATATCCCAGCACCAATGTAGGTAGTAACCCCGGAGGTGACCGACTTCCCTCTCCTGATGTGGGAGAGGATCCAAGCAAAGAGGAGCACCTAGACAGGACTCTACTGCCACTTTCTTTGCTACTTTGCTATTTATGTTGTAGGGAAAAAAGGGAGAAGTTAAAGAAACTGCCCAACGGCCACAGGATGTCCTGTTGCATTTATCTGCCGATGCAGGCGAATGACTCACCCAAAATATTTGATGATCGGAAACTATTATGTTTTTCTTTCTTTTTCATGTTTCTTCCTGAAAATATCAAGCATTCAAACTCTGAAACACAGTTAAAGCTATGGTTAAGCGACATCTTAAAGCTATGTGAGTCCAAGGAAAGAATAAGGAAACGGTGTCTTTTAAGCTTATCATAGTCCAGAGAAAGTCCCACGACAAGAATCTGCTTGCCCATCTCTGAAAGCTGTGCTACAAGAAAGCAAATGGTATCATCCCAATCATTGGCAAAAGTCCTGCCCAGAGCATATCTTTGACATGGGTTATAGACTGAACCTGATTCTTTTTTTTAATTTAGAAATGCCCCTAAATTATTGTCATGCCAGCCCCAGCTCAGAGCAGCATTAACAGCCTTCAGCTGTTCTCAGCTGGTGTTTTATGGAACCCAGTGCAAGGTTGCTCACCTGTGAGTGTCCAGGCTGTAATCTCTGGCACATGGCTTGTGCACAGCTGTGGGGACAAACAGTGACTGCTTCCTCCCTTTGTCACATCTCCTGTGGCCCAGCCTGGCAGTGGGGGAGGCTGAATCCCTGTCCCTGCTCCAAGAGACATAAAAAGTAAACAGAGATTGGTTATAAAGTTGGCTGAATACCACCATGTACTAAGAAACAACCTGTCCGAGACAGACCAAGAAGGGAAATGCAATTATCCTCATTTCATACAGAAAAAGTGGAGGAACAGTTACAGTGACTTCCCCAAAGTCACATGGGGAGTCTGCAGGAATGGAAACTACTTGCAAAGAATATGTGTGTAACAGGATAGGCATACAACATTTTCAGAGAAGAAGAGCACACGAGGCCATCATTAAAGCTACAGAGAGAACAAGCCATGTGAAAGTTGTGAGGATATCCAATGCACATTGCTGCAGGCTGATTGTCAGCACATGCTTTTTGACCAGTAAAGGAGAGAAAAAAATTCATTAAGATGGCTGACTGGGGGTGAATGCAAAGACTGTTATGTGTGGTCTAAGAGGCAGCTAAGAAACATTGGGAATGATAACCCATGAAGAGTGAATAAAGGGTCAGAATTACCATCAAGTGATTTTATCTACCTTTGGGATTTAAGACTGACTTCATATTTACTCAGCAGTCACAAAGTGAGACACTTACATGTGATTGTTTTTCATTGTGTTAATGAAGTCAAGGTTATCACGTGGTTCCTTGATTACCATCAGCTGGGGAATTTAGACAACATCATATCCCATGACATCCACAAGGCTGTGAGGGTTGATAGGACTACTCTAAGCACACAGAACTATCTCTTCATACTGTGCTTATTTTGGGGACTGAGAACTCAGTTATTTCTTGGTAAATTTTCTACCTCTCTCTTTGGTTATAAGAAGGAATTCCCTGTGCTATGCAATAGAGATACAGATAGGAAATGACAGTTCCTGTCCCAGGGACAGGCAGAAGAAGAACAATTTAAGCATCTCATTGGTTTGGCCAGGCACCGAGCACTGTTCTGCCTTTCATCTCAGTTTTGGACACCAGTACCATTTACATAGAAGTTATTGTTTTATAAAAATCCACTATGTTATGCAAAGCAAGGCATAACTAAAGGCAGTCTAAGAATATCATAAAGACTCACAAAATCCATGTCTTAAACAGTCCTTTTATGGGCCTTTTCCAAAATAATAGCTCCCTCAGGCTCAAATGTCTCATACCCAAGTAAAGATTTTGTTTCATTCATAACAAAGTTGATTTGTCTGCTAGATTGTTTCCCATGGATCAATCTGTTCACAAACACAAAACATACCGGCATCCAGCTGGGTGTTACTGCTGCCAATTTCAAGACAATAAATGGTTCAGTACTGAGCAAAATTCAAAACTTTTATTCCACAGAGCAATAAAAGCAGTAGACTTTGCCTACTGACACACTGCCAGAATAAATATTACCTACTGTACAAGTTTCCATTCAGATCTTTCATCAGGTTCAAAGCACAATCACAGACACTATCAAGCTTTATTCTGCACTAAAAGAGTTTTCATGAATGATTGAAAAACTTTTAAATTGCATTTTCAAACGTATTACTCATTGAATCTTAATGACCTAAAATCTCCCTGAACAGTAGTGTGTAATGGGTTGGTGCTGTTCTCCTGAAGAAAGGGGGTTTATTTTGGGATGCAGCCTGCAAGAAAGACTTAAACAGCTTCTTTGGCATTTCTGGCACCCCAAGATATGTGTTCTCAGCACGTAAAAAAACGAGGGGAAGTGCCTGAATTCATCACATCTACAATGCGGCCCCTAGGAGAACCCAAGCCAGGGGCAGAGGGTTTTGAGCTCACTTTTATGGTTTGGTTGTTGTTTTCTTTATTAATACACCCAATTACCTCAGAAAGGAGGATGTACTGATTGTATGCAGTAAGTGGATAGGTTAGGCTGGGGCGCTGTCTCATATTGTTGACCAAAACACTTGCTACAAATAGACCTGCTAGAAATCAAAGAAATGTCCTAGAAAAAGTAGATTTTGTATATTTTTTCCCTTAAAATAAACCCACTGTGCTCTAACCTTGTTTAAACCAGGAGTCTTTTTGACTCTTCGGGCGTCTTTAGTAAAGCATCATACCAGTTCAGAGAGGGTGGACACCAGCTGGAGCGAGGTGCCCTATGTGCCAGCACACCCAGGCAGCCATCAACAGGTTCTGTCCTGAGCTCCCAGATGGCCATTTCATCTCTCCCCACGCTGGTAGTTCCATGGAGGATGCATTTGCCATGTGAGCAATTTGAGCTATTGCACAGATAGAAAACCCTCTATCGGTGCTGAGAAATAGAGAGACTTTGTAATGGGCCTGGAAGGTGAAGGCACTTGGTTGACGGGAAAACTTAAGGTGTGAAGTGAGCTTCATAAGGGATATCTGCCAGCAGCTCCTTTATGTTCATACTGTAAGAAAATGAGCTGAGATGCTTCATCTGGCAATGGGAGAGCAGCAAACTTCTGGGTGAGAAGGTAAGCAGGGAAGTGAATGACATGCAAGTATAGTCCAGTGAGGAGTAAAACAGTTTACCTGCTTAAATAGAGCTGGTTATGCCAGAGTTTCTGGGCTCTCCTTAACTCCAATCATTGAAAAGGCAGATTTTGATTTTCTCTGAGAAAATTATATTCTCCAGACAGGAGGTGGACCATAAAATGCATACACTGTCTCCTAGACAAGGCTTTAAATAAATTCAATCACTTCTACTAGATAACCTAGTCTTTTTTACCCACTTTAATGCACTCCCCCACTTTAAAGTCCTTGTGGACCATCTTACAAAGTTTCGTATAGTCTAGATTTTTTTTTTCTTCCTTTGGTAAGTTCTTCCTTTGAAATGCCCCTTTAGAGCTCTCTCCTGTGAAATACCACATTTTCAGGAAAACATTTTTTCTGGTATAATAACATACATTGAGCTTTATCGCATGCAGAAGTGCCACACTATTGAATCCTCCCCTCTCTTTGCTCTGATTGACTTGCTCTGCTACTTTGCTTCTTTTTAGGCCAAACCCAGATGTATTTTTAAAGGCAGTTTTTAAAAGCAAGATTTTTCTCAGCTCTACCCACTGCTTAGTTTTCATCTAGATGGTTTTCACCAGCTTAGCTTTCATCTAGATGGGCATGCACAGCATTTTTAGGCTGCTCCTGACCGTAGCCTGGCAATGGTCAGCAGTGTCCCCTCCCAGGGCTGGGAAATGCATGCACAATCAGGAGGAAACACAAGAGAAGCCCAGGAGAGGATAGTATGGAAACTGTTCACTCGGGAAGCTTCAAATAAATGTGCTCTACAGCAATATGCCATGGCATGGGTATTTCTTAGGGATTGCACTTTTATTTCAGACAAAAAGATTCATTCATGGGATACATCATTTGATGGGAGAGAAACTCTAAAGAAACAGGAATGAGCCATGGAAAAGCCAGAGGTAGGAAAGATGGTCTTTGGAACATTGAGAGTTAAAACTTTAAGGCTGTAATTTATTTAGGGAAAAGAGCTAAAAGCTTTGTGTATATGGTAACCAGTCTCAGCTCTTGGAGCCACTGAGGTGGCAGAATCAAACTCAGAACTCTAATTAGTGTAACTGAAGAATGAGTATACTTATTATCTGATATAAAGCAATTTTAGAAACTCCCACAGTTTAAAAATAATAGTAATAACAGTAATTGAAAACATGAACTGACAAGTCACTAACAACCCATTATATCACAGCAGTGTGGAAGTGCCATGTACCTTTACAAAGCACCTTTCTGTTGATCTCTGACACATATATACACCCCAATGTGGTCGCAAGAGCTGTTGCACAGAAGATGTTAAAATATGTCACAGACCAACACTCAAATTGTGGTGTTTCTGCTAGGTCTTTTTGTTTCTGGCATAAGGTAGAGCTCAGAAAAACTTATCAGTAGCTGGCTTCAAAAACACTGACTGGTTTGTCTAAACAGGTTTGTTCCTTGGTGTAAATCAAATCAACTATTCTGAGCTGTCTGGTTATGCCTGGATCAAGACAAATGTCTTAGGCTTCTCTTATTTGGGCTCATATGAGATAAGAATAAAACTAAAGGACATGTGAAGCTAGAAGACTGGCCCAATTTATCTCACAGAGGAGTATTCAGTGTGTAGCACAGAGGCTTGCTGCTTAAGCTAGAAGTCTCAGGTAAGGACCCTCTCCCCAGGGAGCTGCAGCTGTGTCCTGAGCTGAGGCAGGCCAGGCAAGGGAGGAGGACACAGGCACTAGTCCCATGTTGCTCTCTATTTCCTCAGCCTGCCTTGAAAGGGAAAAAAAACAAAAGGTTTTTCAAAGAAGCAAGAAACTTAGTCAAATACAGACTGGATGCTGTAGAGAAAAAAATCAAAACAAAAAAAACCCCAACAAAAACAAAAACCACCACCACCAAAAGAAAAGAAAACAAAAAAACCAAACAAACAACAAACCCCCCAAAAAGTAAAGAAAATATTTTTTCTCCTCCAGCCATTCTTGTCTTCATTTCATGGAATTCCATTTTTGGGAGTAGTAGCATGATGCAACTGAGAAAACAGCTACATAAAAATTCCCCCTCCCTATTCCACACTGGCATTCAGCAGCTCTAGGATACCTTATCCTCTGGCTGCCCAAGGAGAGTGACTAGCAAAGGAGGCTGGGGGAGGAAAAGGGAACATATTTGTGTTCTTTGTCCTTTCTCATTTAGGAATTTTATTCTGTCTAGTGCAGGTTTATAGAGAGAGAAGTGCCACAGATTATGATCCAGACTCTAATTAGCCGCAGAACTAATGAGCTTTTGTCTTTCCACAGCCCTTCTGTGTGCCCTGCACCAAGATCAGCTCAGCCACATCCAGGCTTTCCATCTCCTCCAGATTCGTGCAATCTTAGAAGACGAGATCGATCCGGACCGTCATCCTGATTTTTCAGTTACTCGGAGGAGTCTGGGGAGTTGGGGTCTGACTTTTCCAGTGTTCCCCGAGCTCTGCCCCGGGCTGTGATGGGCACATTTCCGTCTGTGGACAGCCCCGGCGTGCTCGCTGCCACGCACGCTGCGGTTACGCTGCGCTCTCCCCTTGAGCCTTTCCGGATCTCTGCCATCTGGCAGGCCCCACTCACACTTGCAGAGCTCTCCGAAGAGGGTGACGGATTCGCTTGCCACCAGGCACACAAACACACGCATTGTGTGGGGCTGGCTCTGTGCCCTGCTCCTCCCAGCTGAGTGCAGCCCACCCACTCTGTACGGCTCAACCTGGATGCATAACCAGCTTAGTGTGCAATAATAATTCATTTCTATTTCAAAACAATCCTGCCCTACTTGCTACTACTTCATTAATTTCTAAGGGTTGCATCATTTCTTTTCCTGAGTTACACCCAGTAGCTCCACTTCTACCTTGCAGCTCCGGAACTGTGTGGTCCCAAGCTTCCACGGGCTTGAGGATGGCCAGCATCCGTGGGCATTTGGGGCATCACAAGATAGAGACAAATGGAAAAGAGGGGGAGGCAGGGTGTGAGATAACCTATCTAGATAACCGCGGTGTTTACATAGCAGCATCTGGTGTTTTAGGAAAACCCACGGTGGATATATAATTAACAGAATAACATTTATTAGCAAATTAATCTCCGAGCCAACATCCATAAGGATGGGTAGCATATTTGCAGCTCCCACAAGAGGTGACACATAGATCTAGTCCATAGAAATTTCCACGGAAAGAAAAGAAAATAATTATAATTTTGGAGGCCTCCAGGATTTGGGTGTTCCCTGTCCTGGGCTATGCCAGCATTACTCCAGGTCCCAGTTGCCTTTTGCTGCTTCAAACCAGCCATCACAGCTTGCAGCAGGATGCCCTGCATCCACATGGACCTCCCCTGCAGCTGGTGGCCCCTGCTTGCACAGTCCAATCTGGGACTGCTGTTCCCCAGAGAATGAGGTACTGGTAGTTCGCCAGCCACCCTGACACCAGCCACCTCAAACTGAAACAAATGTTAAGTGAAAGAAAAGTGAAATTATAGTGATATGAGAAATAGAACGGTTCAGTTGCTGCCTGTAGAGACAGACAGACACAGAAATATGGAGAGGACAAATATCTAGCAGTGATTTCCTTTTATTTTTAGATGCACTTGGCCCTTCAGTTCTCCCAGCTAGAGACTGTTGGGATGCTGAGCTGGGTGGGGTTCAGTCGCCCACAATGCACTGAATTCAGGCACTGGGGCAAGACACCTATTACCTCCAGTATCTCCAGGCTGGTCGTTTAAATTGGATCACAACACATTTTTAAAATAATTTTGTGGTTGCCCCCCTTACTGTGGCTCCCATTGCAGCGCAGTCCCTGGAGGGCAAGACCCGGATTCCTGCTGGGGGACACTTAGCCAGGTCACTCCAACCATCAACGCGCACATGACCCACAGGAGCGAGTTAGAGCTGGCCTGTGATAAAACCACAGAGATGTGTGGCTGCACGTCTCTGATGGTGTCTCTGCATTGCCTGCCTTCCTCTGCAGCTCCCTTCCCAGGACGCTGCATGACTTGCTTATACAGACCTAGCCCTAGTAACTTCCCTGGCATGGCTGGACACTGATTTTGGGATTGGAATCTGGGCTGCCCTCACAGGAAGGCAATGTGATAGAAACAAGACAGGGAATCACTCCTTGGCTACAAGGAAGGGATTTGAGGGTCATGCCATCCATGGTACCAAGCAAGCTTTCAGCTAGAATAACCAGTTATCACCAAGAAGTCATGATTTCAAAACTTGTTACACATTTCTTACTTACTGCACTATTGTTTACTTGCAGCTCTTTGTGTTAACCCCCCAGGCTCTTGGCAAATCCAGTTTACAGTGTAAGTAGCAAACTGCAGCATTGCTACTTTCTCCTATGGTCAGAACACTAAATTCTCACACTCCAGAAGGTAAGTGCCATCATCTAAGACCCAGACACATTTTGACTTGTTTTTAATGAAGATCTAACCAGGAAAGGACAGTGCAGATCCTAGCCTGCCAAGATGGGGTCTGGCCACTGGCTCCACTGCCTCTTTCCACTGTATTTCTTCAGGCCCATGGGGAGCTTGAAGTATTTCAGATGCTAAAAGCAGGGTACCTGTTACCACCCTGCTGCCTGTTCTGGTCACACTGGCCAGTTATTCTTTACCCCCAGCATAGGACAGCTGGCTCCCAGGCCTATCAGTTGAAGCATCTGTGGTATTTTTCTTTAAAATGCAGTTTGGCTGGTGTGCTACAGGGATTGAGAGTCCTGCTGTGGCCAGCATGGAGCTGTGTGCTGCTCAGCAATAAGCTGTGGAAATTGATAGTGCTGGTGGGGATCCTAGCATTGCCACTCAGCATGTGGTCTCAAAAAAATTACTTGATAGCTGTCACCAAGGTCATATGATTCCTTTTCTTGAGTAAATGAAAAATAACGATCCCTTCACAGCCCAAAACACAAAGAAAAACTCTTATTACAGATGAAGAGAGGAAAGGGGCAGGGTTTACTTAACACAACCTGGACTCCAGTAGGAATTTCATCTTTTCTTAATCCTGCTTTATCTAAGTTACTGCAAGTTGCCATGGATTTTTGCCATTCCAGTTTGCTGACGATGGTCAGGCAGCAGTGCAGGGCTGCAGCACCTTTAGCACAAGCAAAAACTGTGCACTCATCCAGGTCTGCTCCCAGGCAATCCCTCAAGCACTTGCAATAGCCTGGGAACAACAACCTGCTGCTTCTTTCTCTCTTAAAACTCATGAACTTTTTGCAGGACCAGAAAAACTGTGATCTGTAAATTCTGGCTCTTTTTATTTCTCACCCAAACAGGTGACTGCCAAGATGGGACCCACTGCTCCTTGGAATTTCTTCTCCTGGAAGTTTTCCCAGGTCCCTAATCCTTGTCACTTATCATGTCTGTCAGCATGCTCTGAGCTGGCCAGATACTCACGTTCTCTTCCCTCAAGGTTCAGAGATATCAAACAGCTGCTCTTTGCTGGTTCCTTCTCTGGGCTGAGTTGAGATCATGAATCTTCTAGGGGGTTTTGCATCTTCCATGCTGGCCATAGCTCTTTTTTTCTTTATTTTTTTCTTTTCTTCTTAGTTATCTGGACTGTTGATTCTGCCAATTATGCTGGATTGGATTCTTCTTGGCAGACCTTGATTCTGCAGCCTCTGCATCCAGTTTTGAACTGCTTTACTATTTGCAAAGCAAATAAATTATTTCTTCACTTTGAATTTTTAGAAAAAGCAGCAATAATTTTGGATTAGGTCATTCTTCTCATTAACAGAGAAAATAAACATGCAAGAAGTCAGACTGTGTTTGACTTCAACTTATTTATACTAAATGCTTTGATCTTTAAACAAAGCTGATAAACCAGAGCAGCAGCAGGGACAAGCAACATGATCAATCCAAAATGCTGAAAAGCCATGTCAGCTGCTATCTCTATGCCTCAGGCCAAAACATGAGGTGAACCTGCCTACAAAGCAATTTAAAATTAGTTACATTTTGGACATTCTTATCTGATTTCTGAACCATTGTAATGCATCCAGGTCTTGTTTTTATGTCAGCTGTTTTATTGGTTTTTTTTTTTTAACTGCAAGGCCTACAGATTTATTTTTAGGTGAAGGCTGGGTTTTTTTTTTTCAAACAATGCTCTTTACAAGCTGCAGAAAAAAATCAGAAGACTGCCAATAAAGTCACAAAACTTGGCAGTAAGAAGCAAAAGTGGACACAAGCAGTGTGTCTTTGTAGAAGCCACAACCCAGGCACCATGGCATTCAGCACTTCAGCCTGAACACAGCCCTGTGGGCCCTTTGCTCTGTCCTGCTCCCAGTACTTGGCCCACTCTTGAGCCATCAGGAACCCCTGCTAGTTGGTGTCCCACTCTGCATTACATGACCACAAGGGTTGTCCTCAAACCTCTCTCTATCAGCACATCTTTCTGGCAGGGCTAATGAATACCCTGGTGGGTAATTTCTGTGTGAGGTCTAGAACTTCCACAAGGCCCATTTTTCTTGTGAGAACTGGCCTTTTCAGTGTCAAAACCCAGCACTAAATACTTCCTGGACAGTGGTTTCTCCTGCAGGAGGAGCCCAGAGTTCCCCATGCAGCTGCTTCCTGGGGAACTCCAGCTTCTGTTTTGGGGACTATTTTCCAGAAGTACAGATGTGGGCCTGAGCTACAGATAGCATTGCCTCTGCTGGGAGCACCCAAATGTTCTCACATCTGAGGGAACCCCTTGGACAAGCTCAGCTGCAACCTGCATCCACAGAAAGCTTTCCCACACCAGCACAGACGTTTGGCACAGGCAGTCCCCTACACGTGACCCTCTGGGGTGAAGGGCTCTGCCAGCTTGGAGGTCTCCTAAGCAAAGCTGTCTGCGTTTAACCTTCCCAGGAAGACTTTCAGATTAAGTTCATGCATACTGGGAAAGCAAGAGTGTACAATTTGCTCCCCTGTTTGACATAATTATAGGCTGTCCCAGTGCCTGGAACAATTTAATGAATACCTTGGGACAGGTTTTGCTGTCAGATCATAATACTGCCTTTCACAAAAGCACTTGCCAGTGTTACCATCACTGTGACAATGTGAAAGAGCCCCCCAGAGGTCTAGGTAGTAGTGCACTGATGTGATAAATGTATTTATTCAATCTGCATCCACCTGTGATAACTATGAAGAGGCATATCCTCTCTGATGTCCATTCTTTGGCCATATTCTTAGGATAAAATGCTGGGGAAAGGCATTTCATTGGTTTCAAAAGGCACACTGTGAGGCCCTGTACTCACGTTTACAGCACTAAGGCTCTGGTGCTGCCATGGCACTCCTCTAATAAACCACGGGGGTTTCACAAGAAGGTTGAAGCACGACCTTGAGAAAAAGGAAGAGAATGAGTAAAGGCACACAGAGAGACAGGAAGAATTGCATTGTCATCAACCCAGGCTGCCTCCAACAGCATTATTTTTTCCTCAGAGGTCTGAGAACCCAGAAACCCAGAGCAATGTTTGGGGTTTTCAGTAAAGCCCGTGCTGCTGGGGAAGCACCTTGAAACTTGCTCTGATTTTGGAACTTTGCAAGGTGGCAGGCTAAGACCTCAGAGATGTGTGGAGAGCTAGAGCTCAGAAAATACATTTGCACGAGACTTGAAGAAGGGTCCACAAGGGGCTGACAGCAAAACCACACTCCCTGATGCCCTGTTGTGACACATGCTAAAAAAACACTGATCCTTGGGTCTCAAGAAATGCTTAGGCTGCAGGGATGTTGCAGGAAGTGTTTTGCAGAGCTGTGTGCCCAGCTCAACTGGGAATTCCCCATGGCGAGGAAACCCTTGAGCAGAGCCCAGTGCTGCCAGGGCTCCCAGGTGGGCTGCTGCTCTCCTCACCTCTGCCCTGGGCAACAGCCCTGCCCACAGCATCAGAAGGCACCACCAAAACCTCAGGCATTGCTAAGAGACACCACAGGACCTCTGAGCAGAGGCAGAAACCAAACCCCAGTGAGGACAAGCCTTGTTTGCAGCCAGCCTTCCCTCCTACCTCCTCCCTGTGTGGTTGCAGCTCAGATCTTCAGAGCCCAAGTGAATCTCCAACCTCACTAGGTTCAGTCATTTCAGCTGGCTTTACCCAGTCCTATCACTTCCTTTCAGCTAGCCATAGCTTCTGCAGCCTTCTGAAGCCTCCCAAGTAACAAGGATTTTTTGGTATTTTTTATGGTTTTTGGGGGGGTTTTGGATATGAATTGATTTGGGCGTTTGGGGGATTTCATTTCAGTGAATCAACACAGCATCACTCTTAGATGTACTTCAGTGGAGCGTGCATATTCCTAATACTCTGCCCAGATGGAGCAGGCTGAACCACTCGACAGCTTCACTGTCTGACAGCTGAAACAGGGCAGGGTCTTAATTGATTTCAAGCCTGGTCTTAGCACATGTAGTCCTCTGCCAGTGCAACACACACTTAAAAAGTACTTCTTCTGCCTTCATAAAGAAATCCGAAACTTCTTCACCACTGAAAAGCGACTTTTTATAAGATATTCAAGTAAAGGAATACTAAGATACCCGTGTGGGAAAGGCTACACTAGCAACACCAAATCACTGTACACTACATGACAGGATTTACCTCCCTTTCTTGGTATTTGGAGGTGGGAAGGCTTGTGTACAGTGGGAGGACACTCAAAGCAAATGGTGACTATGAGGTATAGGAAAGCTGAGAGCAAACCCAGTGAAAATAACCCAATTTTCTACTGATTTGTTCAATGAGTTATTGCAAGTAATTTTCTCCTTCTGCTATTTAGGGGGTTTCCCTCTGCTAAATGTTACCATGGTCACTGTGGTGTAGCATTAATTTGCTTATATAATCTCTGAGTTGCACATAAGAGACCCAGATGCGATTTCAGAAATACCACACTGGAGGAAGATTTTCTAAAACCTGTACACAAAATTTTCATGGAACAGTTAATTTTTTCTTAACACTCATGGGGCCTCATCTAAAGAAGGGTGCAGTGCTGTCCTACCATGAAGAGATAGTTGCTCAGCCCTACTGATGCTCTGCTGTGGTCCCCCTGAACCTGCAATTAAGCTTCAGCCTAGCAATGCACCTAACTTCATCTTCCATCACTTCTCTTCATGCCACACACCAGAAAAATAAGCTAACGGGCTTAATTTAATGTTGGATTTAATTCAGATAAATCTAAAGAGATTAGGGGCTCAAGAGCATACTGGAAAATAGAACTCAGAATGTATTTACTGCATTTAGTCCAAGTATTAGTTAACTTAGTAAACAAAAATCTACATCTTTCCTGTAGCTCGTGTCTTAAAATGGGTAAAAGATCAAACTTCTATGAGTATTTACCATAGCAAATGGTAAGTTACCATGTAACTTCTAACAAGAAACCCGTATAATTTACAAAATACTACTTAAATTCCATAAGGGTATTAAAACATTGGCCATGAGCTGTCCAGAAATTTAACAGCATCTCAGCCCACATTAATTTTTCTCTCCATCAGCCCACATTATTTTTTCTCTCCACTATAAAGCAAAATAACATTTTATAGCAAGTCATGGCTGAAGCTCTCTTCCATGAAGTGTTGGTTGAAATTATTAACAAAAAACTGAAAGTACTCCCAGATGTACTTTAGGCTTAACAGACTGGTAGATTCAAAGCCCTGGGGAACTCCACCAGTTCTGTGCAAGTGGGAAGTGAAGGCAAACATTTATCGCAACCCAGCAGAGTGTATTCTGACTTCAAGTTATATTTAAAAAAAAACCCAAACCAAACAAGAAACCCCCTTTTGTCCTTCTTGGTTAGAGAGAGGAACAGCTATGAACAAAGATATTATTCTGCTTTTGATACTCCACGTGCTTGCAAAGCTCAGCAGAGACCTTTGAGAAAATGTTCCTTTTTACCATTAAATTCATTATACTGGAAGTAAACGGGTAACTGTTGTACCTTTTATATTTTAGCTTCCACATTTTGTATACTGGGCACTGAACAAAATCTAACTACTTTCCAGAAGCTAAAAGTAAATTCACAGGCATTTCACCCTCAGAGCTTCCTTTTATGGGAGTAGCATCAGCAAGATCTCAAAATCCTTCTAAAGCATTCCTTAACTTTAGGGAGGAAAAGAGGACCAAGCAATAAGATGAGGGTATTTCTACAAGCAGCAATAAGCCAAATACAGTAACATTTTAGTGTACAGGGTACTGTGACATACACTGTATAAATTAATCTATTATTCATCCAGCCTAATGACTTTCTTGGATTTTTGTTTGTAGCTTGTAGTGAAAATCTAACAGTGTTGTTACATTCACATGCCACTGCCACAGTAGGTTTAGAGCTCCTGTAATATTAGCACTCTTGCCAAACTCCCCTACAACCTAAAAGGAAACTTATAAGAAATATTATTTCCTTAATAATTCCCTTTAAATACTGATGCAGAGCCAGCATGAGACTTCTTCCTTGCTGTAGCACTGTGGCAAAATGCAGCAATCCAAATTGGCCAAAGTATCTTCATGAAATACCTTACATGAAGCATGGATATAACAGTAACAGTTTAGCCCTTGCTGGGTCTGCACTGGCAGCAAAGCTAGAAAAAAGCTATTTCCCAAGTTGTTAGTTGTTAGGTTGTTAGTGCAAGTTTGCTATTTTACTGCACTGTAAACTTGCACTAACAACACACACACACACAAACACTTTGGTCTCTTTAACAGTTTTGAAGAGTTGGATTTCATTCCTTAACGGGGAATATAGATGCTCTTACTTGGTTATTCTACAGTTATTCTAGTTTTCTTGGACAGCACTAATGCATGATTTAGTGCTTAGTTTCTGCCACCTTCAGCATCCTGCTGCACTCAAAGCAGAGGAGGAGCAGCATTAAATTCTCTTAGAAATTATTATTCCTACACTCTTACCTCAAAAACAAGCTCAGCATTGAGGTTGGGGACTTAATGTAAAATTATTTCAGTGAGAGCACCATAGCCTTGCCCTAGACACTTCTCACCTGCCTCCTCTTCTGCTTGGAGAATGCACAAAGGCCACTCTTCCCCTCCAAACTACAAGTGGGAGCAGAGAGCCCTCACCAGGAAAAGCTGGGTTCCTTCTGCCCTCCCTGAAGCCTGTGTGAGGATCCAAAAGGCCTAGAAAAGAGGGGGGACAGAAACCCCTCTGCTTACTGATACAAACCTCCAGGCAGAGGGTTTCTTCAAAATATCTTTGCAATGGAGAGGAATGGCAAGGAGATAAAAAATAAAGTAAAATGACAACACCCAGAGGGTAGAGTCCCACCCCCAGACATAAACACACCCAGCTCTCTCTCTTTGAGTTGCAACAAGCCAGAACACTCACTGGGATTAACATGTGAACCTCCATCCTGCAAAGAAAACCTGAAAAGGTTTCTCAGTGAGCATGGAGCGAGAGGTGGACTGGGGTTAACATCTCATGGTGCACCTGACCCTCTAGAGTTCTACCTGATGTTCAGATGCTTTTGCTTCTCAAGCCCAGACAGCAGCTCCTGACTCCACTGGCTTTCAGGCTATTCTTCTTGACCCTCTGGATGCTCAAAACCAGAGCAAGCACAGAAGTAGCACATGAGAGTTACAAAGAAATCCTGAACCCCGCTCCCATGGGTTGGGCTTGAACCTTGAAAGACTGCATTTTATAAAGATCTTTCTTCACACATTCACAGCTTCTCTACATTTACAGTTTTGTCAAAATTAATATAAAACATTTATTGACAGTAGCTATAAACAAAAAAATTCTGTAAACAGAAATTAAAGCGGAAAATGGCTTTAAGTCATTTTTGACCAGCCAGCTGTACAAAAGCTTAAGCAAAGCAGCAGTCAGGGAGGCTGGGTTTGGAAGAATCCACACGGAGTTCAGGAGATGTCATGCCTTATTAGATCACCAAAATAAGCTGTTATTGTCTTCAGTTTGTTATTGAGAAAATTTTGTTCTATTTCAACTTTCCCTCCTGGCCCTGCTAAGGAAGCCACCTGAAAAACAAAGAACAAAAAGTAAACCAATCAATGCACAGGAAAAGAGGCAAACCCCCAAACCTTTTAATCCACATAAACAATCACAAAAAAAAAAAAAGAGAATCTCTCTGCTCTGTTAATACTGGTGGAAAATGTTCCTTGGCAGCTAATGTCTCTGATCCTCTTTTTATGTCTCCTTTTACTCACAGAAGCGGTTTGTGGCTTGTGACTGAAAAACCCTCCTCACCCAAGTCACGAAAACAAGAGGATTTCAGAACCAAAGAGAAATACTCGGAACTTGACATGCTGTGCTAAGGCAAGAGATGCTAAACTCTGGTTTGCAGGGTCCTTGGCATTTGAGACACCAAGGTGTGGCAAAAAGCAAGCTATAAAGTGTGCTTGAAAGAAGACACATCCCAAATGTTGGGGGAAGAGTAAAACCAATTTTAGTAATTAGAATTAGGAAGCATACAGGTTGCAGTGTAGAGTAGTAGAGGGTAGAGGGGAGCAATGCAAACAAAACCCCCAGGAGGCAGAGAAACTCACAAAAAAAGTCAGTTTGCCATTGTTGCTATTGCAACCAAAGAAGAAGCTGCTGTATGCTTTGGAGTGGCATGCAGTGCTGAGGGAAAGGCTGGGGCAGCAGTGCCTCTGCAGGCTGGGAGAGCCTGCCAGGCAGCACTGGCCCCAGCTTTGTGTTTATGATCACTGGAGTGAGAATTTCACCATTCATGCTCTGTTGACTGAGCCCGGTGCACACCTTTAATGCTTCATGATTACAGACAGACAACATTTCACAGCAGACTTTGCATTTTGGACTGGAGCATGCAATACTCTCCCCCCTTTCCTGTTCCTACTCAGGATGCCTCATACGATGCCTCTGAGGGATAACAGCTCTCAGGCCATCAATTCCTCATCAGGAGAGACCGCACGGTCAAAAGGATGAACACCAAAACTGAACATTCTCAGTTTTCCCCCTCCACTTTGGACCCTGAGGGCCTGTCCTGTGGGGGGTCCATGCTCCACAGCCAGTTCTGCTCTGTGGTGCCATTCCCCCAGGCTGCTGCAGGAAAATTATTTCTGTAGTTCCCCATGCAGAGAACCTTCTCAGGCAGACATAAAGTTATGACAGCCTACAAGCCTGCAATAGATTTTCACTGATCTTTAAACTGAGATGATATTAGCAGCTGAAACTTTAAAGTTTAGACTGTGTTATTAACACTTCTAAAACCCCTTGAGACTTGACTCTGTCGTGCAGAGTCAAGGTTTAAATATAAACATGCTGAACTTCCTCTATTTTACTGCAAGTAGAAAACCAGGCTACTATCAAAAGAAAATAACAGATTAATTTAAATTACACTTTGAACCTTTACTGATTTGCCCGGAAAACAGCCTTATCTAAATCAAGCTTTTTTTGTTTTTGTTTTGGTTTTATTTTCTCCCTTTTCATTTTTTTGTTTCTGCAGACAAAAATAAAAGCGTGAGCAGTTTCTTCATCCTTCAGCTTCTGGTGATAGGAAAAAACGCTCCACGTTCTTGTCAGAGAGGAACCTGCCACTTAAGTAAAAAAACAGAGGCTGGCTGACTTATAAATAGCACAAGAATCTGAAATTGGCAAGTGATCAGGAATGTTAATTTTACAACTTCTGTTCTTACTTGAAATCCGAAAAGCATTGTGGGGCGATCCGTAGTTTTTCTAGGAAGATGTTAACTTTTAATTTTTTACAAAGAGGAGCTGGAATGTCCCTTCCAAAAAGCATTGAGAGGCTTTGCACTTTATAGCGGATGTCGCTCAAGTATTCTAAAATATTAACTGGATTAGTCAACTTAATATAAGAATATTAAAATTACTGTCTTGGGGTTATGCACTCCTGCCTTCTGGGCACAGTTTGTGTCACTAGCATATCTAAGTATGACTAATGCATTGATATTAAACACTGGTGTTTACTAAATATTTCTCTTAGAAGACCAAGTAAAAGATGTCCCTACACCGACGGGTGATGTCCACCAAAGGACAGCTGAGAATGCACATATGCTGTGTCTGGTCTTGGAGTGATAAACCCAGGGTAACTAAGACTAATTTCAAACAACAACTAAAAGTATTCGGTAAATCCAGAGGTGACAAAAATTTAAATAAACACATGGGAATCTGCAGAGACAGATTTGGTGCTGTACACTCTTTACCCCATCTGCTATTTAGAAGAGAGAAATGCAAATCCTCTGTGACAATGCTTAGGTTGTAAATTGCTGGAAGTTGCAAATTTAATTACGTAGGAGTTGCCAAGTTTTCCTCGGCAGGGCTCAGTCAGCCCTGACAGTGTAGCGAGGGAAGGCTGCCACACACCAAGCTTCAGAAGGTGCTGGCTTGGCACAGGGACACCCTCTAAAAATAACAGCAGATTGAGGAACAATGCTTTGAGAAAAACAAAGGTGCTCACCCATTTTTAGAGATACTGACAAACATCTCCTGTTTCTGCAGTGCACTACAACGGTGAATACAGAAAGGCTTCTTAATTTCTTTTAAAAAATTGACTAGTCTACAATTTCTTTATTTTGCATTTTCCTGTGTACGTACGTTGATTCCCTGCTGGCAGCTCTCCTCTTATCCTGGTTCATTCTTTAGCCCAAATCCACATTACTTGGGTGGACAGATATTGCCTCCTTTGCTGTGCTGCTGTCCTTAGGCAGAGGTAAAGGCTGCAGCTTCAGTTAACACCTCCCTGCATCCCTCTCACCTGGGTGCTTCATTCTTCAGTTCAGTGACTACTGCTAAAAAGAGTCCACAACTACAGCCACAGCCAAAATACCTCAAAAAGCAGCCAACAGGTTTGGAAAGGAGACATCAGAAAAGAAAATATGAAAGGAGAAACAAACATAGAAGATCATTTCAGGAGCACAAGTTGCTTGAGGTGCAAACCTCCTTTATATTCTTCAGGTGTATTTTTGAACTTGAAGGTTTTCCTGCTGGTCTTGAGGAGTTTTTTAATTTTTTTTAATCATACTAAAATTTCTTTACTAAAGTAACTTCCTATCTGTTCCAGCTACCAACTAACATAACCATGGAGAAAAAAATTTATCATCATTTTTTCTCCCCTCCTAGGAAGTTTTCTGAGGTATGAGAAATACAAGCTTTTTAACTTGACAGTCACTCAAGGACACTGTTAATCAATTCATTTTATAGAATACTAATAAAATTAAGAATCCCCTCCCCCTTCACCCAGCCTAAAAGGTAAGGGGAACGAAACCCAACCTACTTGAAAAAGAAGGCTGTGGTATTCTTTACATAATAAAGAACATAATAAAACAAAATGCTCTCAGGCAGCACATTTGAAAGTGTACAGGTATGCAGGTAAATTATGCCACCATCACAGTGCTGCTGCCATTCTTTGACAGGCCAGACATTTATTTATTTTTTTTGAACTTTGCGTGGGCAAACTACAATTCAATATTCAAGCACTACGAGCTTTAGGAAGACAAGTTCGTAAGTATCACTCTGGCTTGGTGTATGCTGTGGGTAGCTTCTGGCTTTCTCCTTCATCAATAACAGAAAACACACATAAGTTTAAGGTGGGCTGCTTAAAGGCTGTTGTTATTAACACAATGGTCACAGCTGTAGTGTATGCAATTACATTCACTTAGAAATTTAACAGCCTACAAAACACATCAACCCACTGTCTTTACCTGCCAACTCCCCTCATACCCAAGCATCTTAAAAATACTATCAAATTAATCTCTGTTCACTTCCTGGCCCCTCACTCCCTGCTTTGCTCATTGTTCTATTTACTCCTAAATAAAGATGACTGTGTTTGGCAGGTCTCATTTGGCTAGGTCTCCAGTTTAACATCACAGCTAAAAGAGAATTCAAATAAATAAAGGTGGTTTTACCCATCTTTACACTCCCTTCATTGAGCAGTCATTTTTAACAACTGGACCTTCACAAACAGAAACACAGTAAATGTTTTTCCATCCAGGCAGTGGAACTGCAGACAGAACAAGGCTTCGGTGTCTAACTCCCGATTTTCTCAAAATGATTGATGGAGATGAAGCGGGAACAAAGACAAGAAAAAAGAAAAGTACCAGCATAATGTGTATTTTTTATAGGACTATCAAGGTCCAGAACACTTTGCTTAATTCTAGGCTCATGAAACCACTCTACATTAGACAAGAAACAAAAAGCCATTCCTGTATTCTGGCAGTATTTGAAATATAAGCCAGCTCTGAGACACCAAGATTTAGGACAGCAAAAGCTCCAAAAACAGTACAATTTCATAAGAGGCATGTCCCAGAGGTGAGTATACACTTTCCCACTCTGCCCAATGAGGCAGAGCACAGCTTGCTAAACACTTCATAAATTACATTTATGAACTGCATAACAGGCAGTAATAAACACATTTCTTAATGTACGTGCCCACACATATATATTATTATTAATTATTCCTAACTAGAAAGAATATTGTGAAAGCTTAATTCAACCTCAAAAAAGACCTGAACATAGTATAAACTTTCCAACAAATACATGTTTGTAAACACAGAGATTTGATGCAATTCGGGGAAATGTTTTTACATTTCTCGTAAACGAACCAACCATATTGCACTGGTTCGCTGCTCCCTCTCCAGGCAGAAGTACAAAAGTTCTCTTCGACCTAAACTCTGTTGATTTTTTAAGGGAATTCCAAGAATCCCATTTCTCTCTACAAGACCAACTCTACACAGAAGTGGCCATGCCTGCAGAAGTAATAAGCTCTGTTTTTGCAATAAAATCATGTGGAAAAAGGCTGGATATTTTGTCCACCAATAAGGCAATGAACACTGAGTCCTCTGACACAGCTAGGTAAAGGTCACCTACCACCTGCTTTCACTCCATAAGCAGGATCCCTATACTCCTATTTTATGTTAGCTATCTAACAGTGATCCAACAACTATCTTCCATAAAAAGTATGTACTCTCTAAATTTGAACCTCCTTAACTAATGGTTAAACAGCATTTTCATTGCAAGGTTGTTTCTAACTGCTGAGCTTCCTTTTTTTTTTTTTTACTTTACTGGAGATTTATAGGCCTTGTAGCCAAACCCATAACAGTCTCCTGTGGACCAGACCATCCACCAAGGTCAGGTTTGGAACAGTCATGTTTGCCACACCTTTGTCCACACAGGATGAAGACATTTCCCTAAACAGTGGGCTAGATGAACATTCTCTTTCCCCCTCTTAGATCATCAACCTTTTGCGTTTTTTTTTCTTATACTGACACAATTTCTAAAGAAAGGCATGAGGAGTTGATTTCTCTTCCTGGGTGTAGCCCATAGCCTCGAACACTGAACTGAAATCCAGGACTTCAGCCACCTACTTTTAACAACTGAGCCATGGTTTTGAGCAACAGCTGTTACTCTGCAGCAAACCCATGGATGCACATCAACACCATTCAGAGCCAACTGCATCAAAATGTAGAGAGAGCAGGATACCTGGCCCAGTCACATAGATGAGCTGACCTCATCTGTAGGAAAAGGTGCAGGTCTGTGGGGAATACTCTTGGATGCTTTTGTGGAAACAAGTGAAGTGCAGATGGCTTTGGCAGATTATATGTCTAGTAAAAACTGCTCATGAGCAGAGCAGAAAACTGCTAAGGTCATTCTTCATCATGAGAATGAAGCATTTGATAAAATGCAGGGGTCAGAAGTTGAAATTAGAGAAACTCTACCTAAAATTAAGGTCTTGTTCAAAAAAATGTAAGCCACTTTGACATTTCACCAGCCTGAAATCAAAAAGGGACTGAATCATCACCTGCCAAACCAATGGTGCCCTGCACAGTCTGGGCTTAGAGTCTGCTAACACTCAGGCCATGTGAATTTCAGCCTATTTCTGAAGCCAGCTGTCTGCCACCAACAATTCCATAAGCCACCATATGGCTTGACCCTGCCTGTTCTAAGTCAGACACAGCTTTTGGAAAAGCAGGAAGAAGTCCTGTGAAGTCCTGTGGCATCTTGAAGCTGAGGAGACCTGCTCCCTTCTTAGCAAAATGCTACAATTAACAGAAAATACACAGAGGAAATTAAAGCAGACACTCAGGGGAATTGTTAGTCATGTAACTGCTAAAAAAAAAAACCCAAAAATCTTCTACCAAAAATCCCTAACACAAGAAACCTCACACCTGTGCCACAAATTCTATGTTTAACATGAATCACTGCAATGCAAGCAGCCCATATGGAACCACACACCTGTGTGGACACCATCAGTAACACCCTTGGTGGTGTGACCTTTGTGTCTGATCTGCTCATCAGTGAGAGCAGTGACTGCAGGCTGGAATTTCCTGCAACTCCTTCATAAACTGAAAGCCCCAAAAGTCTGGGATTCACCAACATATCAGATAGTGAGAGCTGGTTAAAATATATTGGGTTTTGATATTCTTACAAGGATGTATCTCTCTGGCAATTGGCTTTGAAACTTCTGCAAGAAACTCCATTCTGTTGCCTTGACAAGAAACTGTTAAAACCATGGAAATAATCTACTCCCATTTCTAAATATACCAAAAGTACTGCAAACACAGAAATCACTTAACCCAAGAGTCAAATTAAAAAAACCCCAAATACCCCACATTCAGCTGAACAGACTTAAAAGCCTTATCTATGTGCTTATAATATTTATGTTTTAAGTCAGCTGAGCATTTTGTTCACTACCAAGATGTCATCCAGTAACACACCTGGTTAATATCAGCATTCCGAGGCAGAAAATACACAATATTGTTGGTGATCTTCTTGGAGAGCCTGAAAATTTCAAATGTAGAAGCCAGTAAAGGAAAAAACAAGAATGAGGAAGGAAAAGTTTCTTTATATTCATTAATTTTGAAAGTATGTCTCAATTTCAGCTATTATGCAGTTAAATTATGGTTAGTCTTCTGAGTGTGTGAGTAGGATTCTCTTCTGAAATGCAGTCATTATTACTGTCTAAATGCAGAAACTCTATTTCACCATTACTGCCCATTAAAAAGTAGAAAAATCCCAACACTCACCGAAATTTCACTTTTAATGAAAATTTAACTAAACTTAGTATTTGAGAAATTTGAATGTAGTTTGTAGCTAATACATTTGGTTTACTTGGATTTTTTAATCCATTTTGTGGAATCTCTCACACATGCATACAAAGATTTTCTCGCTCTGACCAATATGGCTACATTTTAGCCAAAAAAAAAGGAACAAATTAGATTGTTCTGGGACAAAAGAAACCCCACACTTCACATATGGTGAAACTATTATGTTAATACCTTCCCAGATGAATGAGTGCTCAATATCCCTGTTAATAAGTTATTATAGAATTCAATATATTAATTAAAAGAGTTAATATTTTGCCTGCACTTTTCTGTGACTTACCAAGTCACAGGCAGGTGCTATGACTGAGAACAGTTACAGTAAGATCTTTTAAATAAGATATTCCCTTTATAAATCAATTAAAAAGTGGAATTAACAACAAGGTCATAGCTCATAAAACCATAGTTAGTTAACTATAGTTATTATCTATAGATATAGATATATACATTACATAGCTTTTTGATTACTTTGGTGTGTTTTAATAAAATAATATAAAGGAGTTAAAACTGCTGAATTAATGCTTTAAGTTGAGAAGGTCTTCAGTTCTCTAATGGATTTTTTGCTTTCAGGAATAACTCATCACTGGGGTTTTTTGTATAAAAAAGTAAAACCATTTAAATTTAGGTGGGAAGAGGACTAAACAAATGGGCTGCACCTGCAACTCCAGCTGCCGCCCACATCATCCACAGTCAGCCAAGTGGGCAAGCAAACCCCACGGGCAGAGAGGGAGGAGAGGAAAGAGACAAACCCAGCACAAGGCACAACCTGGAAAGGATATCCATCGGGACAAATCATGGTCTGGATGTCGAAGGTGTCGGCGGTGGCGTAGTCGGGCCCGCCCCAGGGCGGGCTGAGGAACACGACGTCGGCGCGCAGGCCGGCCGCCAGCGCCATGAAGTCCCCGCAGAGGAAGTCGATGTGCTCGGCCACGCCGTACACCTCCGCGTTGTGGCGCGCCAGCCGCAGCTTCTCGGGATCGATGTCGATGGCAATCACTGCCCGCGAGAGATGGCGAACACAGGGATTAACGGGAATGCCACCCGAGCACCGGCAGGTCACCGCAGTCAGACACAGACTGCTGTGACAACCCCGCAGCTCGGCTCAAGGACCGGACACGGCACTGTCTGCCTAAGAGGAGAAGTCCTTCTTGCCTCAGGTTTGGCAGGAGCCTGACAACTTCAGTGATGCGAACTAGAAACTTACCCTTCGCCCTTGTTAAAGAGAAACATGCGGCTGGTGACATTCTACTGAAATTTGAGCTTAAAATCTGCACCAATGCAGCCCAAGAAAGATGACACAAGAATAGTACATAGTAACAGAAATTAAAATTTAGCCAGGAAATACAAAAAGCCAAGTGAGATTTATAGATTGGATCACAGCACACCAATTTAATGCAGTAGAAACTACCCTTTGACTTGCTCAAACATTACTCAGAAGAGTTAGATCAACTGGTACGAGTACCTAGCAGGAAATGTTTTTACAGAAAGGACTCTCAACATTTCACTACAATTTCATTAGCTGGCATTAGACTAACATGAAGTTATCATCACTTCTCTAAACTTGGTTCTGCTGAATCTACAGGTGATTCCATTCAACTGTTTTAAGTACTATTCACATGTAACCTGGTTTTGAGTACACAGACTTCAAGTAACAACTGGGAAAAGCAGCAGCTTTGACAGAAGTCCACTTTTACCAGTGATCTCCAGAGCATCTGACAGACTCGATATTATGCCACACAAAAATAACTTTGACTAATACAACACAAATCCAACTGTGACTTAAAATAGAAAAGCAGTTTTATTGGTCCTTTTTGAAAACAGAGAGGTCATATTGTGACTCTGATGAAGCAAAACAGCTGCTGTTGCTACAGAAGCACTGAAAAAAAAAATTCATCAACAGAGCACAGACCCAAATGTTTTCAAGCAAAAGACTGAAGAAACAAACTAATGCGCTGTCTGTAACACCTACTCACCTCTTTTTGAGGTCAGTGCAAACTGAATGGCGTTTCCTCCAACCCCGCAGAACGCATCCACTATGATGTCGCAGTTGAACGACTGACTAACGCGGACAGCAATGTGCTCAGCTATTTTCTCAGGAGTGACAGAGAACCAACCCTCTGCAAAGGAAAGGGAAGAAATGTATTTTCACCTCTTATTTCAAGGTCACCTAATTTAAAAACAACCCACCAAGCCCCACATAAAACTGAGGGTTTAGCATTAATCCCAGGAATTTCGGCTTAGTGCATTGACCAGGAAATACTGGCTTTGAAGATGATAAACTCTGCTCAGTCCAGAGATCTGCTAAGCAAACAAAGTCTCACTGAAGCAAACTGATATGCTTCGATCTCAGTACATGCTTTGTTGAACTTGGTGCTGAGGATTCTAGTTTATCAAGGACAAGTCCAATGGCACAGCTACGAAAAACTGCATACATCATGACTATGTTCTGTAACAAATAAAACCAGGAATATATTCTCTCTTATCCAACTGGTTATTTTCTTCACCTGGTCTGCCAATTAAAATTTGCAAGTTTTTGAGGGAAAGCATTAGAAATGAAAGGCTTAAAAACCCAGCAAACAAAAAATACCTGGTAATTCTAATTCCTCTTTTACCTAAAAATTTATGATTTGAAGTGGTTTGCAAGTAAACATGTAAAAAAGTCAGTATACAAGTGAGTGCTGCAAGTCAGAACAAAACAGAATGAAACTAGATCCATCAGCATACTTAGAAGTTTCACAAAATTATTGTATAAAACATAGAAATAGAAAAATATCATTGAGTTTCCAAAAAAGTCCTGACAAAGTATAATTTGGGTGCAGCAAGATCTTCAGCAAACATAAGGATGCTGATGTCTAATGCCGACAGGGGTGTCCCACACTAAAAGCACTTCTGAAGTCCAAGAGTTCTATTCGCCTGCCTGCTGGGGTGGGGGATGGAATTTACCCATGGGGGTAAACACACGTTCAGTAGTGTTGCTCCTTTAAGAAAATCAGTAACAAACTGCAAGAAGGGCCACAGGTTTGGATACATCCCATGTCACCAAGGCAGCACACTGAACACACCTCTGTCTAGTTTAATTCCCTCGTCAAACCGAGAGAAGAGCCGGTAGCGTTGTGCCCAGTACTTGAGCAGCTCTGGATCAGCAGCAATCTCAGGAGGTACAGTCCTCAGTGTATTTTTATTCCTTCTTCTTCTTTTCTTTTCCTTCTTCTTCACAGTAATCTTTTCATCTACAGCTGGAAGACACTGCAAAAGTTAACAGTCACTGTTCTTGTAGGCTAGGAATGTAATTGGTAGGTGAGTGTTAAGATTTAAAAAACCTGCTAAACGTTCTTTATTGCTGTTTGCCAGACTATGACTATTAGTGGTTTTAAATTAAAAAAGAGCATCCTGTATTTCAAGGGATTAGACACAGTCCTCAAAACCATAACAGTTCACCCATGATTTAAGAGCCTTAATCTTCATCTGAAGACAATAGATCTACGTAAAGAACAAACAAGTGGATCAGCGACCAATCTAATGCCCTTATGTCAATTATGACTAAAAACCAATCTAGACAAGAGTTTTACAGTAGGAGTCTAACATAACTGAACTACTGTAGGAAGGATTAAATGATATATAAAAACCTGAATAATCCTGCTTTCCTTTGTTTAATGTTAAACACTGAAGTTCATAATACTGATTGTTTTTAGCCTAGAAAATAATTTTAACAACACATGCAAAGCTCCCTAGAGCTCAACAGTGTGCATTTGAACCCAAAACTTGGTGGTCTGTGCAGTTACCTAAGGTTAATCACGATCATCCTTGCAGAGGAAAAAAAAAGAGGAGTGAATGGAAAACCTTAGACCATGTCGAGGATGAACAACGACCGCTCATCTATAAAGAAATACTGTCAACATTAAAGACGAGACCCAGGATTCTGGCATTACAGGAACAAGCTAATTCCACTAGCACAGCTCTTAATCTCAACCCCTTACACCTAAAGAGTGTCTCTGAATTAACAGAATAAATAAGTAATGCACTACACAGTAATTTGGGAAGACAGTACTAAGTCCACTGCCAATTCCTTTCATCACTTTGTAGGAAACTGATTTACCTTGGCTGACGTCCTCCATCTCTGGCTGGAGATAATCGGGAATATCCAGAGGGACAAGCTGCCGCCCACTGCCGTGCTCTGGCCTCCCTGCCCCATGTTCATCAGAGCCATTCACTGCAGTGTCCTGCACCTCCACCTCAAGGTTACTCCCTCCAGGTTCTGTGCAGGGTGCACTGGAAGACGGTGGCTCTTGGATTTCAGGGTCCATTGTCGCACTCTGTGTGGCAGTAATGCCCTCCTGACCCTCTGAGTCGCTGCTGCTCACAGACAACGCCTCACCTTTACCCTGAGGGGTGGCTGTCTGGGACGTGTCTTCCTCCTCAGCTTTACTAACCTGCTTCAGGAACATTTCCACCTGCAATTGTCAAATATCACAGATGGTCAGATGGTGATCTGTTACTCAGTTCTAAAAGCCTTACAGTTCAAAAGCACCTGCCACTGCAGGCACTCTCTATCACGTGTATTTTAAAAACACTAAAATATCCAGACTCAAAACACTCAAGAAGCTCTTTAACCGTGTTCCCTTTTTAAAATGTTTGGAAACAAGTTGTCTTTGGGAACTAGATGCCAGCTGCCTCCAAAACAGAAACAAAAAACCAACCAACCAACCAACAAATCAACGGATATATAGAGTAAATAATCCTCATGTAATATCTAAATAGTCAGACTTGCCACTGCCCATGCGACCAAATCTACCACTTCACAACTATCCTTCTCTAATCTGCATTCAGAGGTGTATTCAGCCTCTCAGGAAAGAGTTTTTTTAGAATAAACAGGTAAAATTACCTTCACATGTTAGTTGCCTCACCTTCAAGATGTACCAAATGGTGCACGTGGAAAAGGGTTCTGCTGCACAGCAGAGAGCTCGACATAAGCTCCTAACCAACGCACAGATGCCACTCCAAACTCCTCAAAGGCACATGCAGATGCTCCCTTTCACATTATGGTTGCTCTGAGTGGCTCTAGACCTGAAGCAGTTCCTACCTGAAAGAATTTCCTCATTACCTGAGGAAATGTGTAACGTTTTTTCCTTCACATAACTAAAGCTGCCCTCGAATTATACTGGCCCCAGGTACAAGATCAAAAATTAATCAAAAATTATAGCAACATGACTGAAGTTCAATAAAACATGTATGGTCACTACCAGAAAACAGCTTTGCACTTGTGTTTTGGAGAATGCCAAGCATCCCAGAAGAAGGAAAAATAACATTAAAATCTGTCCCCTCAGATTTTCAAAAAGACTCAGTAAAGTAAAGTAAAGTCTCCAACAAATGTTCCTACTTCTTACTAATTTCTGAGTTAAAAAAAGAGGATAAAGTTATAGGTAAAAATAAATGAAGGTAGAGGTATAAGAAAACCCCTTCAAAAATTACTAAAAACATGGAGTTACATGAAATACACTTATCTACACAATGATGTTCTGTTACTGCTGAAATGCCAGCATTAACAACTGGCCTCACATTCATTTTACAATCAGAGATAGTAACAATAGAAACCTACACACACCTGTAAAGGTACGTGCACCCAGACATTAGGAATGACTCACATAACTTGGCCATTTAAGCTCACATTCCTCTTGACAGGGTCCACCAGTGCCTTTCCAAAGCCATCCTAACTTAAATACTCTTCACATAGCGGGGAGGCAGGGAGGAGGGGGGGAAAACAAGAGAAAAAAAAAAAGGAAAAAGGAGCAGTGGACTGACATTTAAAAATGCCATCTACTCTGGGCAATTAATTTTTTAAAATATTTTCATAATACAACAAGGCAGCAGATAAATCTATGAATTACACCAGTGCTAACAACTAAACATACCTTCTTCAAAGTTTTGCTTTTTTTGCATGTGATTTCAGATTCCTCTGTAAAGAAGATGTGTGTGTTTTTGCTCTTCCTTGGTTTACGCATATCCAAGAATTTGGACTTGAGTTTTGCTTTTTTCTCCAAGTACTGCACACTTCGGTGGGTGAAATCTGGAATTCCACCATACCTGAAAATAGACAGACAGATAGGTAAGGACTTAGTTGGTTAATTTCCAGTTTAGAAGCTTTAGCACAAATGTTGATGTCTACAAAAAAATGATTTAGACTTAAGTATTTTTTTATTGCTCCACTTAAAATATGTCACTGGAAAAAATTTTATTTTAAAATGTTTAACCTAATTGATTTTAGATTTTTTTTCCTAATAGTTGTATAATTTCAGATGAAAACAATTTCCCAGGCCAGCCTGATGAATAGGATATGAAAAAAATATCTTGCTTAGGAGAATAAAAGATCTTTTTTGTGGCTGTCAAGAACCTCCAAAACAGCTACTTTTACCTTCTGGCAAATGCAATAAAAAAACCCAATCAACTAAAAACCATTTCACTGGCCAAGACCCTGGCAACACTTTACTAGTATAAAGCAACTTCATTCCAATACGAAACAATCAAAAATCATGATCTCAGCTCACAAGACTCCAAACTGAGAGGATCACTCATTGTCAGAGCCTTTAAGCTCTAACTTAAGCAGCTGACCAGCTACTTAACATTTATACAACTTCAGGTAGCTTACATGTTACACTTCTGCTTCAAAGCACTTTTCTTTAATTATTCTCTGTAACTCTGCATCTCTCTCTCTAGTCCAATGACAACAGTTTTATTAAGAGCAGAGACTAACTCTGTGAGTCAGCTTCAAAAATTTAACAAAAAGGAAATGGAGATGAATGGTCTACTTCCATAATAACAAGAGATCTGACTTGCTATGAAAAACCCCACAGTTCCTCAAAAGTAATTACTTTTGTCCTGTGCCACACTTGAAACCCAACACAGAGCAGGTTTCCTCAGGATCTTCCACTGGGTTCTCATCCACATCCAGCTCATGGCTAGGAAAAAACACAGATGACAAAGTTACTTCTGTGAAAAAACAAACCATTTCACAGCTATACCACTAAAAATCTTGCATATTGAAAACATTTGGATGTGGGGCTTCCAGTAAGTTCCTCCCCACACTACTGAAACCAAATCAAGCAGACAACACCACTCTATTCATCTGCATGAATCTTTGGGTTGGTTTGGGTTTTTACCCAAATCTATTGAGCAATGCCCTTCTACTGTGGTTATAATATCCCAGTTATTCTGAATGAACTCTTGAAATATTTAATATCAAGCCCTACATGATGAAGACCGTGTTTGCTCACCCTATTTCCAAATTACCTTCATCATCTATCATGTTATCTATATTATTACCTATTATTAATGCTGTGACAACAGCAAAATACTAGAACAAAACCACAGCTGTATGATTAACAAGTAACAATTCCACCCACTAGTTCACATCTGAGTTTGCAAATTTATTAGAGAGGGAGAGCCATCTCACTATTTTTGAGCCTATATATTTTTAGAGAAGAAAGAAAAAAACTGTGACAAGGCAGACACTGGCTATTTTATGACTGCCATAGCTCTGAGAATTTTACTGGCAGCATTCAATTCAGCTGAACAATGCACATTATTTACTGCCGTTCTAGTACTGTCTATACTAATCAGACCTAAATAAGCAAGTTGCCCTATGCAATTTAACAACCTTGTATACTTCAGTGGCACAGGAACAGTGCCATCACCTTGTACAGTCATCAAGGCCATACACTGTTTTCATAAAGCACTGGTGAGAGGAAATATCCACAGTTTGTTGCGAGGCAAAGCAATAAGGAGTGATGGAAGACTGTGTGGTTTTGTACTGACATTTTAACTCACATCCTCAATCAAAGATATAGTTTAGTACAAATCAGAAGGCTCCTGGACCTTCATGAGCAAAAAGCTCATGTAAATTTCATGACTTGCCTTCTCTTGACTTTGACATGTCTGTATTCAGGAGGCTCTTCATCCTCATCTTCATCTTGGTCATGAAGCAGCAGCTGCTTTTTTTCATCTGAATTTGAGCTACATGACTCCTGCACACCTAAAAAAAGACACAGTGTTATTTTCCTTCTTCATAAATCAATTCCTTATCTTCCTGTCCCCAAAGTAGCCCTGCAGCTACAGCTAGTTACTGTGCCAAACACACACCTTTACCTGTCTTTGTTTGAGGGACAACATACTAATAAAGCTTCCAGCATTACACTGTAGCATTAATGATCTTTTGCAGGACCATAACTTTAAATTATCTCATCTCTCCAAGAAAAATTAAATGCCTGCAAGGTACAAAATTTGAAACAGTTTCCTCCTTCAGTGTAAAATTTTGTTTCTGTCTCATTGGCTATGCAAAGATATTCAAACAGATTTAATAAGAGAAGATTTAAACACTTCTCTCATTTCCTTTTGGAAAGCAGGTTTTCTTTTCACCTCTCCCATTCCAGCTCTACTGTAGGATCAAGATGGGACCACACCTGTTTCTTCCTCTTGGAAAGTTACTAGCAGCAGACTCAAGAGTCTCAGCTGCAATATCAAGAGTAAGATAAATAATTAAATATGCACTAACAGTGATCTTTCACCAATTTCTGTAGTACATTTGAGGACAGATGAAGTACATGTTTTGTTAATATCACTTCTGGCTGAAGAACACTTTCAATATACAGGTTAGAGATGAGAAATCATCCAAAGCAGCAGAGGGAAGAAAAAGGAATCAAGTATGCAATCATTCCACAAAATATCTAATTGACTTTTTAAAATAACACAGATGTGCCTTTGTTTCTTACACATAACGACCTAGAGAATTCTGATAACCAACTTTATCTAATTTTGTATTACCTGACTGGTTAACACTTTTATTTTCACAAGATGCTCTCCTTTTCCTGCTTCCTCCATCACAGGGCTCCTTCTGGCTTCCACTATCAGATGAACTCTGTTCTTCAGGACCATTGTGGGCTTCTGTTAGAGCAGCACTGCTCTGCTCCGCTTCGTCAAAATTCAGATTTAAATTACAAATCCCAGAGATTATTTCACTGTGGGGCTCAGCACTTGAAGGGAGTGTTTCCTCACTTCTGGTGCTAGAGGGAGACAGCTCCAAGCTCAGCACTTCACTGTGCTCAGGTCCTGGGCTAACCAAGTCCATTTCTCCCAAAAGAGCAGTCTCTTGTGTATCCCTATAAACTTCTACCTTGTCACCATGTGAGCTCTCAGTAGTCCATCCTTGACTTGTCCAGTACTGAAATTGTTCCCAATAATACCAGTACAGTTCACTATAATGCTGCTCCCATTCTTCCTTAGTATCTGGACTATTCCAAGGCTCAGAGGCTGTGATACCCTCAGACGATGACACCTCTTGGTGCTTTTTCAACCAACTTTGCCATAGAAGACCCTCTCCATATTCACTCCAGTATTTCTCCCATTTCTCCTTAAGTTCACTGGGTAAAGTCTCACTTGCAAGGCTTTCTGTACTTTCACAGCTCCCTTCAATTACAGCTTGAGGTTTGCTGCTCATCTGACACTGCTCTGTAGCTAGGGCCAGCTCACCAGAAACGGTGCAATCACCACAAGTTTCATCCTGGCAATCCTGCCCCATTTTATCCTCTTGTTTTTGCTGTAACTCTTTTTTCTTCTTCTTTTTCTTTTTCATAATCTTAATGTTATTTTTCTTTCTGTAATTTTCTGCTGCCTAAAAGAGAATGGAAAAACACAGTCCACAATGTATATTCAGTCTTGTCCTCTCTCTGATCACATTTCTGTTTCCATTGGAACCCTCCCTCTCAGTGCAGCCCTGCTTTTAGCTTTCTCCCCAAAAAAAGGCTGTAGAGTTTCTGGGTCTGATAGGGCTCTGCTACATAACCTCAACTGACACTTCTAAGGAAGTTGTGAGAAGGAGCTGTAAGACAGTCTATAGAAACACACACAAAAAAGCAGAATGGTAGACAGAAGTGGGGCTGCTGAGAGGAAAGTCATTAGTAGCTGAAAGATTCAGAAGGAAAGACACCAACAAGAAACACTATAAAATCCTAAAGGTTCAGGAATTTAAGGGTCACAGGGTTGAGCTCAACACCAAACCAGTATCTTGGTAACATCAAGGATCTGTTTTATGGGGCTGTGGAGGCTGACCCTTACTTTCACCCAGTATCTACCTGTTGCCCTGATTTTAGCCTTCTGGTTGTTTTCATTCTTAGAGTCAGTTTTTCCCATGCATTTCATATAAACAGAGCAATGTTTCTATAACTGTTTCTCTTGTTTTACATTCCTTTCCTGATAGAAGAGAATTTGATGGACTTTTAGTTTAACCAGTGTGATTAGAAAAGAAAAAACCTTACCATCCAATTCACAGTTGTTTTAGAGAATCTATAAATATCAGTGTGAAAAATAAACTAAGTTTTTCCTTGCCTGAACCACGTGCTGTGTGTGTGTGTGTTCATTTTATGTTCTCTAACAACATCTACCTAACCAGCAAACACTGTTCAGTGTCTTATTAGGACAGTGAACATCATGCTCGACTTCACAGAATGTAGAATTCTTGCTATCTTTGGGTGTTGTACACAAAAAAAGCATCATTTTATACTCAAACACGCTGTAAATCCTGCAGCTGAATCTCTGTATGTCTTGAAGACACGGACCCAAAAGAGGGGAGCAATATCCTTTCCATCCCATACCAATCTCCAAGTTGGATAACAGAAATACAAGGAAACAACAACCTTCTGCCCAAACCCTGCAATGATTGTATTGCACAAATGAAAGGTGGCCCTTTCATTAGTGCTACACAATCATTTCACTTGTTACAACGAACTCAGCTACTACTGTTGTCTGGTGGAACAGAAGACAGAAACCTGTTCCTGAAAGGAACACCAAGGTAACTTGTTGGTTTTACCAGTTACAACCTGCTTGTTTCAGAGGGGCTTCCTGTGATGGCAAAACTCATGTGGGTAAAAGACTGTAAATGTACAGATACTACTCGAAATGCCCCATCAGCTGCAATCCCCAGTTTTGTTACACTGACAAAAGCATAAGGTGGACTAAAAAGAAGTTAGAACTGAAGAACTGGTATTGATCTTTTATCCACATCCCTCATAATGTCATGCTAGTACATATGTCCAGTACACTAGCTAGTAGACATGCTAGTACAGTCCAAAGCACAATGCTTAGCAGTAATCTAGTAAGAAAATGTATTATCTTCCCATTCAACTTATTTGCATAGTACTACACAGCAACAGAAATTGCACATATACTTTGGTCTTGAAGTGGGATGGCTCTATGGTCTACTTACAGATTATCAATTAAAATTTCATACAAGTTTCTCGCATTTGTTTACAAACTAATTATTGTCGGAACCATGCAGTGCTCTGCACAAAAGTACTGTCTCACTGTTAGGGAGGTCTGTATTCCATGAAGTGGACACTGTGAATATTGCACTGTCTTTTTCTCATCTGTGAAAACTTCAGGCCCCTTCTAAAGTCCAAAAGCTCCCATAAGTATGGGAAGCAGAGCACCAAAGCCCCACTCCTGCCTTTCGGAACAGCCTGGCTTTATCAGTTGAAAGGTGATGTGAAAAACTAGCTTTTTACATTACTATGAAAAGCTAAATGCTTAAAACAGACAGTGTGAAAATGCATGATCAGACTGGAGTGTACTAGTTGTCCTGATGTGCAGCATCAGCTTTACCATAGCTTTTTAAATCAGATCTCTCTAGTCATGAGAGCAGTACAGCTGTGGAAGCATAAAGCACAGCCTTGACCCTGTTTAGTCCAACTGGCAGGTGGGTTTTACAACCTGGACAGACCAAGGTGCTGTGTGCTGTTACCAGGATGCAAAGCAGGCAGCTTAAAGCAGCTCAGATACATATCCATGAACTGCCATCTCAGAATAACTGAGAGGAAGCATGTCCCTAGGTTTGGAAACACTACACAAACAGAACAAATAAAGCAAGTAAAGATTTACCACGAAGTCCCTGTGGGCTGACTGCCCACCAAACTGAAGAGGTAATCCCATGCTCTTCATAAGCTCAGCTTCCGAGTCTAGTTCAACTTCTTCCAGGTCCAGGGCATGATTAGTATCCACCTTTAATCTCCCATTGGGACAATGGTTCTCCTCCTCAGATGCTTGCTCTTCCCCTATTAAAAAGTTATATTACATGAATATAATCTGGTTTTGACACCTCAATGCCACAACACTGCATACAAAAAATAGCAGAACTGCCTCTTATGCTTCCTTTCTCATTTAAAAATGTTCCTTGTAAACACCTCAATTTCTGCTTAACTATCAGTAGAAATCAAAATGTAACTTCGACAGCCAAAACACTGGACTGGCTCTGTCTGGAAAGGAGCTAACATTCTCCACGGCAGCCTCTACGATGTTGTGTTTGGGATTTGTGGCTGAAACAGTGTGGATAGCACTCCGATGTTTTGGCTGCTGCTGAGCAGCACTTGCACAGCCTCCTAACTTTATCTTTGCCTGACCCTGCCCTCCCCAGCAAGCCTGCACTTCTATGAAATTGTTAAGCAACAACACATGTATGTAAAATTACAAATATTATTGAGAAAGTAGGAGCTGTATATGAATGGAAATTATGAAATCAAAAGCTCTTTACTCAGTTGATAATGCTGAAACATTCAAGGTTTTTGGTTTGGTTGCAGGATATATTTACTGCCAAATTGTCACATCACATGAGACCTTTCCATTTTTAACTGACTACTCTTGCCACAAGTCCCTCACATGTGCACAAAAAACATGGTCTACAATCTCCTTCTTTCACTCCTCTCACATTGTCTCCATCTAATCTAATCTGTGCTATTAATCATCAGTTTCTGTTTCTTCCAAATCAAGCTATTATGCTGCTGGATCTACCAACACAGCAACGATAATAAGAAATACTAAAAAGATTATGTTCAGGTAGGCAAACACAAGGAATTCAGGAGAATGGAGTAAGGGAGTGGTGTTGAATTTGTTAAGAGTATATACCATGCTAATTCCTAGATTACAAGCATGCCAGGTGATAGACTTACTTTTCTGGTCCTCCTCCTCATATGATTCACTGTATATATGAGAATCATAATTGTCCTCATCAGTGCTATTGCTTCTTCTCTACTTCTGGCTCTGCAGATTACCTAGCAACAGCTAATGTCCTAGGCTGGATATTTGTCTCCTAGCAGGAGACAAATATCTAGGATTCACAGACCCTCAGTTATGCAATTCATTTGAAACTATGATTTAAAACCAGGTCAGGAACCTGTTCCATGCACCAGATGAATGTTATGTGAACTGTTAAAGTCTATCTGGACTAAGCACTGCACGTGGTTTGACACAAACTTCTACATCAAGATTGTAATAACCTGAAAGCTATGCAAGTGTTAATTTATTATTCACATCTATCCCCATAACAAAAGTACTGAAAAACAACACAGAAATAGGAACAACTTATATAACCACACATAACTTTAAGAATGACTGCACATCACAGTGCATAGTACATTGTATTACCTTACCTGTACTGTCATTGTCATCTTTGACATAAAATCCTTTTAATCCCAGTTTATATAACTTTCGATCTCTGTAAAAATAAAGACAGACGCCGATGCAGAAAGTCACCACTGAAGACTATTTTTACAGTAAAAACAATCATTCAGCGGAAAAAACCTCCCCAGAGATGCAATAAAATCCCCATCACTGGACGTTTCAAGATGAGACTGGATGGGGTACTTAAACTCTTCTAGGCTCCGTTCCCATGAAAGGCTGGACCAAGTGACCTTTCCAGGTCCCTTCCCACACGGGCTGCCCTGTGACTCCAGACACGCGAACCAAATAAAAAGAAACAACATCTGGAGAAGGCACCACTTTGATTAAAGCCTGACGGGAAAACCCATTCAGAAAACGCTGCAGCTACGCAGTATATCCCGGAACTCAGTTTTCTGGTCCTCCTCTGGTTGAGAAATCGATTGCTCCCCTCCGGATGGGGAGCGGGAACGGAGCGGGAACGGGGCGGGAGGGCGTGCTGAGCCCCGGCTCCGGGCGGGCGCGGGCTCCGGCCAGCGGGATCGGCGTCTGGGGGCTCCTCTCGCCCTTTTCTGCTCCCCCCCACCAGCGATAAACATGTGATATCGTGGTCTCTTTGTGCACAGACCCACAAAACCCGCCCCGCTTTCAGCCCCTCGGCCGCAGCAGCGCGGCCCTTCNGCCCCGAGGAGCTGCGGCTGCCTGCGCTGCCAGTGCCGCCCCGCGGGCAGTGTGTGCCTTCCGGGCGGGTAAAAAGGGCATGGAAGGTAAAATCTGCAACAAAAGATGTAGCAGCCAAAACCTCGTAAAACCGCGAGTGGGACACAGAAGTGGAAAGCCTGAGCAAGGCATTTTTGGAGTAGTGAGTGGAGCAGAATCATAGATTCACAGAATGGTATGGGAACCTTAAAATCACCTTGTACCAATTCCGCTGCCATGGGCAGGGACACCTTCCACTTGACTATGTTGTTCAAAACCCCATCCAGCCTGGCCTGGAACACTTGCAGGGATGGGGCATCCACAACTTCTCTGGGAAACCCCAGTGCCTCACAGTAAAGAATTAACAGGAGGGTTTAAAACGGTGAGAGAATGAGGCCAGGATGGGGAGAGAGAATCAGAGTGAAAACAAAGCCTGGTGAGAAAGGGCCTGGGAAGAGGCAGGGTGAGGTAGGAAGGTCGGAATGAGGCTCTGGAGGCAGAGGTTGGGTGGGGAGGGAGGAAAACCTTGGGAAGCAGCCATGTGTGATATGGATAATCATGTTTTGCTCACAGATCTCTTTACTCTCCAGTAGGGTCTGGCTTCAGGCAACAGATAGGATATAACTTGGGAAAACACAATTGTTTTGATGGAGTGAGAGACCTGACAACTTGAGGGAGTTGGAAGGTGTTTAGAATAGGAGGTTGGTTGGAGACAAGGGAAGGTGCAGTGATGAGCAGACCACAGGATCCTTTCCTGTAGAATCACATTCTATCCTTTTCTCTACTGCAGAGAATTTATATGGTGCTGCACTAGGTTTGAGAGATTTCGTGCATAAAACACTGAGCAATGGACTGTTCAGCTCTACTTCAATTACTCAAAGTTTATCTATAAAATGCATGAAATTCATGTCTCTAAAGATCATTACAAAGTCTGCCTTGACATCACTGGGGCAGGATTTCTGAGAGAAAAAAATATGGACTTTGGGATCTCTTCTTACCTGCTAGCCTGCTTAATGGACAGTGAAAGAATATGAGAAAGAAATGTGTCATCCATGCCTGCCCTATTTTTAGGCCCTGTCCTGGTTTCAACCAAGACAGGGTTAATTTTTTGCAGTAGCACTAAAATGGAGAAGGGCATTCCTAAATCACAACAGGCCCTCTGGAATGTGTTTGTTTTTGACAAGCTGAGATACTGGGCTTTATGTTACCTTCGTTCAAAGCGTGATGAGCTGTGCAGTTTGTCTGCTGTGCTGTCTCATTCTGTTTGCATCAGTATATTTTAGGTAACAAGGCTGTACAGCCTCATGAGGGTGCAAGATGTCCTCAGGATTTCTAAGACATTTCATATAGAAAATATGCAAAGAGGAGTTTGGAGGCAGAAGGATATTTAAGTGACAGTAGCATAACTACAACAACAAATTCCATCCACTTACAAAAATAATTTAGAATTAATTGTATCCTGATACATCTGATATACAAGTCTGCTATAAACAAAAATATTAAATGCAGACATTAGTCAGGGCTTGAATATGTCTATCACTACAGTAATTAAATACTTTAGAAATACAAGGAAAGATTGCATGTAGGTATAACTGCATCTGCAATTAGGATGATATATCACCTTCATCTTTCAAAATTGAAAATGCAGTAAAATGAAAACCTTTCAACACAAACTGTTTAGCAACAGCCAAATGCTGTCCATAGAAATTGAACTGTGAATTGCAAAACATTTTGAGAATTATGGTACTCCTCTTCTTAAGGAAACAATGCTACATTTCTAGTGAAATGCGGAGAATACTATTGTATAAGAACAAGATGCCTCTTCTTTTATAATATTGCAGCCCAGTATCCTGCAGCCTGCAGGAGGAGCCACCATCAGGTAAGACTAGACCTATGTGGGAATGCCTCCTCATACTCTCCCATTCCCCAGCCCCCTGCAGCTGATGGCATATATTTTCTGCCTGTTTAGTAAGACAGCGGATTTCTTCTCATGATACTTGTCCAGTTTACCCCACAGCTGTTGCATAAGAAGTAACCTTTTTCATTTTGAACATGGCTTCTCCCAGCTTCAAATGATGCTTCCCTTATAAGAAGAATCAGGGAGCAATTGATCCATACTCAGCTACTGTGCTGATGGATTTTATAGATGTCAGTCATATTCCTTACAATCTCCTCCAAGCTGACAAGCCCTGGCATATCCAATGTTCCTCCTCTAGGATCCCATGTGCACCTCTGTCTTCTAGTTTTACTATACTCTAGTAGACCATGACTGCACTGATAGATCTGACCTAGGCAGGGCAATGCACTTGGGCTGTGATTTCTAGCACAGGACTTTAAAATGTTGCACTTAAACTAGCAAAAAGATGCTTGTAACAATACTTATGTCACTGCAGGTTGCACTGGCAAATAACATGCTTAAAGTAAAAGAAGCCATCCTAAAAATTTCCACTGGTGAGATGCTACTGATTTGAGGAGTTATATGTAATGAAGCTAGTAAAAGTTTCTTCTTGGCAAGGAGCCTGTCTTATAGGAAAACAATAGACTGCTTCCCACTGAGTTGGCAAAAGATTGGTATGTCCTTCCACTAGAACCTGATACGATGTACCTGATCCACATGGATGACACCAAAGCACCCTGCATTGCTGTAGCCTCTTCCCCAGGCTACCTGCCCTTCTCTGCCCACTCTTGCTTTCCTCTGGTACATCCTGTTCTGAAATGCTTCTTCTCTACTCCCCCACCTCTTTCTGTTTCCTGCTCCTTGCTCTCACACACGGTCATGGGGCTCAGCTTCAAAGCCCTTCCTGGACCTGTCTGGTTGGTTATTTTTGTTTTTTGGGTGTTTTTTTTTTTTTTTTTTTTTTTTAATT
>VZTN01024171.1:114895-168707 GCA_013400515.1 Erpornis zantholeuca
TAAATATGTCTTAGGTGATAGCGAAAATCTCCCCTTTGCAGTGATCCTGGCTTTTCTGCTTTTATCTGTGCTTCTCAGAAGGTGGCCTTGCCTCCCAACTGGCTTTAAAGCTTTTTATTATATTCTTTTTAAATCCCTTTTCAAAGCTAACTTCCATGACAAATACTAACCAAATTATGATAATGTGAAGGATTCTGGGAATAACATCCTTAGCTATTAAAAATAAAACAAAAGCACATACATGCATTGTTTGTAAAATAGAACATAAATTCACAGTAACTCTTACCTGCTCACGTAATTCTGGGCTCCACCCCTTACATTCGTTTCTCCCTTACCAGGTAAGAATAGTGCTGGATGAATAAGGCAAGTATTTCTAAGTCAAGATGAAGCATATTACATGTTTATGTAGGACCTCGTAAAAAAGAACCTTCACCATTTCCTTGAAGGAAATTATTGGATTAGATATGTATCTGAATACAATATTTATTTATCAACATCTCCCTTTATAAGGAGATGATAAGCTTAAGATAAGGAGATGATAAGATTAAGAACAGTATTGAAACAGAGTAAAATTTTCAAATTTACGTGTTTCCAAAGACAAGTAATTCTATCACCTTTATGTGGTGCATAAACTGAGAGAAGTATCTGAGAGTGTTTAAGTCAATGCATTGCATTCTGTCTTAGCAGAAAGGGATAGGTAGACCTGAATTCCCTACATGAGAATCTCTAATCTCTGTAATTCATATATTGAAAGAATTAATTCATCTGAAGTGTCTGGACAATTTTCTGCAACCTGTGCCCTGGTTCTGGTTGATCAAAATACCAGTTATAATGGTCTTTGTACTGGAGTTTCTTCTTCCTCATGCTCTGCACCTTTTCAATCTTTAGTTTCACATTTATAAGAGAAAGGATGGCTTGAAGGAACATTATTCCAATGAACTGTGGACCAGAAGGTAGCACATGGTGACATCTGTGCAACTTGTATGGAAAATTATGGCAAGCTAAGTGAGTGTTTTTTTCTTTTAGCTTAAAAAGTTTCTAATAAAGAGGAGAAGATGGAGGAAATGTCACTTCACCAGTTGCAAGTGTACACAGAAGGTTATACAATTGGATTAAGCTTCAGAGGCGCTCCAGTCCTCTCAAAAGCTATTGGTCAATGTACAAATGACCAAATACTCAAACACTAGTCATCACTTGCAGAATTAAAGGTCTCACAGTAATATCTCCTTTTACATTTTTTGGTAAAGATGAGAGTCCACTAAGCAAACACAAATCACAAGGTCAGGATAGTCTGACATGATTTTGTGACCATCTGTGAGAGAAGGGTTTTTTTATTGTGTCAAAGTCCCCTTTGACCCTTAGATATGACTGATCTGACACACAAGAAAATAATTTTATGTGGCAATATTTTTTCAGTGGGAATTAAACTCTGATCCCCCTGAAACCCTTGTGCTTCTAATTTTTGTTCAGCTTTTGCTTTCATTTCAAAATACATAGAATCATTTAGGTTGGAAAAGACCTCTAAGATCATTGATCCCAACTATTAACACTGCCAAGCTCACCACCAAACCATGTCCTGTGTGCCACATCTGCAAGTCTTTGAAATACCTCCAGGGATGGTGACTCAACCACTTCTCTGGGAAGCCTGTTCCAGTGTTTGGCAACCCTTTCCATGAAGAAATTTTTCCTAATATCCATCCTATACCTCACCTGGTGCAACTTGAGGCCATTTCCTCATGAAGGAAATGCCAGCTTGAGCATGAAGCCATCCCAGATAGATTGGGTATTATTTTTAAGTAGTAGATGAGCCAAACAAAGGTTTAAAAAGACACAAAGCAAATATGGTATCCATTTAAGTCTGTTACTTACTATACAGTGCATTTTTGATCTCCTAATTGCCTTCTTAAAGACAGCTTAAGTCTCAGCCTTCTAGTAATGGCCAGAATCCTCTAATTATGTTGTAGCTGTACTCAGATTGTGTCATTAGCCAAATCTGTGGGAGATGCAGGTTCTTGTAATCATTGTGGTTGCCTTAGCTGTGATGGGTTGTTCAGTATTTGCAGTTACAGTGAAACAATAATACTGTTAAACAGTAATCACTTCCACAGAGCAAAGCAGAAGTGTTTAGAAGAAAATCTATTCGAAAACAATAATGAATGGTGCTTCAGCCACTGCTCCACATTCTGTGATTCTAGGACAGAATATTAATTTTAATTGCTCTTATATTTATAGAGTGAAGGGCTCTGGGTTCCTTTGTTGTTGTTTTGTTTGCTTTTGTTTTTGTTTTTTTAAATGTGTATGCATTTCTTGTGGTTTTGGGTTTGGGTTTTTCTTTTGTTTGTTTTAGTGTTGTCTTTTCTGTTTCTTTTTCTGCATTAATGAGGTCAAATAAGCATATGTGATGTTTTACCAGAGTGGAGAAATTGCTACAGAGTAGATAACTGGTTTGATGCAGCATGGGGAAGTCCTGCTGGTTGTTGCTGTCATCTTTAATTCCTACATAAAGAATCTTTTAGCTCACACTTGGAGGCAAAAGCTAGAAAGTCTACAAAGCTAACAGATAAATTTTTGAATTCTTATACCATGGATTTGATTGTCCCTGGTTCCATATGTCTTCACAGCCCAAATGAACAGCTGATGGTGCCTGCTGCTGTCAAAGCACCTTTGAATCATGTGGGAACTATAATTAATTGGAAAAGTACCTGTTTGGTCTTGCCAGTTATCAGGCACTGTTAGCCTAATACTTCTGTTTCTGCCCAACGTAGTCTTGGGTTTAACTTTTTTTTTTAACAGTAGTAAATGCAGTTAAATCATATCCAGTTCCATCGCTCTAGGTAGATAATGAGCCAGATCATTTATTCTACAAATGGCCATTATTCATTTGCGCCTTTGGAAGTGCTGCTGATGTAGTTTAAGCCAAAGAAGGCCACATAATAGAACTGTGAATACATCAGGGACATCTTTAAAAATGGTTTGAAGATGTGTAGCTTTTATTCTTCTTCCTCATAGAACATATTGATCATGTAATTGGGTTTTTATATATATTCCTATAAGTAAGTTTTATGGTGCTTTATTGGAGCTCTGTTTTCCAATATAGCTCTGAAAATTATAACTTTACGTTCCTCTTGTTGGTCATTAACTTTTACTTGTGGATTTGTGGATTTTTTGGCATTGTATGAGAGCTCTAATCATAAATCCATTATACTAAATAACATCTATATACTCACTGAAAAGGTTGTTCCTAATCTAAAGAACAAGTAGCAACTTTGTGTGAAGAGTGCAAGACTTTTTATGCTTTCAGGCCAAAAAATGGTGTCAAAGAAAGACCATTCAAGGGACATGGCCATAGCAAGTGCTTAGAGAAACCATTAATTTTCACCTCAACAGACACCATTAACCACTAAACAAGATCCTGCTGGTTTAAGTGACTGCAGGGTAACAAAACTAATGTAATGGATCCATCCTAAGAAACAGGGTGGCAAATTAGGGATGTGCCCTTGCCTATCTGCAGTAAAGCAGTTTAATGTTAGTCCTTCCATAATAGAAAGGAGGTCTTCCCATACAGGGTTCTTCCTCTGAAACTGAGCTTGTTCCTGCTGAGGTCCTGATCAGCAGATGCAAGGATGTCCTTGGTGACAATTAAATGTCTGAAATCAGGGCAAGCTCTAGCAGTAATAGGCTGGCCACTTGCTAGAGCTTCTTTTTAGATTGAAAACTTTATGTGATCAGTATCTTTATTATTTTCTTTCTGTTAAATTCATAACAATTATATGTGTATTTCTTTCAAGGGACAATTGGATTATATGTTTTAAACCTATTTGCTGTGTTTAATATTTTCAATAAAATTCTAGGGGATGTGTTGTTTCTCTGGAACGAATCATTGAAGGCTCTTGCTTTCCAGTTCATACCTGAGGATCCAAAAGCTTTAGCTACATTTTACTCTTCAATGCTTTTGTTGAACAGGAAACTTTTATTTCATTCTGCTCTTTCTTCACTCTCTCAGCTCATCAGTTACTTTTAATTTCTATGGCATGACAACTATGAGAAATTAGAGACTGTTCATCTGGGAGGTATTTTCTCAGGTTCAACATCTGGGCTGCAAATTACACCAATGCATGTGAAGAGAGACTACCTACTGAAACATAATTTGGAAATAAAACATTTTCTTTCTGTAATACAAGCTCATATTAGGGTGACCACATAAACAGAAGAATGGCACAGGACTGCACAGGACTGTGGCCAGCAGCAGCTGTCTTTGAGATAATTAGAGCATCAAGAAGAAGCATGTTAACTTCTAACTACATTTCTGCTAGGAAATGAAATAGTCAATCATCTGAGTTAAAGACCTATTGTAACTTGAGTACAATTCAGGGTACTTAAGCTAATTGCTCATTGTGTTTTTAATAGCATGTGACTTTTTTAACACCAGAGACTGTGGCAGGCAAGACTTGTTTCACTTAAGTAGTTTAACTCAGATCAGGATCTAAGTGGTTTACTGATTTATTAATGACACATAATTAGCTGGCACTCTGTGAACTTCACCTTCCGGATCAATATCAACTGGCTGACAGATAAACCAGAGTGCAAAACACTTGCAGGATGTTAAAAAGCACCTATAAATTGCTAAACTCTCTAATCCCCACCATCTCCAATCCCACAGGAGCACACTTAGGTGTGCACACCCCTCTCTTGCAGGGCAGGGGGTGACAAGTGCACCCCTCTCTTGTGGCCATGCATGTTCCCCTGCTGGAGAGTGGGTTGCTGTGTCTTTATGTGTGCCAGTGCAGCTCCCTGCTACTAGTCCATGTGCTGGCAGGAAGGCATTCCATGGGCTCTGAGCTGTGGGGTCTTCTGTTGGTGCACTCCATCCTGGGAGGATACAAGATATGATGGCAGCAGAGTGACTCCTGGCAGCATCTGAGGCAGGGATAAAACTGCTGTGCTGAGTGCCTTCCACTGCCACATCTCACCCCACAGTTACAAGTTTCCTTCTGTTTTTTATACTTCTCAAGCTGACTCTTTTCTCAAAAGCCTGTTGGTAATCCCCTGGTTCCTGCTTAATCCAATGGATCCCTCTCATAAGCAAACATTGTCATTATTCATTTCCTGTCTTGGGGTAACCTTCTCTCAGATCAGGCAGTTTTGGGTGTCCTGTCTTTACATGCTACTTCTACTCTCCTTTCATACAAGGAGTTACTATTCAAGACAGGTCCATCAGGAGGTTTTGTTAGCTTGAAACTCAACTGGTGAAAAATTACTATTATAACATTTTATGGTTTTGACAGGTGAGGAGCTGTGTGGAGGTGGAAGAGACACCACATGATCTATCTCTCACTGTGGAGACATCCCTGGTGACTCCTTCTACTTCATTGCTGGTTTACCCAGCGTGAGGCTCTGTCACTCCATAGCTGGTCATCTCACAGTTAAAATGCCAGGGAAATATTCTGCCAATATTTCATTGTTTGAAATTACGCAAAGTAAGAAGTATTTTAGATTAAAATATTTTTATGAAACTCACACATAAATAAGTACCTCCATTAATTCTGGTAAGAAAAGAGTGACATAAAGGGACAAATTATAAGGGGTGTTTTCTCAGTCTCTTTAGCCATGACCAACTGTAGCTAACCAAGACTGAGGAAAGGAAAAAGAATAAGCCATGTATGCTCTTGCAGGTCCTCTGATAAACTTGAATTTTATATATTCTAAAACCAGGCCACCACCAAGAAGACAGGCTGGATATGGAGGTCTCATCAGGATCCCCAGTGCTGCTCCCCTGAACTTTGCAGGAGATGGTGGAAGAGGCTGGAGTGGAGGATGGAAGGATCTGAGCAGAAATGCCCTCAACAGAGGATATTACCAGCCTTGAAGGGCAACATCTCCTGCCTGGCCTCTTGGCCTCTCCTTTCCTTCTAAGGCTCAGCTTCAGGGTACGAGAGAGCTCTGATAAGAGTGATGGGCATAGGAGGATTTCTGGAAAAAACAAGGGGCCGTGGCATTTGGGCACACAGCAGACAGCTTGAAATGCATAAATAAGGGACTTGAAAGTAGAGGAAAGGTCTGAGACGAAAGCAGGATCTTTCACACCGTGTTCAAGTACCATGGAATGCTCTGGGCAAGGTATCATTTGAATCTATGGTATCAGATAAAGTGAGTGACATCTTTATGAGCCAGGGAAGTGCAATATCTGATATAAAAGCCTGCAAGTGACATCCTGCTAATCTTCAGGGATTCCTATGTAAGTGATGAGAGATTAGACCACCAAAGTGATTTTTGAAATGAAAATAAATCAGACATGAGCAGACTGTTCTGGAAACACCACCCTTGCAGCATTTCAGCAGATTTTGCAACAAGTCTTGTAGTGCTAAGACTAGAATAAGAAAAGATACAAAGCTGACATCAGATACAGAGCATAGCAGTTCATGAATTTTTTTCCTTTGAAAGCAATTCTATGCATACAGGTGCTTCACTTTCAGCACTTAAAGAAAAATCCCAGTAAGTGATTTTTTTTCACTGTGCAGTTTGCTCAGCTCCCTTGCTGTTGTCAATGGGATTAGGGCTGTCTGTACCACAGCACTGGCAGCTCGTGAGTCTGCAAGCAGGAGGGGTTTTGCCAATGCCTTTCAAAGGTCTTTTCTGATAGTGGAATAATATCAGGTGTTACTACAGTGACTGCAGGGAAATGATCATGGTTTCTGCTGCTTATCTGTTCCCAGAAGGATTCATTTACCCCAGCCCCTTTTACTTGTCAAAGCCTTAGCCATGGTCTTTTATTTCCTCTCACTCTCTTTTTTTTTTCACCTAACACTTCTTCTTACCTGTGCCTCAGCACAGTAAATCCTACTATTTATTAATGACATTCTTAGTTGTAATCTGTTAGCAGTCCTGGCCTCCTTCCCGGGATACTTTTGGCTTAATTCATTTTGAAAAAGGACTTGCAGGAGAACTGTGCAGCTTTGAACTTGGTATTCAGAAGTTAAAAACAAAGAGCCTACAGTGCACTGGGCTGTAACCTGCTGCGTGACAACTTCTTCAAACATCCCTTTGGTTTTGTTAGCAGACTGCCTTTAGAATAATTTTGGCTTGGAATCTCCAAATTAGTATTAGTGCAGGTTAATAGTGACATATATATTTTCATACTTACTTAAAATGACTGCAGGTCAGAAAATAAACTTGTTTTTGAAAGAAAAACTGTGACAATGTTCTTTCAAATCACTGCTATTTAAACTGTTAAGCAATATGTAATGAGTGATTACAACTTGTTTTAAAATAGCTTTGCCATTTAAGAATAAAAAAAAATTCCTGATCTTTATGGTTGTATTTTATTAGGAATTAAATATGAAGAGATGTTATCTGGTAACAGATTCTTTTATACAAAAGGAAAGGGACGGTCTGGTGTCATCTAGTTATTACATCTCCTTCCAAGGGAAACGTATGTTAGGTATTTTTATGGAAAAAGTATTTCTTTGAGCTGGCCAGAGCCTCTGCACCTGTGGTATGTTGCTAAAACGTCACCAAATACAAGACAATTTAACAATCCAAGGCAGTCTGTAACTGTTCAGACTTCTTTAATAAGCTTCAGAATAAGCTCCAGAAGATGCTGTGAAAGTCTCTGAGAATTCCTGAGTTTTTAAGCTGAAAATGGAAATGCAATCTTGCATCAGGCTTTCAGTCGCAGTGCTACCTAGAAAACAAACAAAAGGATTGTCCATAAGTAAATTGCCCTTTTTGCCAATTTTCTTACTAAAGGATTTTCAAATTGTGTGTGTGTTTTGCTTTTAAAATTGCTCCTTTATTAGGAGTCTTCCTTTACTTCCACATTTCTGAATTAAATGTAATTTTTTGGTCACCTTCCTCTGTTGATATGCTTGTGCAATGCATCTTTCTTTTTAATAATGATGACCAGAGGAAAAAACCATGAATTTCAATGCCTTTAATAGGAAGTAGCTTCCTGCACTTGATTGTATTGTATGGAGAAATACTATGTTGTGCATAGAACAAGAAAGAAATAAAATCTCAGGTGTGTATTTCTTAAGGAGCTTCTTAACAAAGTGTAAGGAAAAGTTTGATCACAAGAATGGCTAACTCTGTCACTAGGACGATCTCTTGTGCTCAGCCTGTGACAATTTCATATTCATCAGTTTTCTGGTTTCAGAATTACTCTTACTTGCTTAATGTGCTTGTTTATTTTGGTGTTATTTTTAAGTGTGAGTTTACAGTCTAGATGATAGCAGGGTACATAAATTCATGTATTCATAAGTTACCCAAACTGGTGCTAAAAAAAGCTGTTATTGAATTGACTTGTAATAACTACACAAGTGTCACAGGAGCACTATAATCAACAAATTTTAGGCCTCTGTAATAAAATGAACATAACACAAGCAAAGTATGCCATATGCTATGCTCTTGGTTTTTCTTCACAGAATTTTGACCACACTGGCATTCTAAAATAATTGAGTGCCAAGACTCAATGATTATTGCAAAAATATTTAATTCCTGACTGCCCACTGAATCTTGACTAATGTGTATTTTCAGTTACTGTGTCCCCAGCATGCTATAAGGAGTTAGGCTGTAGGATGCCTTGCCTGAAGCTATGATTTGAAGTTTTGCATTCTGAGCACCTGACCATTTATGAACAGCATGATGCAGAAACCACATGGGAAGGACCTTTCCTTATTGCTTATTACCCCGATGCTGTTCTTACAGATTGTGGTTGATTTCTGCATTAACACAGCCTGCGTCTGCCACTCAGCAACTGATCACTTTATCAGCAGGGTACTAGGTAAATACTTCTGTGGTAAATAAGATGTTTAGAGCCTAAATTTGTAATCTAAATTCAGACACCAGCCTTCAAACCATAATATGCAGGATGGATTTCCTGTTTTTCTGTTTGGTATTTCATATATGCTCAATTCAGACACACACTTGTCAGCTGGAAGAATTAATTAATTAATTATTTTTACAGTCATTTGATGTCAGATTGGCAAACAGAAGTGTGCAGCATTTAAAATAACCTTTTACATTAGTGTAACAAGTGGATTTCATATACAGTAATTAAATCATGCTGCACTGCTGTGTACAAGTAGAAAAGGCAAATACAGGTTTTAAGAACTGTGGAGAGGAAAGGGGGAGATAGCATACCTTTGGCAGAAGCAAGAGGAGTTCAAGAGACAACTTACTCAAAGAATGAACCAGATGGGAGATGTAACTCAGCCCAAAGATTCAGGTTCAGCCTCTCTGTGACCTCGAGTCCAGTTTGGTGCATTACATTGGTGGTTTAGAGCTTTGAGAAGATTATTTTTGACAGTACCTGAGCAAGACCACGTAAGATAAAAAAGTAATAAGACAGGCAAAGTGTAATTACTGAGGTGGTAATAGCTGAGGTGGTAACTGACCAACAGGAAACAGAAAGAAAAAAATTAGGGAATTGAAAGAAAAAGGTAAGCAGTAGTGTTGCATGCTAGTCCCAGCTCTTCATGCTTTTTGTTAACCAATAAATAATTGCTGGGTAATTTTTGAGCTGTATATATACTGTTCCTAAAATCTCTCTGTAAATGATAAAATATGACCAAACCTCAAGAGTGAGAGTTAGTGAGGGTCTCTCTATAATCTGCTGTATGTACATGAGACAGTCTCTTGTCCATCTGAGTGGCTGGATTGGTTGGAAGGCTGTGTGAATTCTGCCTTCTGCCTTGTGATTGCTCAAGAGAGCAAAACAGCATGATTTTACATGCTTTACATTTTTACATGTCTTTTACAGCATGAGCATATGTCTGCATGACATATGTATTTGCCCTTGTCATCTTAGAACCATGCCATGCTCTACATGAAATAACCCGTGGGTTTAAGATCCTGTGAGCCCATTTTTCTGTAGGATTACAGGGGACTTCTTTTATTTTTGCAGACAAACCAAGTTCACACTGCACATTTTTGGCACTGTGACACTAATCTCTGTCAATTTTGTATGTTTGATTCTTTATCAGATATCTGCTTATCAGATATCCTGCTTATCAGATATCTGATTGGACTGCTATTTCAGGATGAGGCACAGATAATCTAGTAATAATTTTATATGCATCTACGTCTCAGATTGTTACAACTGACATGTCTATCATTTCTACAGTTCTGCCCTAACACCAAAACTGTTTTTTTTGTCTGAGCTTTTATCCCTTCTTTATCCATTCTGCTATGAATGTATCTCAAGTAATTTAGTATATAATGCTTATAGTATACAGCTAGCAAGTGTAGCTCATTTACATATATAATATTTTATTATAGATTCATTCAGTTTCAGTCAATATCTCTAAAAAATAGACCAATCATTTTATGTTATCTTACACACAAAGATGTTCTATCATACCAGGAAGGGAAATTGTACTTATTAACATCTAGCAAGTGCATCCTGAAGAGACCACAAACAATATTTTACTTAAGAATAGTAGACATTCTGTACTACAATAGACCAGAAATTCCAGTTAGCTCAATATGCTCTGAGAGAGGCAATAGGAGTTGCTATTCAGGAAGACCATGTAATTCTGGCCTTTTTTTCTTTTACCTGTGTATTTCTGCAGCATGCAGAAATATTAGGAGAGTTAGAAGGTATGTTTCTGCCTGTCCTGTTTAAGGACCAATTATTCATGACTTTGTCTAAACCCTTTTTGAACCCACTGATAACCTCTGCCTTTATGAGCTTGTTTGGTAGGGAATTCCCAAAGTCCAGTGTCTGCTGTGTAATCAAGTACTTCCTTTTATCTTTGTTTAAACCAATCTCCTACTGGTTTCATTGGGGTTGCTTTAGTTCCTGTGCTGTGGGAGTTGATGGAGAGTTCTCTGCTCACCTTTCCTGCTGCCTTTATGACACAAGAAACCCCAATCACATTCCTCTCTGCCTTCTCCTCTGAAACAGTACTCTGAGTTTATCTTCTCAAAAGATGGATGTTTCTCTCTCTTCATCATTTTAGTTGCCTTTCCCTATGCCCTTTCTAACTTGACTATGCCCTTGTGAAATATGACTACCTGAACTACAAAAATTACTCAAGATTTGGGTGCATCATACTTTCACACTGGCACAAAATGACACTATGTACCTTATTGTCTAAATGCCAGTAAACATTCAGCTTATAATTTCAAACAAATAGATTATTATTATTATCATTACCATCAATGATAATGCCAGGATCTCTTTTTTGAGTTATGAGTCAAATATAACTTCCTTCAAAAGGCACTTTGCAGCTGATCACGAACAACATTCAGTTGTTGTAATTTATCAGTAAAATGAGATGTGTGGCTACTTAATCTCTGTGAACTACTCAAGGAACTGGCTCTAGAACTGATTTTGAACTGCTTCGTTCAAAATTTTTGAGAAATTAATGTAGAGAATAAAATAGGACAAATGTTGCCAGAAGGAAAAGTACCTCCCTAATGACATTTCAAAATTTCATTGATAGATAGGAATCTTGATACTAGAAATGTATGCATTCTAAGTTGTTAAGAAACACATGCAGGAAGTTGTTCTCTTAGGGATAAACACTGCCTAAACTCCCAGTTAATATGGTGCATAATGACGGTCTCATTGCACCTCCAGGTGGGAGTACCAGGATAAACACAGGACCAGAGAGCTGTGCCTTTCCCTTATAATCTTACTATTAAGATTAAACTCCATTAAAACTGGAGGAGGTAGATATGCATAGCTGGTCATATCCTGTCTTGGCAATCGGATCTAATTTTAATTTAATTTAATGAGAATACCTTCCATTTGCTCTCTGGATTAGGTTCAGACATTTTTGTGATTCTCTGGTACTTAGCAAAACTGGATTCACAGTTCTGTGCTTTTAGATACTTATTAGGTCTTACACCTGGGGTAAAACAGACCCTGAAGAAGAGAGGAAACAGGGGGAGAGAGTATAAAACACACCACTGGTGAGTAGCATCGGGTATGAGTGGAAAAGTTGCTGGGAAAGGATCAGGTGAGATTTTATCTTGCTTTCAAGAAAAATGTTCTAACCAAATATAGACCAAGTTGCCCCCAAGTCTGCCCTGAGATATACAGGATAAGAAAAATCCACTAGCAACATACAGGTTAAAGTGAATGTTGCAGCCAGATTAGTTATCACCAGAGATACTGAGATAAAACAGAAAGAAGGGTGAGGAACTGAATTTCACCTGCTTAAAGTATATGACTCTTTGATCTAGATAAAAAAAAAAGAAAAAAACCCCCACCATATAGAAAGTTAAGCATGAAGGAGAGTTTTTTAAGTTAAAGGGCAATGTTGTCACAAGATAAAATGCTAACCTTGGTAATAAATACATGTAAATTGGAAACAGTATCAGAAAACATGGTTCTGGAATAATGTCCTGAATTTGAAAAACCTAAAGCATTTTAAAACTGAGTTTGAAATGTTTTGGAAAGATTATATAGAAAATTCTCTGAGAGAAAATTAAGTTCTTATATATCAATGTGTTTCTACCTCTGAAAGAGTAAGAAAAAGAGAATTTTATTTACATTTGTGTAAGAGAATTCAAACATTTTATTGATCTATGTGTCTGTTGCTGCTGTTTGTCTTTGGAGTAGAACAGGAGGCTCTTCCTGCCTCTTTCCTAATCTTTCCACCTCTTTCCTAACCCTGGGCTTGCAGGACAAAATGCCTTTGTGTTTCTATTGACATTAAAACTGCCAGGTGTATTTCTAGTGTATACTCCTTAAATGTTCAGCATTAACCTCTCTAGCCAGAATTGCAGTCAACAGAGCACCTTTCCTTAAGTCAGTCTGTCAGGGACAACTGTTTTTTCCCACTACCTCTGAGTTTTCTTCAACAAATTCCTTCTTGTTGCAGGTAACTTTGTCATTGACAACTCCCTTAATCTGTCCTGTTCTAGTCCTGTGACACTTAATTGCTATGACTCTTGACCTCCTATTAAAATTCTTAAGCTAGCTGATGTGGAAGCATCATGTGCCATTGCAAGTAGAGAAGATGATTTATGGGTTTCTTCAGTAGCTGGCTGCCTGTTCCAGAGATTTCTGGAGACTGGATTCATACTGATTTTTCAGTTCTGTGTTTTTATACTGCAAATGGCTGTTGAGTAGCTTGTTTCTATTAGAGTTATTCTGCACACTGATGGCTCTGTTTTCTTCCCTGAAAAGTACAAATTTCATCTCTGCTGAACACTGTGAAATGAAACAGAAAGAAAGCAATATTTATCCCACCAAATTTTACATGTTTAGATTTGTTTGATCCAGCTCTCCTTGACAAAACACACTGAGAATACTTAATCACTGGGAAGGCTTGAGGGGAGATGTTGCAACAAAGCAAGTTGTATTTGGACATCCAGCCTACCTTTTGGACATCTTGCATTTCTTGAGAAGGATGTCACCTAGTGAACCAACCATGGCTGATTACTGACTCACCTCCTGCTTGAATTAGCAAGGCTGTGAACTACTATGCTGAATCCCTCAAAATACCAAGACAGTCAAATGGGAGATATTTGAAAACAGAATTAGAAGAGTAGTTAATCTAGTGGTTAGCCAGAAAGAGATAATGGATTTTAAAAGGAGTTGATATTTTAAAGATGAAGTTACAGTGTGTTTCTGTTGTACTTATTTGATCCCTCTAGTTTTTCAACTCATCAGATAAAATTCTGGTGTTTTTTCAATAGACTACACAATGTGGCTGAAATTCAGACTTTGAATGGAGAATGTTAAAGTCTGAGGTCTGAGGCAGTCAGAGATGCATACTCTGGACTAACTGTAAAATATTTTTCTCATCTGAATAAGGTTGGATGAGATAAAAGCATTCCATCAGAGACATTACTGCTCTTGCCTGGGTAAAGAAAATCACTAGCTGTAGTTCTGGATCTCTATTCTCCACTGCAAGGGTGACAATAGGTCCCCTGTGGACAGGAGGCATTGGACTTTGAAGTAGTTCTGAGGATTTCTTGCTAGGTTTTTTTCTGTTTGCATTTGTTCAAAACTCTAATGTGGTTTGTTCATATGGCAGATGAATTGACTCTTATCTTTACTTCTGAGTAAGTTTTCTGTGTTTACTTTTACTTAGTGATTAATCTTCAATGATATTTAATGAAGAAAAATGAAAAAAAGTGCTTAGCATTAAATTCATTATCTTAAGCAACAAGGAAGAGAGAAACATTGGAAGAAGGAAAGCAAAAGAAGGTGGAGCTGTATATGAAAACCTCCCATTATACCAGTATAGAAATTATGATTACAGAACTTAAAAGTACTTTCAGTAGAAATTAATCTTATTCCTGCACATTCTAATTGCTGAAGACAAAACCATAGTGTGAGAAGTGAGGACGTGAATTTATAGAAGATTAAGAAAAAAAAAAAGAAGACATTCTAGAATTGCATTTCATTAAAACCAGTTAACAATGCATTTCAGATTTAGTTTGTGAAAACTCAGGTAACTGTGTTCACAATTCTGATGAGAAATTACATGTTGGAGAAAAAATATCCATGCAAAGTGCAACCATTCACTTGGTTTCTATTCTACTGTCGCTGTTGGGGCCACAACACACACAGACTGTGCCTTGAACAACGTGCAAAAAAGCTTTTATTAAACAAAGCAGCTTCTTTTTATAGACTTTTGGATGTTATCATTCGTGTTAACATGATTATTGGCTACTAAATTACCACAGTAGATTCATCGGCTATTGTTAACAACAATATTACTGCCATTGTCCACGTATAGCATAGGCATTCAAGCATTCAGGAAAACACCAGGTGCAGATATGTTTCTGTTTTTCTCTTTCTGTTGTTTAACTTCCTTGCTTCTGTTGGTATTATATTTACNTATTCTACTGCCGTATCAAAAGGAGTGTAAGGTTAGTCCATCAGTTGTTCTTTATCAAGACCCTTTCTTGAGAAACGGCCATGATCTCAGGATGATCTCAATAATCTCATGATCTCTCAAATTTTTTAAGCAATAGTGGAGTAAAAGTAATATTCTAGTCCTCCACAAAATATATATGGAGATCTTTTCTCTTAGAGAGAATATGTTGTCCCTTTTGCAGAGTCTAATGCCACTTACCTTCAGGAGTAATTTTTACTTTCTAGGAACTCAAGGACTGAGGTCAGTGTCTTGACAGTTAGTAGAGTTGCATGAAGGTCCATGGAGGCTTCATGAACATGTACGTCAAGAAGTCAATACTATCTGTCCAAAATGCCTAAGACAAAAAAAAAGTTAAAAAGCACAAAGAAGACTGGAAAAAAGTTCCCCAAACTAGAAATTAGTAAGACACATTTTGGGGAAGAGAAGGAAGCAAAGCAACTCTGTGTTATGGCTATGCAATTCATCTGGAAACCAATCAATTGATCTTGTCAGAAAAATCTGTGAAAAATCATCATGGAACTGGCAGTCAAAGAGCAACTTTAAAATCTGCTTTTACTAATTCAAGCCAAATATATTTAGAGAGGTAAAAGTTTGCCAGCCAAGGTGCTGATACTGAAGAACTACAAATGCTTTCTTGCAAGCAAGGCAATATAGGGAAATACTTTCAGTTAATGGGTTCTGGTGGCAGATCCTAGGTCTTACAGGGGAAGTCATGGGATCGAATTCTAATCCCTCTGGACTGCGTGTGAAATTACTGTCTTTCAGGGAAATGAGAGCTGGCTGAACTTCTATCTAGAGCAGGGATAGACAGGATGACCTCTTGGGTCTCTGCACTGTATTTTTGTAATTTTATATATCTCAGGTTGGTTTGGGGTGTCTTTTGTTTGTGGTTTGTTTTGTTTGTTTGTTTTTGCTTTTGTTTTTGTTTTTTTTTAACAAGAATTCCACAGGATTTTTTGTGAACTTGCACAGAATTTGGATATGATATGATAATTTGGGAGGAAAATAATAGGGTGGATATTCTGCTATCGGAATGCTATGAATCTCAGCAGGATTTCAGACCACTGTTGCAATACCTGGCTATTTTTTCCTCAAAAGCTTGATGGTCCTTTTGTGGCCTTGAGGTATTCATTGTCAGAGATGAAAAAGACATTTTACCCTCCAAAATTAAGATTTGTCTTCATAACTGATTGGGAAAAGTGGCAGTTATCATCATATGCATAACTTTTGAAAATGCCTCAGGTACTCCTATGAACTTTACACAGTAATAGTAGCATGTCAATAGAACACGATTTTCTAACCTAGCAGATGTCCAGTATAACAATGAATTTTATACAAATTGCCTCTAACTTCTCTCAAAATCTCCATTTACGTTGTGAGCAACCCCTTACTAGATTTTTCCAGCTCTAGACATAAGTCAGGCTACCTTTGCTGCATGTGGTGCCAGGCACAAGTAATATATACAAACAAGGACTAAAGAGAAAGGATGTTAAGATTTGCTAATATAAAGTTGCCAATCTCAGGTTCACTACTACATTAGCTGATCTCTTTTGTAGATGAACAAGGCATAATTTTCCTTTCATAGAATTCACATGGGAGAAGGTGGGTGCAGGTGCATCAAGACACTAAAGGAACTAAAAATCCTTGTAACATCATTGTTGTTATTCTAAAAACTTGTTTTTAAATAGAGATTTTTATGAAACTCTTCTTAGAAAAGGAACAACCCCCAAAACCTTAGTCTGTATCTAGACATATGTATAATATATATAAAGAAAGATATTGATGCAAAAAGGCTCTATATAATGTCACCTGTTACGCAAGATTATTTACAAGCACTGCTCTACCCAGGATGATTAATATTATTTCCACATCTGGGTGGTGTTAATGCAAGAGTTAATTATTTGTTATAACTTTGATTAAACTGTTTGTGAAGTTGGATTTAATATCTGCTCTATGACTTACAGTGTCTAGGTAAATGACACTCTTATTGGTTTTAAAGATGGTTTTGACCCACAGATGTGAACTCAATTAGTGGTTTGCTCTCTCACTTTTACTCTAATGAGCCTGGTCAGTTCTGAGCAGTATAAAAAGGGATCTTGAATCTCAAAGGACTCCCAGACTTTAAAGAGCTTCTCATACTGACCACGTTTGTGAAGGTCAGGAGATGCTTTTTAACTGAGGCATCATTGCATGGAGGCACATCGCTGAGGCAAGAAAGCCAAGAAAAGAAAAATCTGCACAATATTGGGGTTTTTTTGTATTGACTACTTTCAGCTGAGCATTTAGCAGGACTGCCTTGTCAGGTGGATGATTCAGACAAAGTCACTGTTCTGAAAACCCTACAGGGTATAGGAGACAAGTGTTTTGTTAGGGGTTTTTGGACTTTATTATGAGAAGACAGAGCTTCTGAAAGTCCTGTTATCGGAGTAGGCTATCTAGCAATTTACCTATAGCTCATGATGTTGTAGAAAACATCAGTGTAATGATAGCTGCACTTAACTGCATGCACTACTCAGCAAATATCATCTGTTTTTAAGAGTATCTTAAAAAGTAGGGTTTTTTTTCAGGTGTTGTTTAACTCATTAATACAACCACATATTCACAAATAAAAATGGTAAAAATTTCAGTCACTTCCTACCTGAGGACAACAGGAGGAAGGACATCCTACCAGGAGCAATGGCATGTTGTTTGTAATTTCTGTTTCTAGGTTTGGAGTATGTGGACAACCAGTATCCCTGATGGCTGGAAGCAAGAGTGATCTCAGCTGGTGGACTGAGTCATGTAGCACACAGGCAGTCACAAGGCCTAGGGCAGCAGATGAAAGAGGACATTAATTCAAGATTAAATCTGTAATACCGTGACCAAATCACCAGGGAGTGCACTTCCCTTTTACCTAGCAATTAAAGGTAATAACAGAGCATTTAAAAACATATAGATATTTTTATAATCTTCCAACAGAATTATTTCACTCCTTAGGCATTAACAAACTTTTCCTTGGCCATCAAAGGTCAGTAGGCTAAGACTATTTCTGGCATGAGACAGTCCTGAATCTGTCCTGTATCCAAGCTGCTGCTGCATTAAGAGCTAGCCAGACTATGCCAACTGTTAGGTATTCTGTTGTTGTTGAAAGTGTGTGATCCAGGTTTGCATCTCCAAGTCTTGGGGCTTGGAGAGTTTGCACTCTTAAAATGTGTCGATCATGATCTCTCCTGCTCCCTTCATGCCCACTGCATGAGTTTGTGGGATGGAAAATGTCTGGCATCAGCCAAACTCTGTCCTGATGCCAAAATCCCAGAATCCAGATTCTTAGCAGATTCTGAAAGAGAAAGGTGGAATGGCAATAAGCAAATATCCATAGTGATGCACTTTAAAGGACTGCAGCTGGCAGAAGTCACTCTTCCTTTTCATTTCATGTGGCTGTTTATGTGCATACTAAAACTCCATAGAGTTGTTCACTGTGGGACTGACGTTTAGTGGATCTTAGAGAGACCAGCAAAAGGTCTCAATCTTCCCAAGGAAAAACATCTCACTTAAAAAAAAAAACAGTTTTGTAAGCATTTTATGTTCTCAAGAAAAGGTTGATAGAAGTTTCGTAAGCATATCTTGTTCTCAAAATAACAGGTGCAGTTTTTCACTTTAGTTTGTTATTTTCCTGTGTGTGTTTTCAAAATATTCTCTATCTCATCCAGTGGTGGTAGAGAGGCATTTTGTCATTTAACCAATCAAGTAACTGCTAGAAAAAGACCCTATAAAAAAGGAATAGATTCTTAAAAATAAAGCCTTTTGATTTTTTGAAACTCAAAGCTTTTTCTCTTCATTCTATGCGCCACAGTGACAGTTCACAAGTACCAAGTTATGGGTTTCATAATCTGGGAGGCAAATAAGGAATGTGGAAGGCTTTATCCCTCAAGTAAGTCTTTTTGGAGGGCTCAGTAGTGGCAGTCATGCCTTAAATGGCTACCTAGAAACAGAGACTAGACAGGAATAAAGGAATAAAAGAGGGATTTATTTGAAAGGCCTTCAGAAGTACACTCTGGGCTCCAGAGGGTCCTGCCTCAGTGGATCCCAAAATGGACAACGACAGGTCAGGAGTTCTTCACACTTTTATATCAGCATCAATTCACCAACCAGAACACAGCCAATGATGGAATTTCCCCAAGCTTGCTCCCTCTCCCCAAGATGATGGTTTACAATTCTTGGGCCTAGGACGGTCTGGGTGTCCTTGGAGAGCAAGCTACAGAGGCTTTGTTATGCCTATCTTGGCATGAGAGAGCAGCACTTAAGTTACAGGAAACTTCAGAGTTACACTAGCAGTACAGGATTTGAAAAAATATAAAAGCTAAAACCTAAGGCTTCAGCAGGGTAGTCAGAAGCAGTCTGGATGCAGTTACAGAAAGTTACAGACAAGGTGTGGGCCTTGTGAGGATGGCAGAATATCCTCAGAGCACTGGGGCCACAGATGCACCTTGAACACTGCTGGTGTGGGCTGTTGGGACAGAGTGCACTCCCATCCACCTTAGCAGTGTCATAACCAGCCTTGCTGCAATCTACTCCATAGTTACACAGTCCACCTGGGAAAAAATAGTGTTGCAGAGGGGAAAAAGAGATGGCCTTCTTGGTATCTACAGCATACACCTCAGTCTTAGAGCTGTAAGGTTTAGGAAGGAGCATAAGTCATTTCTCTGATTAAATTTTAACATCTGGGATAAATTTGTCTCAAGTACCAAACCAAAAAAAGAATACTACTTTTGGAGAAGAAGCCAGACTGGTCTTGAGCTCTTTTAATCTCATAGAAACTGTTATCATTGGGAAAAACACCTTCCTGAATACATGTCATGATGAATACATTTCCAGAGGCTCAATAGGTGAATACAGGAAGGCTGCAAATACAGACATCAGGCCTTTACTAAGTGGCAGTCCTTTGGAGATAAGAACAAGTTGGCCAACCCCTTTGTGTGTAATTTGATATGGAAATACTGAAATATATATTTGTGGAAATACTTTCTTCCTTCTTTTTCATTCAGATGAATGCTAAATTATCAAGTACAATTTAAATCACAACATGCAAGAACAGATTGGATTGACCAAGATTCCATAATTTTCTCATAGACAAAGTCAGCAATCAGTGATGACAATATCTTTGGCCAGTACTTTTTAGCTGCTATAAATATTACTGTAATAAGGGGAAAAAGAAACAGTTCATGATTTGTCCAGATCAAGGCCAGCATCCTTAAGCAGAAACACCATCTTATCTCCTGCTGGTCAGTGACTTGAATAGACTTCTGTGGCTCAGAATCCATATCCAGAAATATCCTCCAAGAAAGCTCTTCATGTACTCTGGAAAAAACCCTCTAATTATCCAGACAGAAAAAGGAAATTAGTTCAATCCTCAAATGAAGCAAAGCACTAGCAAAGCAAAGGTACTTATTACGAAATGCCTTCAGAAGAAAGTATGAGAAGGATGACTTTTGTGATCCAAATTATTTGATCTGAGATGGGCCAGCATGGGCACATTCACATGTCTGGTATGGGAATGAATATGTGTGAAAATACAATACATATTTGCAAAATGAACTGCATCTAAAATGAGTTACATTTTCATGATGTGAATGGCATTTTAAATATAAAACTACATATTTTTAGAGAAATCTCATTTTAGATTCTAAGACTGTAAAGAAGCCCTAGAGATATATGAATAGGAAGTAGATTTTTTTGGTGTCCTCACTCTGCTAAAAAGAGTTCAGTGTAAAAAGAGTTCAAATGTGGATGAGAACCAAGGATTCTGCTCTGTTGAACTGGCAGCATTACTAAATATATCTGTGGCACAGTGAGTGCAGTTTAACACGTTGCAGTAGATCCAGTAAATTCAGATTTTATTCTGAAACATGTAAAAGATTGTATTTTTTCCTTCTTGGATGACTCTATTTCAGAATCATGTTGACTTAGTTTTTTAACAAAGTTAAAAATGTGGGGTTTTAAGGAGTTTTTTAGTTAGTGGCCACTGCAGCTACAAATGTGTCCTGGTTTTGGCTGGGATAGAACTCATTTTCTTCCTAGTAGTTGGTACAGTTTTGTGTTTTGGGTTTAGTATGCAAATGATGTTGGTAACACACTGATGGCTTAGTTGTTGCTAAGCACGGCGTACTGCAAGTCAAGGACTTAGGCGTTTCCCATGCTCTGCCAGTGAGCAGGTGCATAAGAAAGCAGGAGAGGGAATGGCCAGGGCAGCTGACCTGAGCTGCTTGAAGGGATATCCTATATCACAGAATGTCATGCTCAGTGTATAAGCTGGGGGGATTTGGCTGGAAGGGGCCCATCCCAGTTTAGGGATGGGCTGGGCACCAGTCGCAGCTGGTGAGCAGCTGTAGTGAGCACCACTTCCGTGTCTTGGGTTTCATTTCTCCATCTCTTCTTGTTATCTCCCTTTGCATTTCATGGCTATTATTGTTGTTATTATTATTATTTACTTTATTTAAATTATTCAACTGTTCTTATCACATCAGGTTTTAACTTTTTCTGATTCTCCTCCCCATCCCCACTGTAGGCCAGGGGAGTGGAGTGAACAGCAGCAGCATGTTGCTCAGCTACCATTTGGGGTTAAACTGATGCCTTAAATGGCTACCTAGAAACAGAGACTAGACAGGAATAGAGGAATGAAGGAGGTATTTATTTGAAAAGCCTTCAGAGGTACACTCTGGGCTCCAGAGGGTCCTGCCTCAGTGGATCCCAAAATGGACAATGACAGGTCACGAGTTCTTCACACTTTGATATCAGCATCAATTCACCAACCAGAACCCAGCCAATGATGAAATTTCCCCAAGCTTGCCCCCCTCTCCCTAGTTTTTCATGCTAGAACATTCTGGGTGTCCTTGGAGAGCAAGCTGGAGAGGCTTTGTTATGTCTATCTTAGCATGAGAGAACAGCACTTAACAAGCTACAGGAAACTTCAGAGTTACAGTAGCAGTACAGGATTTGAAAAATATAAAAGTTGAAACCTAAAGGCATCAAAATCATGACACAATGTGGCCTCAGACACCAGTAAATCTAGGACAAAATAAAGTCACTGTGTTGTAAATCAGCTATTTAATTCATTTCTTGTTGTAGAGGTGTTGAAAAGTCCTCATTTGATTGGGTACAAACTGTGTCTGATCACTGAAAATCTAGAAATTGAAAATCTAGAAAAAAGAACTAAGTTCAAGAAGCAATTTATTACTTTTTCTGAAAGGAAGAGAGGACTGAAAAACATACAGGGGAGATAAAAGGTTTAAGCCAGTCTTATTAAGCAAGTATGATGATATTCATTCACTTTCTTATTACTGAAATATAAGCTTAAATTCCTCCCCCTTTTTCAGATTCCTTTCAGCTAATAGCATTGCCTTTGTAAAATTACTTGAAATCATGATTTATTATTGTTTAATTGTGAAAATCACTTGATTTTACATGCTCCTGAAGAGCTCCTAATTTTTTTTGTTGTTATGTGTTGAACATCTAAAATTGCAACCAAGAAAATGTGTATCTCTGATTACTACTAATTTTAATGGAATATTAAAGTGCTTTAATTTATCATCTTTCAATCCCTTCCAGCAGACAATCCTCTATCTCCTGAAATGCCTGTTTGCTTTACAGAAGACTTGTAACAAAATAATAACATTAATTATCATGTTGGAGTGTTGTGGGGTAATCTCTATCACTAGGCTTTTTGTTTTCAGACTGATACAGGCAAACATCTATGAAGGCATGGACAGAGGCAGCACTCCATAAGCAAGGGGATGGATCTGATCCCCTCTTGAGGCGACCTGGTCCCTTCCAGTTCAGTGGCTTGCTGAAGAGATGGTTCAAATGTCTTAGTGACACTGGACCAAGCATGTAGTTGAGGCATTAATCTGTTGTGCTTTTTACCATGACAAAAACTGACCCAGTAAGAAACTTGACTACTTCTGACTCCTCATCAACTTACCTGGGATGTTTGTCACATTTCTGGCTGGGCTTTCTGGTTTTATTTAAGAATGAAAAACTACTGTAATCTGAAATGATGCTACAATAATTTCTCATTTGTGTTTAAATATATCCCCCTATGAGAAGAACTGTGATTTCTCTCAAAAAAATAACCCCAAAAAACCAAACCAGACCAAACCAACCAACCAACCAAAAAAATCCAAAACAAAAACCCCTTCAAATAGGTTTTAGTGTTTTCTATCTGCTATGGCTTAGTCTAGATCATAATTCACATAACCTTTTCTTAATGATGCAGAAGAAAACATTCATAAAAGTTTCATTTTAGGCAGAATATTTGAAGTTAGAGTTTCATAAATGTCCTAAACAAGTACTTTCCTCTTAAATGCCTGAAACATAAAGCATCCTACACAGATCCATTCAGCAAAACCCATGCTCCTGTAATGTTTTATGACCTTCCAGCCCTTCTGAAAGCTGCCTTGTTTGGTGTGTAGCTCCTGCGTGGGCAAGGTGAAAGGGTGTATAAAGGGAGGCACGTCACCCACACTTGATATTACAGCTCATTTACTTCATTTTCATCTGTGCAAATTCTACCCACTTAGACAATTGCTACATATACACCCACTCAATTGCTTGCAATAGGAAGAATGCTATTATTACAGTATTTAACTGAAGTAATAACTAGAGCAAAGCCGTCCAACCTCTTGACAATCTGGACCTAAATTATATCACAACGTTTATTTTGGGATTTAATGGAGAATGCTGTTTATAATGCTTGAAGTGGTGCACAATCAGTCAGGAGAAATGGCACCATCAATTAGATTATTCTGAAGGGAAGACCTGAGTCCAGCCATGGGATGAGCCTTACAGCCCTGCCTAATGGAAAATATCTAATGAGATAAGGCCATACTCTACTGTATCTATATGTACACAAGTTTAGAAAATAACCATGTGTTCAGGTGCATGCAATAGTTAATAACCATATTATTTGCATATGTGTCTCTCAGTAACAGCACCACAGGGCAAGTACATTAAATACACTTCAGTCCTGCTAAAAGATGTACATTTATGGCCATCACTAGTATTTTGACTGCTCACACCACACTGGGCTTGGTTCATTCTGCTCAGGATGGCACTGAGTTATCAGAGAAACTATGTTTGCGTGGTTTTGCTGAGCTACCGTGGGTGTTGCAAGCCCGGAAATAGTGCGTGACTACTGCAAACATTTCTGAACCTCTCCTTGTATTTGGGATAAATTGTTTCTTCCTCCCTCTTCTCTTGTCTTATAGACAGCAGGTTGTGTATGACATAGTTGTTATGGTCTAGAGGCAGATACTAGGTATTTCTATCCTTTGAACTCTATGTTGCTCTTGGTTACATTAGCAACTGCTTATTCAGCCTTTGAGCCATTGACTCAAAGACTAAATAGTCCACTGTGACACTGGGCTGAATGGAGGGAAATCACCAGATATATTTCTGACCTGAATCTAGGCTGACCTACTATAAGTATATAAAATGTAGTTTGCTTATGCTCAGAAAAGTGTTACCTTTTAATATCTAAATGTCTAAATGGGAGGGAAATTGTAACTAGATGATCTTTAAGGTCCCTTCCAACCCAAACCATTCTATGACTTTATGATCTGCAAAGACTCTGTCCCCTCTATGCTATATTTTTCTCAATACATAGCATTAATCAGACTAAAATGATAATTAGACAGAAAACCTCATCTGATTTCCCCTATCCCACGGCACATAAAAGACACAAGACTATCAGTGCAGGCAAGGAAATTTTATGGCAATTGCGGAATTCCAGCAGACTGGAGGGAAAGAGAAGTGCAAGGGAGTAGTGAAGGTTGTGTGAAGGCAGGATGAGAATTGTGAAACATCAGTGGGATTTGACAGATATGAGGGTGGGTGAGAAACTGGGGAACAGCCTTTTATTCAAACAAACCATGGTGCGTAAAAGAGCTGGGAATGCAAATGTCATTTTCAGAGAATGAGGCTGTGGAGATTCCTTGGTTTGGGGTCAATGAAGGGATGCTGGGAAGGGAGCACCTAACCAGAGAGAAAAGCTTTCTTTGGTGACACTGTGATAAACTGGGTGAAGAAACTAGGAACCAAGGTGATGAAGACAGGGCAGGGCTTGTTCAAGTGAGATGGATTAATGTTGAGAATAGAAAAAGAGGTGAAGAAAGGAGATAGAGAAGTTGTGCTGGGAAAGAAATAGGGAGTAAGAATAACTCAGACTGAAATTAAGTAAGAAAGAAAGGGAAGGCAGGAAAATGGTACGGATGTCAGTAGAGTGCACATGTATTGGAAAAGAATGCAGAGGATACTTTCAAAATATTAAGATATATTAAATTATTATATTATTTATTATTAAGCTATAACAAAATATAGAAAAGAGAGATAACAATACCTGCTAGAGACCATATTTTCTTACAAATTGGATGAGACCCTGTCTTGGAGTGACTTTATAATGTATCCCTGCTCTATGCTCAGAAAATGAATCTTATGCCTTTCTGTGTCTTTAAACTGAGCCTGAGAGGGGAGAAAAGGGGAAAAAAAGAGCCAGAGGGACTTTTTCAAAGCAGTTCTGTTCTTCAAGGTCACTACTCCTCTCTGTTGTTCTGCTGCTGATGGGGAGTGATATCTGCTGCGGCAGAGAGGGGCGGAAGCTCCTTACTTGCTTTCCAGCGAGCTCTCAACTCTGTTTCTTTGGAAGGAGAGAGACGGAGGTTTTTTTTTCTGGGACTTTGGTTTCTTGTTTTTCTCTTCTGGACTGGTTTAGAACATCAGAACATTGAAACCTCACTGGGAGGCTTTCCACCGACCTGCAGGGGGGTTCCGCACACTGACCCAGCTCCGGGGAGGAGAGAGAGAGACCGCACCCAGAACGACTTTAAAACTCTTCCAGCTTTCTGTCCACAGCGAGAGATTTTATTATTTAGCATTAGTATTCTTTTCTTGTGTGTTTGTTAAATAAATGGGTTTTTTTCTCTTCACTTTCCTCTGAGGAAATATTTTCTTTTTCCCGAACCTGGCGGGGGAGGGGTAACTACAACCTGCCTTCTATCAGGGGATATTCCCCTCTGCATTTGTCTCAAAGCGGGGCAGACCCAAAAAATCCTGATGATTTGTCACATCTCTGCTCTCAGCAAATGATGTGCTGAAAACCATTAATTACTAAGGAATGCACGACAAGAAGGCAGGATGGAAACCTGTGGTGTGGAGAAGGGATTCTGTCAAATGTCAACCCCCAGCTGCAGTGGTTAGGAGGGCTCCAGCCCTGCAGGGGCTAGCCCTGCCAGTAGTTAGATGCTGAATCTGGAGCCAGCTGGCCCACACTGACAGCTGCACAAGGGAAGAACGAAATTGAGGATATGAATATGTAATGGGGAGACTTGTGCAGCAAAGCAGCCTTGGCTCTCATCATCTTGCATATGTAAGAGGGATGGCTTGCACAGATACTGGGTGGAGGAGCTCTCCCCGGAGCTAGGAGTAAGTACTCTGGTTTTGCTCAGGTTAGCATCTTCTGCTTCCAGGCAAAGGAAGTGAGTTAGTTTTTAGACCACTAAATCTTAATGTCAAGTGACTTTGTGTTTTCCTCAAGGACAGCAGTGGTATTTGCAAGCACAGGCTAAGGTTGAGCCTTGGCAGAATTTGGTTTGGTTCTACTGATTTTACCTAGGCAGAAACAGAACAAGTTTTCACACTTCGTGTCTGTATTCCCCTTCCTGAGCAATATAGTTTCTTGCACCATCTACAGTCAGCAAATTCCATCTATATAACAGCTTTTCAGGATTGTTACTGGGGGATATTTCCTTCAGAATCCAAAGGAAAAGCTAATTTTCTTCATCTTCAGCAGCAAAAAATATCTCCATGAAAATAAAAACTAATTATTCTTTGTATTGGTAGCCTCCTCTAAAGCCTTCAAGCCTGCCTGCAAATAATCCCACTTCTGTGGTATTATTCTGATTTCCACATTTTAGCATCAGTCATTGATATGTTTAGAATGCCAGTGTTGAAGAAAAAAAAAGGCATCCAAATTCCATTTATTGAGACCTCCAAGAAAGTAATCTATTATCTCTTCCCATCACTCTGCAACATTACTGGAAGAAATAGGATCCAATCCTAAGAAGACAAAAAGGCTGCCATTGCTCCAGAATGGGGTCAACAGCAGTTGCTAATCCTGTTTAGTTTCTGGCATATATACTCAAGCAAGTATTAAGAGACAACAGGCAAGACTGAGGCACATTTTTAGAATCAAGTAATCAGTTTCTTTTAGTAAGAAAAGTTATAGCCTCCAAACACAAATTGTCATTTTATATTAAGCATAGAATCACAATAATTTAGGGCAGAAAAGACTTTTATTATCTAGTTCAAGAATTAACCCAACACTGCCAAGTCCACCACTGAACCATGTCCCTGTGCACCATGTTTATTTGTCTTTTAAATACTTCCAGGATTGCTCCAGGGATGGTGACTCCACCACTACCCTGGGCAGCCTGACAAACCTTTCAGTGAAGAAATTTTTCCCAATATCCAGTCTAAACCTCCCCTGGTGCAATTTGACACCGTTTCATCTTTCTCATTCCTTGAGAGAAGAGGGATCAGAGGAGTGGAAGTGTGATGTCACCAGTGCCGAGTACAGGGGAACAATCCCTGCCCTGGTCCTGCTGCCCACACTACTGCTGATAGAGTCCAGGATGCCATTGGCCTTCTTGGCCACCTGGGCACATGCTGGCTCGCGTTCATCCAGATTTGACCAGCACCAACAGGTCCTTTTCCTTTGGGCAGCCCTCCAGCCACTCTGCCCCAGCCTGTAGTGCTGCAATGGGGCTGTGACCCAAGGGCAGGACCCAGCACTTGGCCTTGTCAAACCTCCCACCATTTGCCTTGGTCCATCCAGCCATCCAGGTCCCTCTACAGAGCCTTCCAACTATCCAGCAGATCAACACTCCTGCCCAGCTTAGTGAACTGACTGAAGGTGAACTCAGTACCCTCATCCAGGTCACCCATAAAGATACTAAAAAGGACAGGCCCCCCAGGTGAGCCCTGGGGAACACCACTTGTGACCAGCGAATAACAGGATCAACCATTCCATGTTCTGTTGGAATCATGCTTGATGAAGGGGAGCCAGCTCCAAGCACAACTCACCTGCAGTGTCATGTAAGCAACACCAGACTGCCATTGTCAAGTTCTGTAACCTATTTATTTTCAACTTTCAAATAGCAGTAGAAACTCTACTTCTCTTGTAAACAGATCATAACTTCAGTTTTTGTTGCTGGAAAACTTACTGGAATATAAAATGTGCCAAAGTTATACAGCCAGTAACTCTCATTTATTCTGTGCTTTGACTGACCTTTAACTGAGTTACTTTTTTACCTTCTTTCTCCCAAAATTATTTAACAGCAACAGGTATAACCCATTTGAAATTTCATTTTGATACGTTAAAAGAACCCACATCCCTCTGCCTCATTCTTTGGACTCTTTTCTGTCCTTGTTTCAATCTAAATTGATCTATGTAAGGAGGAAGTAGAACTACATAAAATATTTCAGAGAAGATCTCAGCCATGCCTTCAATGTTAGTTTTAACACTTCACTAATCCTACCCGGAACATTGTGAGATAAACCTTAAGGTTATATTTACCCTTTCCATAGCTTCATGCCATTGGCAGGACTGCTTGGCAGCATTAACACTTAGAAAAGTAAATGAGTTTACCATTTCTCCACATCTTGAACTCCTGTTTTCTTAACCCATATTGGTCTGGAACACTGGGTAGTGCAGAATAGAGGAGACTCCTAATTATTCTTAATTTCTCAAATACATGTGTTATATTTGCTATTCTTCAGTCACATGGTATTCCAAACTCCACAAATCTACTAGAAATTCCATAGTACTGGTCCTGAAATTACATCTGCTAGACACTGTTCTTGCACAGACTGAGAAAACTAATTGAATTTCTATTCTTACCATGTCTGAACCTTGATTTTTCATTCCTGTTTTATTATTTCTCCTCCTTCGTCTTTAGTATCAAACTACCAATTCTCCATCTCATTACCTTAATTCAAAATTAGAGCAAAGTACTTTTTCAGCCCTATTAATTTTTAACATCTATCTCACCTTGGTTGCTACTTTTATTTTTAGTTGAAGTTTAACATATGCTTCTGATTCACATGACACCATTTATTAAACCAATCAGTTCCTTTTGCTCCATTTCTTATAGAATCTTTACAGTCATAATACAGATTATACACTCGGTATCTATAGGAATTTTGGAAACTTTCTAAAACTTTTGATCATTATTACACCTAAAAATTCCAGGCTGTTGAAATGTTGCATCTCTTTATTATATTTTCCCACTCTCTGAGATCCAAATGCTTAAGTTTTGATTTCATGTAATGACATGGATTCCTCAGAGTAGAAATCTCCCTTCATATGCAAATCTCCTGATAGAAGCCCATATCAGATTCCTAAAAATACTCTGAAAAAGTCCCATTCCACTTTTTCTTCAAGATGACTCTCAAGAAAAAAAATGAGAAGGAAAAACAAAGATAGAAATGCAATTCTTTTTTATTTTTTCCACACAATGCTATTCAGTACTTTATATTTCAATGTATTTTTCAATATCCATATTATTGGTTGGTGTTTCATTCTGGTTCTATTCTTTAATAATAGTTTTAGTTCTTGCATTTCTATCCAAACTCTTTGGATGATAGTACACCATCATATAAACACAAGGAAACAAAACACATGAAAACAAACCAAAATAATTTCAGCTACATTTGGTGTTGGCTGGAAAACGTTAGGTACAACACTTTTTCTTTCTATAATGATCATCTAAATGTACTTTTGCCTCTTAAATACTTTCTCTCTGCACTCTATCAAACTCTCTACTAGCAAAGCCACTATTCCAATGATTTGCTGCTTCATGCTAGGCAAGGAATGTCAAGTTTTTTCTTCCCTCACAGGAAAAGTTGTTATTGAACAACAAGTCTGTCTTGTGCCATAAAAGCCAGAAGCCAACAGAAAAGTGTCACTGGTGGATGCTTTTGTTGCAGCTTTGTGTCTACTTCCCCTGGACCACAGCTACAGCACAGCACATGTGTGGGAAGAAATGTACTGCAGTCATGAGTTTTACTTCATGGGAGACGATTTCTTGTTCTGCATCAAATCAAATCAATGAAATTCAATCACCTGCCTTAAACGGGTTGGGTTAACCATTCTCTGAACTTCAAGACTGGTATGTATAAGACCTCCACCTTATAAGGAATAGGGTGAACAACAGTACAACATAAGGGTATTTATTAAATTTCAGCTTTTCTCTGCTGAATTTAGCCATATTAGCATGTTCTATCTGTGCTCGGCTTTAATCATGTCTCAAGTCTGTGCGACACCCAAGTCCCTTAAGCTTTTTAAAGAGTTTATTTCCTTTGCAAAACCAGTGCATTTTCTCAACTTAGCAGTCAATGACACCGTAGGAAAGTTTCCTTAATCAACGTAGACGTGCATTGACTGGAAGCACGACCCGGGGAGCCTTCTTCCTTCCAAGACGGGGAGGTGGGAAGTCTCGGAAGGAGCACGTCCCTGCTCCCCTGCGATGGGAAGCGGCGCCTCCACCCCAGCGCGCCCAGGCGGGGCTGCCGGCGCCCGTCCCGGGATTTTCATCGTTGAAGAATTAAATGGAGATCTGGGCGCGGAGCCCGCCGTGCCTGCCAGGAGCAGCTCCGCCTCCTCGTCCGGGTGCGGGGGTGGCGGTGCGCTTATCCCGGGACGGGGCTCATCCGCGGGGTCCGGGACGGCGCCGCGGCGGGCAGGTGAGCGGGGCGGGGGCTCGGGACGGGACGGGACGGGATGGGATGGGATGGAGGGCGGCGGGGGGAGGCTGTGCCGCCCCGACGGGGGCTAACGACGGGGAACGTCCTGCGGCCTTCCAGCACTCCCGTGCTTCAGCAACGATTTGCTCTTCAGGGTCCTTAGCGCTTGACATTGAGGAAACTCCCGAGTCTTCGTAGTGTTGACGTTTGGAAATGTTAAATGACATTTCCAGGTGAGGAAAAAGGATAAATGTAGGTGTTGGGCGCTTGCTGTATGTTGCTTGTGTCCGAGCAGTGCAGGCACCAGCTCTGAACGCAGATGCTGCTACTTGTACACCCCCTTCATACACCCCACCATGTGCACTCACAGTTCAGGAAAGTCAACCATATCCAGGGCTGGACCACAAGAAATGTGGTCAGCAAGTTAGGGAGGTGATTCTGCCCCTCTACTCTGCTTCAGGTGTGAGACATCTTCAGGAGTGCTGCATCTGGTGTTGTCAGCACAGTAAAGACTGTTGGAACAGGTATAGAGAAAGATCACAAAGATGATCAGAGGACTCTCCTGTGAAGACAGGCTGAGAGAATTGGGATTGTTCAGCCTGATGATGAGAAAGCCCCAGGGAGATCTCATTTCAGCCTTTTAGTGTGTGAAGAGGACCTACAAGAGGGCTGGAGAGGGACTTTTTATACGGGCATGTAATGAGCAGGACAAGAGGGGATGGCTTTAAACTGAAATAAGGCAGTTTAGGTTAAATACCAGGAAGAAATTTACTGTGAGGATGATGAAACACTGGACCAGGTTGCTCAGAGAAGTTGTGGATGCCCCATCACTGACAGTGATGAAGGTCAGGTTGGATTGGGTTTTAAGCAACCTAGTCTAGTAGAAGATGTCATTGCCTGTGGCAGGAGGATTAGAATCAGATGCTCTTTAAGGGCCCTTCCAACTCAAACCATTCTCTGATTCTATGATTTTATTATTTCTAGCTCTTACCTGCCACATTTCTGGCAACTAAGCTGAGCAAGGATGCTCAGCCAGGGATAGTGCCTAGTTTCCACATGCTCAATCAAACCCAAGTGGGAATTCAGTTATACATATTTGCTGAGGCTGCAAATGGGAAACAATATTCTGGGTTTGGTATCCTCAGTGTGTGAAACAGGCAGAATGGCTGCAAAAACCTGGGGGACTGAGCACTGCAGTTGCTGATAGTTTCTGGAGAGCATAGACCCTTCATTTTTGGGGTGGATGTGCTGAGGGTGGGGAAACTCTGTAAACTCAGGAGGGTACAGGATGAGTGGATTTATGGAGATAAATAAAGTGGGTGGTGGCAGGGTAAGAGACCTGCAAGATAATTATTTTCCATGGAACTGCCACAAAACCTCCCAGAAATATAAAACTGGAATTTCATTTACACTGAAAAGCAAGAGGCAGAATTGTAACTGTTAGATGACTCCCCTCATGAAACAAAACAACTGAGTTTGACTGAAGAGCAGGAGCCTGCCACAGGAAAACAGGTGTCAAAAAATTCTCTCACCGAGAGTCTGCAGTTACTTTACACTTGCTTCTGTGTAAAGCATCTTCTCACTTAGGCTCTGCTAAATTTATTGCCAAGAGCAAACTAGTGAGCAGCAGGACTCAGTCATGGTTGAAAGCCAGCTACAAGGTTTTAATTTTAATGTAATAGGTCTCTTGTGACAGCTTTGTTCTTCCCGGGGATTATAATGTTGGTAAGATTATCCTTATCAGTAAATGATGCTTCGGCAAGATCTTAGGATCTGAACGACTTGTAGTACAGGAGACTTTTGTTGAAAGGAGAGCTCCTTTATAAGTAGGGAGACATTGGTTCTGTCTTTCTCTGACATCACCTGTAATTTTACATTGTAGATACAGTGATTATTCTGGAATTCGATATGCTTTATAGGTGGAGCCCAAACAAATACCTCACATGTCAACACACATGTTGTTGTCTATAAGAACAATGAAATCACTCAGAACAGTAGCTTCAACTCCATCACTAGATAAGATGAGAAAAATGTCAACAATTTAAAAAATGTTTCTTTGGGTTTTTTGTTAAATAATACAACACTAAAGCCACTTCTTAAACTTTTATAGGATATTCAGTATTCAAGGACATTAGAGCTGCTCCTGGCTCAGATTTCACAAAAGTGGAAGAGAAATTTCTTTCTTAAATTTTGACATTTGGGGCAAACAAAAGCAGTTATAAGTAAATGTGTTGTGGTGCAGACTCCTGCATTGTCTCCTAGTGCATAATCAAGCAGGTTGTAAGTAACAGGCTTACAATGGGCACTCAGATAGTTTTGTAATAATTTCCTATTTGGTGTTTGATAGAAAGAATGGTTCAAAATTGTATTTGTGGTTTCAGCAAGGTACTGCTGAGAGACAGCCAGTAGAACATGGAAAAATAGAAGTTCTGTCTGTTGTAGCCCTTTGATGTTAGTGGGATGCCCTTTGACAGTAGAGGGATGCATTTACCATGTTGGACTCACATCATATGGCCCAAAAACCGGGTCCAGGTTTCAGTGATTGGAGTTCATTCTTTTCCTATGAAATACTGGAGGTAGTGTACAACTGAACTGTGACAGCAGAAACTGAACCACAGCTGAGTACCCAATTTCCAGAAAAAGCCATGCTGCTTCTAGTTTTTCCTCAATCTGTCAATCATTTCTTCTTTTTCTAATCTTGGATTCAGCTGGAATATTGAATCAGCTTGCTGGCTGAAGATGAACTCACTCTGTATCTACCCAACTACTTTCAGATGTCTTTGGTCAAATCTGTACTGTTAAAATCTGTTTTGTATGTTTAAAAAAAAATAATTTTCACATTGATTCATTTTCTTTTCTTTCTAAAGCTTTTTTCCAGTGTCTATATTGAACTTAAAACCAGAAATTAATATGTTAAGTCATTAATTTATACTTTAGTCTGTGAGCTAACAAAGTTAAGGGTAGTGGTTTTCCAGCCAGCAAGTAATTTTCTGCTACATGAAAACTGGGATGGCGGAAGAGGAATCAGTGGAAGAGGAATAATTGTTAAAACTGTTCAATGCAAACATCCTAATAATATTAGAAGAAAATTATGAAAATGCTGAATAATGTAGGACATAGATTCAGTTCTCATTTCATAGAGGTTCCACCACTGATGGGTATTTTTTTCATGTGAGTCGATAACATCTTTCATTGCATACATGCTCCATTTAAAAGAGATTTATTTTTTAATAAAAATGTCAAGTGGCACTGGTAATATACTTGCACAATACTCGTATGCCAACCTAAGTTTGGGCTGTTCCCAAGAATGCTTGCTTGTGCCAGCATTTTCACTGGCATCCCTTTAACATGGAGCTGGCTGATCCTGTTGGAGATCAGGCTGGGGGTAAGAACATAGAGCAAAGGACTGGTGGAAGGATGACTTTAAAGCAGCAGCTCATGTGTGGCTTAAAGTGACTCTTTAAGAAGCCCCTGTTAACTATATGTGCATGAAACCTGCAAAAGCTATTAAACCTCTAATTTATTCAAGGAATGGAGGTGAATTTGTTTAAAAAGGCTGTTTCCCACAAAATTATAATGAGTGGCATCAGTTACCTTCATCACCAATCAGCTTCTCAGTTACCTTGCAGAAGTTTATCTGGCTGTTGAGTCTGCAATTGCTCATGCTTGAGGACTGTAGAATAATCTTAAATCTCGTTGGTAGATTATATGATCTCTTGTTCATCTGTGATCTGTATATCCCAATTAATCCCCATATCATCTAGGGGTTATTGTTGATGCACTTGCTATGGATATGGACATTTTATGTGTGATTTTAAGACACTTTTTGTACTGGCTGTAGTAGTCTGTGTTCCAGATCTGAACCCCCCATAGCAATGCAAAAGCCACTCACTTCCTTCACCTTATACTGCAGGTTGAACGAGGTATTCCAAGTACTTCTCAGTATTTCTGATTTGGCAGCCTGAGGCAAGCCCCCTTAACATGGCCTTCTCTCCTGGACTCTGTCAGCACAGAGGATTTGCACACATTGAGAATTTTTAGTCCTTGCATTAATCAGAACTTTATAAACAATAACTTACTATAGAGTAGCACCACATTTATTCTTCTTAAACACTGTCTCAACAGATATTTTAATGTCTGAATCATGCAGACTATTCCTTTTATTTCTTTCATGTTTTTGATAAAATCTCTTTTCAGTGAAATTGTCTAGATCTTCCTATATCTTAGACAGGCACCAGTCATCAGGATATAAACAATTCTATATTCATTCTTGTGACTTTTTGTCATACTGATTTCATTTGTTTGTACCATGTTGAGCATCTTTTAACACAGCACTTGCTTCCTTTTACTTTACTATCCTTTCAGCTTGTGTTCTACCTATGAAACTGCCTTTACCTCAAAACAAGTTTTTGCACTTTAAATCTTCTGATTCTCTCACCCATCTCACTGCAGTGAGGAGTGAGTGAGCAGATGTATGGTGAGTGAGCAGATCTGCTGGGGTTAAACCAAGTGGTCCTTTTGCTGTCCAGCATGGAGTTCAAAGGGTTTGAGACACACACAGATTTCACTGACGTGGGTGAGCCCAGATTTATAGCTACTGTAGCTACTCATTCTTCAGGGCTTGCCACGGGGCTTGTGTGCCTTGCTGCATGCTAGCTGCTAGTGCCTGTTCATGGCTGCTTTCCACTTTTGTTGTTTGCTGTACTCCTTATCCATAATTCTAAAGGGAGCTGTGCTTTACACCAGTCCACCCCTGTATTGTACCCAAGGCTTCAAAGAAGGAAAACAGAAGTGTACAGCAGGTTTGCTCATATAAGTACACAGCTGAAGATGTAAAATCAGAGAAGTCTGAGCTTGCTGTATTTTATGATCCTGGCACTGACTTTGGCACTTATGAATGTTTCTTGTAGGTACTTGTTCTGCTGCTGGAGTGGAAAAATCTACTCGTTAAACAAGTAGCAACCTGACTGAAGCAAAGAAAATCTGTATTCAGTTATGGATTACTGAACTGGATTGCAATGTTTAAATCTCTGGCTAATGCTCAAGAATCTTAAAAGCAGCCAGCAATTCTGGAGTGCTCTTGCATTCCAGTGTAACCACTACCTGCTGTCAGGCAGGCAGGGTCAGCTGTAGGAACAGACTAACTAACTAGGGAGTTGCATGGGTAAAACATATCAGTAGGGCCCTGGAGCTCTCTTGCCCTTTGATAGGGCTGGAAGATCTGAAAGAAAGGTGTGTTTTACAGATGGGGGGTGAAAAGCTGCTTTTCCCAGTGCTAACAGCAGTACCAAATATCGTGGACACCTCCAGGCCTAGTGAAGGAGCCATGACTGTCTTGGTTTTGCTTGCTGGCCTTTCAGCTGCTCACTCCACTGTCTGATCCCCTTACTGCCAAACTGAGAGGGAGAAGAAGTCCAGGCTGGACTCTCTACAGAGGATAGGGAGAGCCCACATCTCTGGCAGCAGATGTGGGCTTCTTGGCTAACACTGCTAAAAATACTTTCCACTTACCCTCTTGAGAGAAATCATCTGATCAGCCACGTTGCAGGGATCCTGAGGCTTTGTTTAACTCCAGCCTTTCTTGTTTCAGCCCCTGTTCCATAAATACATGGGTAATCTCATAGCCAGCAGTTATCTTAGTATGATAGAGACACACAAATGTTTGAACCTATATGTTCAAGAAAATGTTTGTGCTATACCAAAATAAGCATGAGGTGTATTTGCAGAAACATTTTTCCCTAAATTGAGAAACTAGAGCTGGTTGTTTTCTGTTTGTTTGTTTTTTATTCTCCATGCAGGACATGATAGGTAGAAAAGAATCCTGTGCTTCAGGACAGATACCAATGACCAACCTCGGCTGCCTTGTCTACGCGCTGGAAGAATGGACTGTTGGGGAGTTCCTGAAGAAATACCTTTTTCATCTGATCATTGCCTCACTCACAATTAGTGCAATATTAGTTTTTTTTATAGTTCCTTTAACAATTGTCTTTTTCATTTACCTTACTAATATTTTGCTTTTAATATATCAGAGGAGCAATGAGGTAAAAGCAGACCCCTTGAGTGAAGTTTATGATAGTGTAAGAAAAACTATAGCAAGCTTTTGGGATATATATGCAAGAATATGGCATGGTAAGTATGACATTACTTGGCTGAAGCTTTGAATTACAGTAAGTGTTAAATACCCAAAAGTTTTAATTTTTTTCTTCCAATTGGATGCAAATAATTTACATTTATTATACTCCTAATCTTTGAACATCCTGCAGTATGAAACACCATGCAGACTTTCTCCATGTCTTCCTACGACTCTGCCTACTCCAATGCAATTCAAATGGCTCATGGCAGGAGCTGTAGCAGTGATGGAAATGAAGGCAGACAAGATGGAACTGAGTTCTTAGCTGGCAGAAGCTGTGGCTTTCCCAAGCTTTTGTATACATTAGACTTCTAGTCTGGCTTCACCTGAAACCTAAATGAAATGTAGGAAGGGTCATGACAAGGATTCATAGAAGTGCTTGTCTGTGAGGAAATTCCCTCCCACTGTGAAGTGAATACATTTAACTCCTGTGGAGAGAACCTCTCTCTGGAATTCTTACAGATAATGGTTTCTATTTAAACTTCTCACCTTCTCTAAAAGAAGAACATTTTATTATGGAAAATAGCAAGCTCTTCCTTCTTCTGGACACAGAATAGAGACTCATACTTCCAGATTTTAGGAAAGCATCCAGACTGTTTGCCTCTAACTCTGAAAATTAAGCATTCTCACACCAGTTACTATTTAAAAAAAATAAATTATTATTATTTTGCTATTTATGAGAAGTTCCTAGTGGGAAATATATCATTTAGTTCCCTCACTGGGAAAAATGTCAGGTTCAGGTCTGATCTCATGATCAAACTGACCAACAAATCAGTCCTTTGATAAGCTGTGGTGTTTGAGGGACTTTCTCTCTGTTATTGATCAAAAGTTGCATCAAGAACTTGATTATTTTAAAAGCTACTGCAAAGACTTTCACAACTCTCTGAAAGTCATTTAACAAAGGATAGTAAATAGTTTTTTTTTTTAATGCCAAGTGATTTACAGATATCATTGTCACTGTATTGCTTTCCATCCCAAACAGGTTATGAGCTTCACGGTGTGGGAAACCTCCCAGAAGGACCAGGCATTCTTGTGTATTACCATGGAGCTATTCCTATAGACTACCTTTACTTTTTGTCTAGGCTGTTTCTCTGGAAGAAAAGAATTTGTCTGTCAGTAGCTGATCATTTTGTGTTTCGTTTACCAGGTAAGAATGTGTTCTCTTGTATTTAAGCTTCCTGGATTCACCTTATATGTTCTGGTTTTGGTGAACATTATATTTTCTATACTTGAAAGAGAGCTTTTAAATGAAAAGACTGCTTTTAGACTTTTAAACTAAAAGTTGGTAGATGTAACAGGACAAACAGGGTAGAATATCCTGTATTTTCAGTGAAAACATTGGTAAACCCTCCAAAGCCAACAAATAGGCATATAATCCTTTTGGGATGAAAAGTCATCCCTCAGCAGAAGGTGCTGGATAGAACTCTACTATTGATCTAGTGCTGACTGGTCAGGAGAAGATACAGAGAAGCAAAGATAATGCAATTTCAGAAAAACAAGGCGGAGAGTGTCCAGAAGAAGTAGCAGGGAGATTATTGAAAGGCACTTTTATACCACTGATATTGAAAGCTCTTTTAATAATAGAGAATAAAGGAAGCTATTTAGAAGTAGAAGGATGCTCCTCAGAAAACAAAGTTTTCCTGAAAACAAGTAGCGTAAACTCAGGCAAATTTGATGCAAAACCATATTCAGGCACCTGTAGAAAGAATACAAGAATTTTCTACAAGCATACTTAGTAAATACTGTGTTGTGCTGAGCACCTCAGAAGTATGAAGTTGTCAGAAGATGATTGGCTTTGAAGAGTACCCTCAAAAAAAGGGAAAGTTTAGCAAAACGTTGCAAAGGATACTCCTTTTTTAAGGGATAAGTAAGAGGGCACTCTTTCACATTGAAGTGTCCCTAGCACAGCTTTTTATTACAAATGCATGGTACACACTTTTTAGTACTAAGCAACACTCTCAGCTGTGCAGTTCCTGGACTGCTGGTGTGTACACAACATACTGCTTGCATTATGTTCATGCTAGAGCAACTGAAGGTGGAAAATGTTGTGCCAACCTTTAAAAAGGGTATAAAAAGACATCTGGTAAGAAAGACTATGACTAATTGATGTTAGACCTCCCCACTGCATTAGTAGAAAATGTGGCTGAAAGAAATAGGCTGAGTGAAATTTCTCCCAAACCTTCCCTTGCTCTACCATACTTACTTTTTGCAGAGAAATGTTACACTTCACAGACTGGTTCTCTAAAGAATGCTCACGAGCATATACTGAATCTCAGTTCCATTTATTTACAGAATTATTTACAGATACAGGAGAATTCTTCTCATGACTGAACAACACTCTCCATCTCAGAATAGCTGCAAAGTAATAAAGTTACAATAAAAGGAAAAGGATGATTCAGAGGTGTGGCATGGCTTCCTTTGAAGAGTTAAGACATGAGAGAGAAGCCTTGCATGACTGAGGCATAAAAAATCTTGTGAGACCTGGAAAAGAGGAATGAGAATAATATTTTCATGTGATATATTATAATTCTCAGAAGTTTTAAAGCCAAACAAATCTTTATCTTTGCTTAATAAGGACATGCCATTCCTGACTTTAGGATAAAACAGAAATATGTCTAATATTGTTCACAAAGGGATGAAACAAAGTCAACATCTGTATTCGACAGAAAGATCTATCAGATATGTTGCCTTGAATAAGATTAAATAAAATTAAATAACAAGATTGAGCAGTGTGTTATCCATTGTCCTCCAAAGTTTCTGTTGCGGACCTCTGTCAGTCCGTTGTTGTTGCTTCCATTTATTAATATAAAAAATTTCTTTTCAAACTGTTTCAGTCTGTTATGCTCTTTGAACAGGGCATTTGAAGATTGTGGAAATACTTGTTTGCTTTCTATCAGAGATCCAAATTGATGTATTTCAAATATGAAAATAATATTAGAAAGCATAGAGTACTTCTAAGGTTTTTAATCTGTCTTTTAGAGAAATCTCAGTTATGGAAACAGAGGAAGGAGGTTCTCTGAACTGTTCCTGTGGTGCTGAAATTGCTCTGCTAGCTTCTATCATTCATGCATCTTGAGAGTCTTAGAGCAGTGCAATTTGATCCACAAAGTTTGCAATTTAGCCACAAAATACTCAATTAAACAACTCAAACCCTCAATGTTTAAAATGCTAAACATCAGGTTTTAAAAGAACACCAAAAATAGCTGCTTGTCAGGTATTTATTTTTGTAGTAATTTTTATTTTACTGATTTTTTTCTGTATTACAGTCTGTAAAAAGAAGGAGAGAGGAATAGATGCTTATTTTCAGATTTCTAGCTGTGACCCACAAGTTTTGGTTACATAATTTGGGTGATAATCATGGAAGATAGCATGTGGAAGCATTTTTTAATTGAGAGGTTCCTGACAAGATGGTTCATCTTCATAATATTTGAGCAAAAATATTTTCACGCATTTGTCATTTTGCCAACATTTACTCTGTAGCTGTCTTAGTTCCCTTGTAAAAATTTGTCTCAGCCTAAATATATAGCTACTAGATTTTAATTTACCTGTAATCTGGCTCCTATTTGGGATATATGTTGTTATATTAATATGCATTTGCTACTTATTTATTTCAGGACTTAAATTGTTGTTGGAAGTGACGGGTGTTATACCAGGTACCAGGGAGGAGTGCCTTGTTGCACTGAAGAATGGATACTTGGTGTCCATCTCACCAGGGGGAGTTCGAGAAGCGCTGTTCAGCGACGAAAGTTATCAGCTCATGTGGGGAAATCGAAAAGGCTTTGCTCAGGTTGCTCTAGAAGCAAAAGTGGTGAGTACCATGTGTTATCAATCCCACTTTATGCTTTCTGCATATGTGCTTCATTATAAAATGCAACTTAGGAGCATTTGTTAAAAAATCTTCCAGAAGAATTGGTTGGGTAGAAAAGCTTTCATTATCTTTTCCCACCACTTTTCTCAAGCACATTAATTCACAAGGAGCAAGGGTTTTGTGAAACTGTCAGACATTTTCCTGACTGTTTCAAAGCATCCATCTCTGTGGTTCCATGTCTACAGTTCTGTCATGCAGGTGTCCAGTGTCTCATCTTGACTGTATTTCAGGAATATTCACTGTGGTCCTTCTCCATATTGCTCTAAGGTTTAATTCTTTTTTCTTATCCTAGTGATGCCTTAAATGGATACCTAGAAACAGAGACTAGACAGGAACAAAGGAATAAAGGAGGGATTTATTTGAAAGACCTTCAGATGCACACTTTTGGGCTCCAGAGGGTCCTGCCTCAGTGGATCCCAAAATGGACAATGACAGGTCACGAGTTCTTCACACTTTGATATCAGCATAAATTCACCAACCAGAACACAGCCAATGATGGAATTTCCCCAAGCTTGCCCCCCTCTCCCCAAGATGCTGTTTTACAGTTCTTGGGCCTAGGACAGTCTGGGTGTCCTTGGAGAGCAAGCTAGAGAGGTTTTGTTACATTTATCTTAGCATGAGAGAACAGCACTTAACAAGCTACAGGAAACTTCAGAGTTACACTAGCAGTACAGGATTTGAAAAAATATAAAAATTAAAATCTAAGGCATCACGTAGACTTATTCTTTATCTTACTTCTACATACATACTTCTTATGGCTCTTTAATTTATTATCTTTATCTTTCTCCTTATTTATTCTGGGAGGGTCTAAGGATTTTGTCCTTAGTGTTACTTTTCCTCATGTTTGGGAAAGATTGCATCAACTAACCCAAGATGTGTCTGCATCAGTGTCTGAGTTTGAATTATGCGTGCAGTTTTTGCATCTCTCTCACCATGCTTTCATCCACATTGAGGAGCATGTTAGAATACCTGAGCTGCATTCCTTCCAGCTGAAACTAAACCAGAATTGGGACCTAATACTCTCCAGTGTCAAATGGTCATTCAGTCAATGGTTCCAAACAAGAATTAGTTCTACATAAAAACAGAGCACTGAAATGTTTTCAGTGTAGATGTCAGATCCTCCTCATCCTCTAGAGACGTGCTTCTCTTGATTTGCACTCCACCAATGTACATGTGGCCAATATTTGAGTAAGTTTCCATATGGATGATGATCTACAAATGTAACCTTCTACCATGAGCTCTGACTTCTTCCATCTAAAATCCACAGGGAAGACTGCCTTTCTGACACAGTCTCTGGGAAATCGTTTTATTTGGATTGGCATGCAGCCAAAAGAGCAGCAACCCTATTGTTTTCCTAACTGCCACTTCTCATCATCATCACCTCGAGATACAAGTTTTCTGCCTTAATTTAGACCTAGCATACCTAGTACTTTTTGTGTCTGACAATACTGGTGCAAATCCAGGCTTTATCTGTTCTGCCTTGCACTTTCTGCTGCTTTCTCTTGAATTGCAGAACCGTCGCTTTTTCTTCACATTCTTGAGTATCTCATCAGTTGCAGTGCTCTTTGACCTTCCACATAAAGTTTTCTGTCTATATAGGAGAAGCTGTACAGAGAGTTGAGATCTTCTCATGAAGCTTTAGTTTCTTAACATCCCTGTTAGATTTTTGTGCAGTTATATCTCTTTTGCACCTCATCCAATTTGTTGCTTCTCCAACTGTTTTGGTCCCTTGTGCTACAGCTCCTAATACAAATGACCTGAAGGTGCAAAATGCATGCTTCAGGTTAATATTTCTTCATAACTCTAAATTATTGTGGGGAGATAAACACTAAAATAAACTTAGAGGCATTTACCCAAAGTATAAAGTAATTTTAGGTGTCCTGTTTCTACATCTCATCTTGTTATGTGGCCTTTCAAAAGTCAAGTTTTATGTGCCTCTGTTCCCTTTCCTGGTCTTTATCTCAAAAGTGTGGGCTGGTAAATGTTAGTCACAGTACTTCACATATTGTGTGGGCCTGTACACCACCACTACTAGGAAAGTATCAGAATGTGAATGGGATAAACTCAGTCAAATTCATATGGGCATTTTGAATTCCCCAATAGCCTTCTTATCTTATAAATGAATAATATGCTCAAACAGTTAAAAGGAGGTGTCACTTCAGAAACTTGAGTGATTTTGTTTTCATATCTGTTTTTCAAGCTACTACAAACATCTGAATAATCTTTTCCCTTCACCTGGATCCTCACAGTAATGCAATGCAACAGGTTGTGGGTTTCTAAATAAAAATTGAATTAAAAACTCTGAGTGTCCTTACACAGACTGCCACCCTGATCAAAACACATCACGAGAATCCTTGCCAGTAATCCTCCTAATTATACCATTCTTCTATAATATAGAAGCACACGGAAATAGATGAATAATAGTAACTAAAATTGTTACCTCTTTTTGACACAATTTGTGGTTTTGTTTTGTGGAGGTTTTAAAAATTTTATTTAATGAATTGGGTATTCACTGAGGATGAGGTTCTTGCAAAGAATCTTTCTTCTTGAAACAGTCTTGCAGTTCTTTGCATAATGTTTGGTAAAACAGGCACTATGTAGGACTCTGACCAGGATCGCAAAGAGAGTATTTTATCCTAGCACAACTACTAGCCTGCTGCTTCTTTCTCTCTTATTATTATTACCCTCATTCAGCTTTGTGGTTTTTTTATGATCAGGAAGTCTGAACGGATCCCTGTATGGGGGGCATTGCTGTAATTGGCTTGAAAGCTTCATTGAACTTTGGGCATCTTTGCTATTTCTCTGGAAATCTGGAATCAGACAAACCTTAGATAACTAAACACTTCAAAAAAAAAAAAAAGAGAACTGCTGTGCATTTAACAGTGAGGGGGCAATATTAACCTTATATATCAGTTCTTATATAAAGTTAGGCCCATAGTAGTCACTGGATCTCATCTTTTGACACATTTCAAGTTTGACTGTTTGTTTTTGCTGCATCGTTTTCAATACTGCCCAGACTAGTCTTGTAGGTTGACCAAAGACTGGGGTGTAATGGATGCCAGGCACCCATCAAAGCCTCTCTATCACTGCCCTCCACAAGTGGACAGGGGAGAGAAAATAAGGCAAAAGACTCATGACCTGAGATAAAGACTGGGAGAAATCACTCACCTAATACCATTAATGGCAAACCAGACTCAACTTAGGGACATTAATTGCATTTATTAGTAACAAAATCAGAGCAGGACAATGAGAAGTCAAGTAAAAGTCTTAAAAACACCTTTTTCCCCACCTCTCCCTTCTTCCTTGGCTCTACCTCCTCCCCTATAGTGGCGCAGGGAGATGGGTTATGGTGGTCATAGCCAGTTCATCACACGTTGTTTCTGCCACTGCTCAAATCTCCTGTTCTAGTATGGGGTCCATTCCACAGGAGACAACCTTGAGTCCATCCCATGGGCAACAGTTCTTCATGAACACGTGGGTCACTCTTCCACAGGGTGCAGTCCTTCCAGCACAGCCTGCTCCAGCATAGGTCCTTCATAGGGTCACAAGTCCTACCAGGAACTTGCTCCAGCATGGGCTTCTCTCTTCATGGATCTGCAGGCCCCTGCCAGGACCCTGCTCCAGCACTGGTTTCCTACATCTTCACAGCCCTCTTTCAGGCATCCATGCTCTGGTGTGGGTCTCCTCCACAGGCTGCACGTGGATCTCTGCATCCCTGTGGTCCTCCATGGGCTGCAGGGGCACAGCTGCCTCACCACGGGCTGCCAATGAATCTCTGCTCTGGAGCACCTCCTCCCCTGCCTTCTGCACTGACCTTGGTGTCTGTAGGGCTGTTCCTCTCACTCTGCTCTTCTCTGTCTGCAATTACATATGTGCAATAATATTTTTTCTTTCTTAAATACGTTATCACAGAGGTGTTACGAGCATTCCTGACAGGCTTGGCCTTGGCCTGCAGCTCATCCGTCCTGGAGCTCATCCATCCTGGCTCTGCTAGACATGGGGGAAGCTTCTGGCAGCTTTCACAGAAGTCACCCCTGTAGGTCCCCTCCTACCAAAGCCCAGCCTTGAAAACCAAATACACTGGGGACAGACTCATCCAGCTATCAGAACTAGTTCTATTATGTAGCAATTAATATAAATTTGCTAATACTTACTCAGATATCATGAATGAAGGCAAGACAGAATTCTAAGGATCTTTTTAAAATTTTTCTACATGCAGTGTAGCCATCAACCAAAGAACCACACATACTTTATCAAAATGACTACGTGGTGGTTAATAACCTGTCACAGATTACTTGAATGGGATTTCAAGACAAAACCTACTTTATATATGAATAGACATTCCCATCCATCATAAAATATTACGGAAGTTCAATAGTTCTTCCACTGAAAAAGTTGAAGAAAAGTAAACACGGAAGGTAGTTTCAGCCTCAGTCCCTTGCCTGCAAAGTTTCCACATTTTGTTTCCACATTGTTTTGTGTAACTACTCTGCTTAACAGGAGTCAGTGTTAACTATTTAATGTCATGATTCAGTGTACCTCTGGGAAATATATTTGTCTCAGTCAAATTCATCCATGACTTTCAGAAATACCCTCTGTCTATGGCTTGGTTTTGACAAGCTAATGGGGAGGTATCATAGTTTCTGAAGATCCCTGAATTTTATCTGTGCCAAAAAATTCCTTCAAGTCGAGTTAGGTAAAAAATAAACAGGAACTATGATGTATAAAATTCTCTTGTATGGGCAAGGGGTTTGGACTACATGATCTCCATAGGCCTCTTCCAACCCCAACTATCCTATAATTCTGTGATTTTCAAGCTGGCTGTGTGTGATCCAGCTCAGTTCCAGCACAGCAAATCTGTGGGTTACTGCAGATCTGGTTGAGCTGCTTTACAAATGTAAGATTTTATGTGTGTACCTGTTTTTTCCAGCTTAGAGACAGAATGTTGCTGCCTACTCTGCACCTCTATGGCTGATCATTGTATGAGAGTAACTTCTGCAGTTGCCAGATTTCTTTATAGCCTAACATATGTTTCTCTTGCATTATTCCTAAAATTTTAAGTGTTTTGTCTGTGTTACAGATAGGTTTCAAACATTTTATGTCTTTGATGTGCAGTATTCAATTAATAGCTTAAGCAAAGTGTGGTATTTTTAGTTTCCAGTATTTAAATGTTTTTTAAAAGATGTTACTGGTTATTTTTAAGGGTTTATTTCTAATTTCCTTATGGGAAATGATTTTCCTTCCAAGGGTTTATTTAATTTCCTTTAATTTCTTGTTCTGAAGGTTTTACAATTACAACTTTATTAATGTTATTTTTGTTCTCTGTCAGGTATTTTTTCCTTTTGATGGTTTCTATCACTATGAGTTAGTTGTTAGGCTCTAGTTAGGTCTTTTTCTTGCTTTTTTTTTTTTTTTTCTCATCCTGCAGTTTCTGTTCTGCGGTAGTGACTTAACAGTATAAAAGTCTTCTTTCATTACCTTCTCAACTGCTTGTTCCAACAATGTGTTCAAATTAGAGTTTCAGAAAAAGGAAAAGGGACATAGTGGAGAAAAAAAGGCTTTGCATGTATAGATATAACTACTGTCAGTCTACAGACTATTAAGCCTTACCTCAGGCTGTAAGACGTGACTGTTTCAAGTGCAGGTATCTCAAGCGTGTTTCTTTTCAGTCACAATGACGAAATGAACTTGTTCTCTAAGTGCTTAAGGATCCACCCTCCAGAAGGTGTGTAGTCCAGGTCAGTGAGGACACACAATTGCCTTTTTTGTCTCAGGGATCTGCAGAAGTCTTTTCCACTGAAGTTTTATCCAAACATTACTGCTTCAGTTAGACCCTATTTGAGAAGCAGATGAGATGAGCCAAGCGTGAATGCCTGCTTGCTTTCTGCAAGACTTCACAAACTGAATACTTTCCTATTCACCACTCATAATGAAAGCTTTAGACAGAGAAACTATGGAAATTTGTTTTATGTTCCAGTCAGTGATACCACAGTAAATACATAGCATAGACGTTATATAAACCCTGATACAATGTCAGTCATTTTATCTACAGATAGTGACTTTAAAACAGATGTTTGTGGGAGCTGAAAAAGAGAATTCTATTTCTATTCTGGAGTTTTTTATATCAAGATTCCTTGTTTACTACTTAACAGACCAATAATTACCCTCTGTATCTGAGTGATTTTATTAGCTGCATTAACAGGCACTAAAATATAAATTCAAACCTGGTATAACATTTCCACTTTTTTTTTTTTTTGTGCTTCCTTAGCCCATCATTCCAATGTATACTCAAAATGTCCGTGAAGGCTATAGGATGTTTAAAGAAAGAAGTAAGAACTTAAAAACATATTTTATGTTTGGACTGTTTTATCTAATTTCCCTCAGATTTCTCTTTGCTTTTATCTTAGATTTTGCTTTTCAGACTTTTGAGTACTCTGGATTCTCTAACATTTGCTTTGTGTCAGAGGTAGATCAAATATGGAAATAGCTTGTGCATAACTGTTTTTTTCTGTGTGATTTGGTTCTTTACTGCAGTCTTATTTCTGTGATCTATTCAGTCTATTGAGCTTTGTTTTGGTGGACAGTTGCCTCAATCCTGTAACAACTTCCTGACTGTCAAATAAAGCATGCAATTTTAAGAAGTCTTCTCCACTAATCAGATTTCACGTTTGGATTGTGTTTTCTATGACTAGAATCTCACTTTTTCCTCCCATAAACCATTTCAGGATTTTTCAGACAGTTATATGAAAGCACTCGATTGCCTTTTACTCCTCCATACGGAGGACTTCCAGTTAAATTTCGCACGTACATTGGGAAGCCAATCCCCTACGATCCGAACATAACTGCAGAGGAATTAGTTGAAAAGGTAAGTTGTCTCTCCTTGCAGTATTGAACTACATACTTTGCCCTCTTCTATATATGTAGTTGAAACCAGTTTTTTCCATGCTCAAATAAAGACAAATACACTTTTACTTCTTTGTTAAAGCTATGGGCATTTGAGGTCTGGGATTATTTAATGTACAAATACCTACAAGTAAATATTGACAGAGTAATAGTTGATTGGGATGCCTTCATCCTTTTGAAATGTGTGATCTCTGTCTTCTTGTTATGTTAACTTTGTTTTTCCCATGCCTTTGATAACTTTGGTAATAATTACAATAACTGAAATGACGTAAACTATATTTTGAATGCAGTTTTCAGTAACTGTGAAAATAAATTTCATAAATAACAAATAACTTTGGGAATCTTCACCAAATAGCATAGGGCACTAGAAGCAAAGTTCTTCAAGAGCTTCTGTCTCATTGCCAAAATGAAAATGTTAAAAAACAAAGTTGCATCCAAAATATTAAAAAAATTTTGAGTACCTACAGCTTGGTGAAATTAGTGATGCCCAGGAGCACAAAAGTGTTTACAGATCTAGATTTTAGGCGTTTTTCAAAATACTAAGCTAAACCGAAAATATAGCTTTTAAAATTTTTCATGGAAGATGAAAGGATTTTATGCAAGAAAAATTTAAAAATCTGCTATGACCTAGAAATACACAGACAAATCAACAGTTAGAAATTGCTTAGGGAAAAACACCTTGATGTCCCCAAAAAGATGTAACAAGGCTAGCTTTTCTTTCTTTTGTTTTCTTTTTTATTTTTTTAAATGTCTACTGCAGATTGTTCTGAGCTTCACAAAAGTGAAACCAGAAAGACAGGTTTGGTCTGTTACAAGGGAACAGGCCAGGCAAGCTGTGGATTTTGGTCTTAGCAGCTTTAGTAGGCTGGAAGCAATATGACTGCCCTTATGGTTATTCATATTCCTGTATTTTGGGGGAACAGTATTTTGCATACCTGCAAAAATGAAACTGAAATTTCCCATGATACTGATTTACTTTACTAAGGCAAGCCTTTGGCTGCCCCCTTTGACCACCACCCACTTTGCTGGGAGTACAGTTAGGTCTTCCATGGGTGATAGTACTTAATAAAAAAAGAAAAAAAAAGGCAATTTAAATGAGGTTTGAGGTAAGAAGTGGCCTGGCTTACCACTATCTGATCCTGCCATGCAAAGGAATTAGGACATGAATCTGTTAGGAAAGGCTTGGCTACTCTTATATTCACAATGATATTCTACTGTAAGTCTGGGGTAGATGAGTGGAGTATGTAGCTACTGTTATTTGAAGTTAAAATACACAGGGGAAACCAAAAGGAGATAATTTCTTATTTCTTTTAAAAATATAGACTATTGTATTCATTCTCTTCCTAAACTTGCATTTGAATCTCATATAAAGAATTTTCTTATTATGTGCATGCTGTGTATGATAAAATTATGGGAGAATTTATGTTGGGAAGGACAGAGAGAGGTTCCTACTCCAAATTCCTAGTCCAAGCAAGGTTAGCTGTAAGATCAGATGAGGTGAATCAGGCTTTATCCATAATTTTTTGATGAAAATTTTCAGGGATGGGAGATTGCAGAAACTTACTGTTTGCACATGTTAAAGGCTACTTTGACTTGGTAATGACCACATTTGATAAATCTCAATAATTTGAGCTTCCCCAAACTGCAGTCATAGTTTTTGTTCCTTTCTTTTCCAAGAAATGTGTCATTAGGATAACTAGTTAATATAAAAGACAATTATTTTCTTACAGTAGAGTTATGTGTGAATTTTTTTCTTGAACCTCTGAGAAGTCAGTGATTATACTGTTCTTCCATGCATGAATAGGTCTGTAAAGGCAAATTTCTCTTCTCTTTTCAGACAAAGACTGCTGTCCAGGCTCTCATAAGCAAGCACCAAACAATCCCAGGAAGCATATGGAAGGCTTTACTGGAACGATTTGATAAACGTCGTAAAAGTGACTAGAATGCTTATGTTTGTTTCATTGGTTTTACAGCATACAGTGCAAAACAATGTCCTACAGCACTGGTCACTAATAGTTGGTGTTAACCAGTTTAATTTACAAATTTCTACAGATTTGGTGTAAGAAAACAATTAACCTCTTGAAAGTTCTCCCATGTCTTTGAGAATATCCTGAACTCAGAAAGATTGATGAAGATGACTTATATATAATAGCAATGCAACAGCTAAATTCCCCCAAAGGAAATCATGCAGCCAGGATTTTCCTGGTTCCTAAATCAAGTATGTACTTATATCCGAGAGCTTTAGTGGTTTTGTCTAGGTCTGTGGGTTTATCTTTTGAGCGCAGTCCAGTCTCAGAGCAGAGCCTCAGAGTCAGTGTTGTCCCACCAGAGACCACCCCAGAGGGTGCACCTTTCCTGGTGGACTCAGGCAAGAGTGTCGGAACAGAAACTGTCTTGCTTTAGGTAATGAGCTACTGCTTAGACCATTTTCCTAGAGACTCTACAAAGAGCCATAATCCCATTAAAACAGATATTAGACTCCTTCAAACACATCAGCTTAGTGGTTCATACCCTGGAAAGCAGGACTACTGCATCCAAGACTTTTCCCCCACAATAAAAGATCTCTCAAAGGAAGGAATAAAAAGCTTTAGTTCAGTGCAGCAAATACATGTAGAAGGTAGTTTCAAGTCCGAGCTGGTTCATGCACACACTATTGCACCACACCATAGTGGTTTAGTGGATGAGGCTGCCTCCAGCCTGAAAATCCCTGGATATGGTGTGTGCACAGATGTGCTGTGTTTACTCAAATCTCCCAGTGAGCAGGGAACAGGCTCGGGGGGAGCTTTCTTGGGCAATGCATCCTTGAGGCTTATCATCACTGGTGGTTTGCCTAAAAATGCAGTACTGCAACACTGCTGGTACAGATTGAACCAAAACGCCTGTTTGGAAGGGCAGTGTTGTCCTCCTAATGCAACTTGTGGAAAAGCAAAACTTAGTACAAAGCAGAATGTGTTTTTACAGGCTGTGGGATGTTGTCACTAGTGGGAGTGGGAGAACTTTGTATAATCTATCCAATATGCCATTAAATGCAACCAAATATTAACTTCAAAGACCAAGAAAGGTAATTTTTGTGCCTCGTTTTTCTTTCATGTACTTTTAATATGTAAATAATCTTTCCTCTCACATTCCTAAAAGGACACATAGCATCTAAGGAAATATATATAATGTTTGCCCATTTTTCAGTAGAAAACTAAATCTACTCTTTGGATTAAAATAAATTTTTCCCTGACCCTGCTTCTTCATAAGTGCTTCTTGCACATCTGGCAAAGTGAGAAGGATGGACAGGTGAGTTATTTCCCTGGACCAAAAAGACAGGAATCCTGTCCTGAAAAAAACCCTCAAATCTGTCTTATGATACAGGAGTCTTTACTTGAACACATTAACTATAACTGCTGTATACAGGCAGAAAGATTTTTCTCCCAGCAGAGACTCAGCATGCATAGGAGATGATAAACTAAAGCAGATCAAGATGTCGACTGATGTGCCTGGACATAAACAGGAATTCAAACCACAAAGTTTTGCTCTCCAGTGATACAAGCTAAAATTCAAAGCCTGAGCTTAAGGGAGAAAAGGAACTAAAGGAAAAGGTTATTGAATACTGAAATGGACACAGATGAAGAAGCAAGAGGAATTATAGCAACCAGAATCTGAAGGCATTCTATGTATTGCAGAAACTGTAGAAAGACAAGACAGAATCATGGTCTGACTATCCTATTTTTCAGGTATGTTAATACCATCATGGAACATGTCCAAAGAGGGGCAATGAAGCTGGTAAAGGGTCTGGAGCATAAGTCTTATGAGGAGCCTCTGAGGGAGGTGGGGTTGTTTAGCCTGGAGAAAAGGAGCCTCTGGTGGGACCAACAACTACAACTACTTGAAAGGATATTGTAGCCAGGTGGAAGTCAGTCTCTGCTCCAAGGAAAAAAGGGATAGAACAAGAGGAAATGGAAGTTGTGCCGGTAGAGGTTTAGAATGGATATCAGTAAAAAATTCTTCACTGAGAGGGTTGTCAAGCATTGGAACAGGCTGCCTGGGGCAGTGGTGAAGTCACCATCCCAGGAGGTATTTAGAAGGTGTGTAGATGGTGGCACTTGTGGACATGGTTTAGTAATGGGCTTGGCAGAGTTGGGTTATTGATTGGACTCAGTGACCTTAAACATCCTTTCCAACCTAAATGATTCTGATTCTGGGACCAATTAAACACTCCAGTAATCAGAATTTGCACAACCTTTCAAATGCCATGCTCTCTGATACATGATGCTAGGAACTGTGCTGCAACTCACAACGGAGAACTAACCTTGGGTAGGAGATATGTAATCAGAGCACTGATTATCTTTCAGAGCAGAGATTTCTGCCTCTCTCTCCTCTATTTCAGACAGCTGTTAATATTTTCTAACGAAGTTTAAATTTTTCCTGGGCCATTACATGTTTTAGCAGCATCACTGCATTATCTGCAGCTTCTCTGAAGTGAGCTGGAGTAAAAAATAATTTTTGTTTGTTGTCTTCTGTCACAGAGTCTTAAGAGTATTTTCTGGGGTCTCAAGATGATAGGCAAAATTATTATTGAGAAACAGGAGTGATTTTGAATGAGGTATGTGATTTTTCTGATAAAAAATTTTAAACAATTTTTCCAGAAATGCTGTTCTAATAATAAGTAGTTATTGTATTATTTTAGTGGCTCTCTCTAAATTTTTACTCTTTTTAGAGCAGTGTTATAGAAATTAGAACTAAAAACTAGTGTTATAGAAACTAAAGTTCATATCATACAAATAGAAATATAATTACAGATCAAATCACTCCCATGCTGCCCTTATTTTTTAGCCTCTCCATCATACAGCAAAAAAAAAAGAAATGAACACCAGCAAATGACCTGTGCCTGCCTCAAAATGAAAGCAGCATTCATGACTCTTGTAAGGTACAGTTTGCCCAGCAAATAATGCAGGGAAATTCTGGTTTTGTAGCTTTTTTGTGTATAAAGGTTTAACCAGCTCAAACTACAAGATTTTGTGTTGGGGAAAAACATGTACCGGTAACACAGTAAATTAATAAAATCATAAATCCATAGAATATCCTGAGTTGGAAGGGACCCAGAAGGATCATTGAGCCCCAACTCCTGGCCCTGCACAGGACAGCCCCAAGAATAACACCATGTGCCCGTTCAAATGCTTCTTGAACTCTGGCAGGCTTGGGGCTGTGACCCATTCATTAATTGGATGACAGTGGAAGCAGCTACACAGTAAATTGTGTACAACCGCACAACTGAGCAGCTGCAGATGTCAAACAGGCAGATGATGTACGTGTAGAAGATAGCTGGCCAGAAAAGGACAGCAGGCAGGGATCTGGAAGAGCTGGCCAAGTTCATCTCAGCGAGGGCTGAGGGCGCAGCCATGGCAGTGTTCCATGCCGTCCTAGCAGGTGGAGTGTCTGCATCAATACCTGTGCGCTTGGAGCTGCACCCGGTGTCACTGGAACACTGCTTATTTCTTTGCCTGAAATTTATTTTTAAATCCATTCTTTTATTTATTTTTATACGTAAATCCAGGGATTACATCCACAGCTGTCGGGCAGTCAGGAGTGCCTTAACAGCTCCGTGAATGCCAAGTCCAAAGTGTCTGGAACACTGACTCCGTGCAGTGGGTACGAGTGGGCACCAGCTATGGATGCTGCTGCTGCTGTGGCAACACCAGCGGGGCTGGAGAAGGAGGATTGCACCCATCCGGCAGGTACAGGGAAGGGGCGGCCGGGAGGCGAGCGGTGCTCAGGGCAGGAGGGTGAGCGGGTGGGACACGGTATTCCCAGTGGGTGCCATGGCCGCGGGTTCTGGGGGATGTTTGGCCTGGAGAAATGGAGACTCGGAGACCTTATCGCTCTCTGCAGCTTCCTGAAAGGAGGTTGCAGCCCGTGGGGCTTCAGCCTCTTTCTGCAGGCAACCAGCGACAGTATGAGAGGGCACAGTCTCAAGCTGCACCAGAGGAGGTTTAGGCTGGACATTAGGAGGGCTTTCTTCACAGATTAGACATTGGAATGGGCTGCCCAGGGGGTGGTGGAGTCGCCGTCCCTGGACGTGTTTAAGGAAAGAGCGGATGTGGCAGTTAGTGCGGTGGTCTAGTCATCATGGTGGTGTTGGTTCACAGGCTGGACTCGATGACCTCGGGGGTCTTTCCCAGCCCAATCCCCTCTGGAATTCTGTGGTTCCGGCCGCCCGCCCTGTTCGCCTACGCCGCCAGGCGGCGCCCTGTGCCCCCGCCGTCCCGCCCCTCCTGCTCGCGGGGAACGCGCGCCCCCTGGCGGCTCCCG
>VZTN01024171.1:168797-185422 GCA_013400515.1 Erpornis zantholeuca
CTGCCACCCCGCAGATGCCCGGGCGGGAGGTGGCTGGCTTTGGCGGCCTCTGTCCCCGCCGAGCTCGGGGCCTTGCTTTAATCACCATCGGGACATGGACTGCGGGTCGAGCGCGGTGGGAGCGGGGCCGCTTCATGGGGCAGCCGGGCCGGGGCTGTGTCCTTCTTGTCCGGAAAGCGAGCCTCGACCCCCTCCATCCCCCTGCAGAAGGAACCACTGACCAGGCGTCACAAAAGCCAGGCCAGTTCTTGTGCCTAAACAAGGACTAAACTCTGACTTCTAGAGTCTCTCCTATCTAATGTGATGTTAGCAGGATTATCAGGGTCTTCTGCTATTTTTCGTTTATTTGTTGGTTTGTTTTTTGGATTTTTTGCTTATGGTGGCAGTGCTAATTCTGGTAGAAACACTCTCCGTAGCCATGTGTTTCTGTTGGCAGGGATATGTCGTAGCTGCTGCTTTGCACTGTCTTTCTAGTTTGGAAACACTGGGATGTCCTCCAGGGGTTTCACTTACGCATTTCATATACGTGCTGAAATCTTGCTGTGTCGTTTACAGCAGAGGGTGTTGCTGTCCATATTCGCTCCTTCTATCGTGATCAGTAGGGTCTCAGTTATCCCAGCATCTGCTGACTGCGGCTGAAGGCCTCCGTTGTAGTTTAGTTAAGGACTTTTCTGGGTCATGTGCTAGAAGTCAGTGAAGGGAGTTGTCTGTTAGCCTTGTTTCCACTTTGTAAAGCCTGAAGTGTAAGCATAAGTCGGTGTGCACTGTCATGAGTCAAATGAGAAATTGCATCCTTGTGAAACAGTGAAATATGCAAGCTATAAGCTGCTGTATTAGGAAGTTAGAACTTAAAAATGTGTGTTTTGAACTGCTCAACAGCAAGTTGGAACAGACCAAAGTTTCATTATCTGTTAATAGCATGTAAGACCTATGTGGAACCTGTATTCAATTTGGAACTCCTGGGCTTTTTTTGATCATAATCTGAAGGGAGGCAACAGACACAAGCTGTAGTAAGGGAACTGGAGTAAAGAGAAACATTTCCAACCTGAAGGTATTCAGGCAATTGCTTAGGGGCCCTAAGAGGCTGTGGGATCTCCATCCATGGAGATACTACAAACTGGACTGGACACATCATTGAGCAACCTGGTTTAACTGGTTAGTTAGGAAGAGGTTGGACAGTATGATTTCCAGTATAAATTACCCTGTGATTCCCTTCAAGGTGAGGAAGCAGCATTGTTCAGGGTAGAGTTGACTGTCTGTAAGGGAAGGCAGTGCTTTAGCTCTCACCTCTGTGTCTGGTAGCACAGAAGATGTTAGATTTTAATTTCTGTTGCAGGTTAGCACACAGATATGCAAGTAAACTTATAAAACTGTGGTGATTACATTTGAGGTATTGCATTGAACATTACAGGCAAAAGGACACATAATATTTTGCAAGACTGGCATGTGTGAACAGGACTTTAAATTTGCTTGATGGAGTATTTGGGATTTGGGGAAAGCCATAAGCAATTAAAAAATTATAATAAGTGGGAGAGTATAGCTATAAGTAGTCTTTTAAGCTACATAATCACCTCTCAGTTTTGAAAAAATGCTTCTGTGCCATATTGCCCATGTTCCATATTGTTCTCTAGGTAGTAGGTGGAGCCATTGTAGAAGTCCAGGCATAACAATCCGATAAATATTGTGGTGTTGAATGCTGCTCCTAAATCTTGCTTGGTCTCACAAGTTGTGTTTCTTATACTTGCTGTGGGTGTTTGCTGCCTGACAGGTTCTGGAGTTTGGCTCTGGCAACTGGAAAGAAAAAGAGCTTTCTCTTGCTCTCCCACACATTCACTCTCTCCCATCCTTTCCCCCTAATTCACACCCCAAAGACAGGTGATCAGTGAAATCAGTGAAGGGCATGTCACTGATGCTATGTGCTTATATGTTGCTGGAGATAAATCAGCTGCCCGTCACACTGTCCTCAAGAATATGCTGAGGAGCAAAATGTTGTAAGCCTGAGTTAGTTTGGAACAGGCATGGATTGTGGGAGCAAAGATTAGCTTTCTTCTCATTGATAGGAGTTATCTTGAGTAATGTGGGTAGAGGCTGATTTCAAAACCAAAGGAAAAGACATCCTTGCTCTGTCAGAATGTGAGGGAAAATTGAGATAGGAAAATAAGTGAAATGACTTCTACTCTAGTATGTGTTTCAATGTTCCTTAGCAGATATGGAGTAAAATTGATCTGCTTTGTAATTTTTGTTGTCACTGGGGTTCTGATTGCAATATTATCCTCTGTATTTCAGTCTCTTGTTTCTTGCAAAAATAGAGCAAGAGTAAAAGAATGATAGACATACCTGTCTGTCTAGGTATAAGAGCTTTGCAGTCACACTTGCTGTAAGTCACATTCTAATAAAAAAAGCACAACAACTTCAAGCTTAGATTATTTCAGAAATAGTGTTCTTAATCCATTTCTCTCTACTAGCCTATTTTACGGTTGCAACATGTTTTTCTTCTTGGTCCTGACTACCAGAACTTGGAATATTGACCAACTAGGTTTTCTAGCCTAGAATAACTTTTGCTCTCAGAGGTGTTAAGGTTGCTGTTCAAGCACTGTAGCTAAAATAACCAAGCATTCAGGTTGTCCTGTGTTTGTAAGGTGAAGTGAATAGCAAGTTGTCCCCTAAATTGTACTAAGCTAGGAAAAAAAGTGTTGCTCCAGAGTTATAGAAACCCTGAAATTCCAGGCTTGACCTCTGTGAGCTGGTAACTTCTTAGGAGCTGGTATTGGGGTAGAGAGATTCTTGTACACAGAGAGAGTAAAGCCAGAGCAGTTAAAACTCTGAGAGGACTTTTTTGTGATTTTTTCTTCCTTGTCCGTTTTTTCTTGCCTCTCAGTGTTGTGCTCTGGGTCTTGGCATTTCACTATCAGTAAATTTCCAGGTACAGATTAAAGGTCTTTTTCTAGGGCTGAGACTCTCTTATTTGCAACAGTCTCCTTCCTGAGTCATCCTATAGTTGTAGTGAGTGGAAGTACTCAGTAGGTTTTCCTTAAAGCACTGGATTTGAGATTGTGCTGTTTCCTGTTGTAGTTAGTGCTTGAGAGAAGGTTTTTTTTTATTGTAGCAAGAAATTAGAGTAAACAATACAGCTTTCTGAAATTTAAAAATACAGTATTATTATAAAAAATACCAATTGGTATTCATAGCAATATAAATGTTCTAGATCTGTGCAAGTTGAGCAGTTTTCAATGAGATAAAATCCTAGCCTGAAATTAAGCAGTTGCACCATCTTTCTCTATTAGAATTGTCAGCATTTCCAGTACACAAAAGAAAAGTACTGTAAAGATCAAGTAAAAGTTTTGCTGTGTGAACTGTTATGTTTCTAATAGGTGCTGCTGGGATGTGGGGCAAATGGTATATGAATAAAATGCATCAGAGAGATTTATTATATGATTAAATAGTATAAGCAGAGGTATCTTTTTGGAAGATTTATTAATCTATTTTTTAAAAATTTTATTTTAAACAGGAGATGACAGGTGGAAATGAATCCTCTACTGCAGGACCAACATCTATGTCCTACTTAACTTGCCTGTTTTACATTCTGGAAGAATGGACTGGTGTGGAGCATATTGGAGATTATCTGAGTTATGCATTCTACATTTTATGGTTGCTTTTTCCACTTGTAGTACTCTTTGTATTTCCAGGAGTTATTGTCATTCTCTTCTACGTTTCCATTCTCTTACTTCATATTTATAAAAGGAAGAATGAATTAAAGGAAGCTTATTCCCATGATGTTTGGGTGGGTGCAAGAGAAATGTTGGCTACCTTATGGGATGGACATGGAAGAATATGGCATGGTAAGCGAGATCTGGCATTTCATGAAAAACTTGTGAAGCTCTTATTCCTCGTTTAGCTTTCAAGATTATCAATATATATGCTCGATCGTTGCTGCTGGTGCATGCCAGTTCAGGCCAGGGTTTTTCTCTGTTTTGTGAGTGACTGTCAGTGGTGCTTGAGAGAAAAAAAATAAAAGGTGTTTGAGACTTTTTTGAATGTAAATTTTTTGCCTTATGGATTTATTCCTTTGCTGGTGTAAAATGAGGTCTCTGTTCTGGTTAAATATATGCACAATTTTTAAAATTGCCTTTTTGTCCCATTTTTTGCTTTTTATAACAATTCCTGGATTTCCTCATTTGAAGAAGACCTGAAATGTGTGTTGTGTTAAAAATTAGATCAATTAACTGTATTATTTTGGTGTCAATATATGTAGACTGTAAGTTAAATGCCAGTTCCCTGATAGCCAGTGTGTCAGCCTACACATGTAAGCATAATTTAATTGCGCTTAACCAATCTTGCATAAAATGCCAAATGATGGCTAAAAGGAGCATGTAGTGTCAATTTACTCACTAGTTGCTTCTTGAAATTAACTTTAGAACCTGACACTGTTACAGCACCCTGTTTTTTTATTTGTCTTTGTATTTTAGACGACTACTTTCTCTAATAGAATGTCAAAGCTAAGGGCCCTGTTCCTTGTCCTTCTACTATTATTTCTTTAGAAAGACAGACTTAGTAAATGATTTGGCTTTTCTCTCTAAGGAAATCATAAGTCTCTTTCAGAGTCATTCAGTCTAGATGCAGCTAAAGGAGAAAGAGATACTTAAGAGCAATTTACATAAAGAATAAATCCTTCTTGAAAATCATCTCTGTTTGTTCTCTAGTCAAAGGGAAGCGGGTTTTCAAGGCATTGATAACCAGATGGTGCAGCAGCTGTATCAGATAGGCTTTGTGAGACTAAGATGTAACTTTCAAATCTAGAAAAGTACACTACATCAAAATCAACAGCTACATCAAAGAGCTTAAAATGCTCACTTCAAAATAAAAAGCTATTTACTTTTTTTTTTCCACAAGAAAATTATTTTTTAAGGCCTTGGCTCTTTTAATCCTTAGTAACTTTTTCTTTTTGTAAGGTCTGACATTTTATTTGTGCAAGAAGATTCTTATCCGATCCCTCATTGACAGCTGTGACTTTTTTCTGCCCTGCCAGCTGCTTCCCTCTTATCTATACACTTGTCTTGCTAAAGAATGAAATGTTTTCCAGTTATTTTTTCCCCCACTTGATTAATCAGGATATCATAAGAAGAACTTTCCATCCTGAAATCTAACAGTATTTAAAAAAAACAAACCAAAACCAACACCACAAAAAACTCCAAACCTGGTGTGTGTTACCTGTAACTTTACATGTATTATGCCAATGCTGTATGTGTTGGTTGGCTGGTGTGGAGCACGGTTAGTGGTCCCTTGGGATGGAACAGATGACACTTGCAATGTGTTGCAGCTCCACAGGTATACAAAGTAAAATAGAGGGAGAAGCGTAGATCTGGAATTAAATTAATGGTCTGGGAACTGCAGACCTGATTAACTTTGGAGGAAGTGAGAGCATTTGGTTGGGATTTTTTCGTTGTTTTTTTTGTTGGTGTTTTTTTTGGTTGGTGTTTTGTTGGGTTTTTTTGTTTGTTTTTCTTGTCTTATTTTAAAAAAGATACTGTAATAGTACTACTGGGTATTAACTGAATATGTTTTCTGTTGCATTTGGACATTTTGTGTTAATTAAGTATATTCTGCGCTGTAACTTGAATAGAAATATGAGGTCAGTAAGAAACTTATGTATTTTTCAGCTAAGCATGTAAAGTCCCAAGTAGCTTTTAGTATATAGTGATGGAAAGCTGAACACAGGTATGACTTGGAGAGAAGTAGCAAAGATAAGCTTCATAGCCTGGAGTAAAAGGAGACATGTAAATGAGTGCTGTAAAGTCAAATCTTCTGAAACAGTCACTGGTGGCAGTGAACTTTGAAAGGTTAATAATAGCTTGAAATAGTTTGTTTCACCACTCCAATCCTTATTTTGATTTCTCTTAAATGATTGATTCAGAGGACTTTGCCTTGAAAACAGTGAATTAAAAGAATAAGGATAAATTATACAGTTCAAGATAGTGAGACTGGGAATTTTGTTTTAATGGGGTTTTTTGCTCTTTCTCAAAGTGTGGTGCTGTAAATGAAACTTGTATTCTTTGTGAAGCAACTTGTATTTCCTGTAGATGCTGCAAGTTATCTCTTGACATTTTAGTAGTCATTTTGCTCTTACTACTTCTCAATCGATGTTAGTTTCAGTTTGCCAGCTTGCTGCAAGTTAGTTTCTTTGGGATAGAACTGTATAAAATTTTAACATCTGTTACAATTTTAACTCCTTACAGGTTATGAGCTTCATGGTGTCGAAAACCTTCCTGCAGGGCCGGGGCTCGTTGTGTTTTATCATGGAGCTACTCCTGTTGACTATATCTATTTCTCAGCTAGACTCCATATAATGAAGAAGAGGCGCTGCAGCGTAGTAGCTGATCACTTTGTCTTTAGATTACCAGGTAACATACTTCATTATAAACAAGCAGTTTTGGAATTCTTATTTTAATGTTTTAATAGTGTATTTAATAAAAATCATGTTGCAGGAACACAGCTTTCAGAACAGACATTCAGACAAATTTAGTGGAAGTTTTGAAATAGAGCATGATCTTTACAAACAAGAATGAGACTGGCCCATGCAAGGATGGGACATAGTCCTGTCTGGGCCACACCTTCTGATGACTCTAGGGTGTTCAGAAACAAAGAGAAGGAGATCATAGGAGAAACAGTGTTCTCTGTATTAATCATTAGGAAAGACTTCAATAAGATGTTTCTTTTTTATTAATATAGGCAGAATGATTTAAACTGATTAAGATTTAAACTATTTGGAACAAATGCCTTATAAGTTAAGAGTACTAGTCTGGAGAGACAGTGTGTTTTCTTATCCCACCCAGCTCTTATCCAACTGAGGATGGCAGGCTGTGGAACCTGTCCCCAGAAAGACTGTTTCAAGTAAAATTTTTTTTGGAGGAAAGCTAGAGAAGTGTTCAACATGTTTGTGTGAAACATGAGGTAAAGCAGGTAGAAAATGAAAAATATGTTTAGAGCAGGATTTTGGCTGGTCAACATAGTGAAATGCACTGCCAGTTGGTGAAATTAATTATGTGAGGGGATTGTTTTTTGTGTGTGTGAAATAGAGTAGTACCCACTTTATTTCCCAAGTTCAGTTTGTGACTAAAGGCCTGTCAATTCACAAAATTAATTACTAGGAGCGTTCTGTAGTGTACTGGTGCTTTTAGTGGAACCAGCTCATATTAGAAAACTGTCTTTTTGTTGGTATAGATTTATTTCAGCCTTAGTCCCTGAAAAGAATTCTTCATATTGATCACAGTATGGCTTTGCCTCTACAACTGCTTTTGCCAATAGATTGATTTGTCAGTTGGTTATCAAATCTTTTGCATACAGATGGCTAATACAACCTACTTCGTAATGCAGATTTGGCTCTGTGTTGTATCTATATAGGCACAGTTGTTAATCAAATGGAAGATGGTGTTTTACTCCATTTCTGCTTTAAAATAAGGCTCTTAAGTATGAGCATACTTATGAGTCCCCCAAATATCGTTCAGTAGCATTAGAGAAATGTCTTGCTGAATGGCTGGTCTTGAAGAAGTGATTTCAGCAGTACAACATCTAGCTAACAGCTACAGGCATTCCTCAGGGATTGATACTGAGACCACTGCTGCTTAGTTTTCATAGAAACCCTGGATGAGGAGTTGGAGCATGCACAGGAAATTCACTGATCCTATCAAACTGTGGGAGCTGTCAATATACTGGGCATTAAAGCTTGTTTTCGGAGTGACTTCGTAGAAGTCAACTGGCAGGAGTACTGTGAAGTTAAGCAAATGTGGAGCTGTGCATCTTGGATGGAACAATTCTGTGTAACAGTACTCTGGATAAAAGGGGGCTTTGCAGGAAAGGACTTAAGATTCTAGTGGACAAGAATTTGAATGTGAGTCGGCAGCGTGCCCTTACAGGAAAGAAGATGAACTGCATGCAGAGCCTATTTTAGCATGAATGTAGCAACTGGGTTGAATGAAGAGGTTTTTTCCATTGGCATGGCACCTGTGCAAGCACATCTCGCAGTGTGGTGTCCGGTTTGGGACTCCCCAGTACAGGGCACGCTGACACACTGGAGCATGTTCAGTGGATGATGAGGGTCTGGAGCACACAGTGTGTAAAGAGAGGCTGAGAGAACTGGATTTGTTTGGTCTGTACCAGATAAGGGCGGGGAGAAGAGGTCTTCTTCTCACAAGTGCAGACAGACTCTTCTCACAAGTGCACAGCGATAGAATGAGAAGCAACAGAGGCAAGTTGCAACACGGGAAATTTTGATTAGACATGTGGAAACGTATTTTACCATGAGAGTGATCAGACACCTGAACAGATTGCTTAGACAAGTTGGAGAATCTCCATCCCTGAAGACTTTCAAAACTCCTCTGGGTGAGGCTCTGATCTAGTTGGACCCGCTTTGAGTGGGAGGCTGGACTAGGTGACCTCCAGAGCTGCCTCCTAATCTACATAATTCGTTGGTTCTGTGAAGGCATTAAGGCTGTTCAGGGAGACAAGCCCAAAGAGCCCAGAAAATGTTCCAGATTTCTTCAAAATAAGCACAGTAATCTATGACTGGCAACTCAACTAGATGCTGCTTCTCTTGTGAATCATACCAGAAAGACTACATAATTTTATCCTGGTGCTAAGTCTGTCTGATCTTGATTAAGTGTTCAGATTAAATTGGATGCCTATTCAGAAGATGTTTTAACCAAGGTATTATGCTCAATAGAGGGGAAATGGGAAGGGGTGGCAGTGTGTTTGGGAAGTCTGTTAGACACGCATGGATGTGTCAGAGTATTAAGTATGCTTTTGTTCTTTGCATTTTGGAGGAGAAGGATATTAAATATGGTCATGTGAATTCTTTTTTTTCTTGTATAACGAGAGGTTAAGCACAGGATAAAAATAACCTCAATATTCCAGATTTCTTGTTCCTTTAGACTCTTAACTGTGTAGTGCTCAGAAATACATTGATTTCTTTAAGTTTAGGAGAAAGCCTTTTCCCAAAGCATTCAGAGAGGACTGAGATTTCACTTGTGTTCTTCTGCATCATTCTCTGCTGTAGTATGGGCCATTTTTGCTTTCTAAACTCATCTGGGAGCCCTCTTTAAAAGGTTGCCTGCTATTTTGTGTAACTAAGACAGTCCCTTTCCTATAATGTTCCAGAGGAAATGAGCTTTGGCTTCTTGTCTGTTACATGCACAAGGTGTTGCAAAGTATCTTGTGGGCTAGATGCTCTGCACATATACACGTGTGATTACCTACAGCTGTGGAAGGTTGGATTCAATGGTGTAAAGGGTTCCTCTCTGTTTGGAGTCCTAAAGGTCAAGCAAGGGAAAATGATGGCATCCTTGCCATCCTGCTGCCCGGTAGCTGGCAGCCCTGATGTTAAAGTCACTGGGGCCAAGATAGAGAAATGTACATAGTGCACAAGTTGAGGACTGTGTTACATGCATTACTGGGTTCTCTCCAGAGGGTTTTCAAACATTTCTGCCAATACAGTCTTGTGGAAGATAGGGAAAGAGTATGTTGGGGCAATGGGCAGAGTTCAGGTTGAACCGTCAAATAAAATTAAGTCTGAACTTATTGGTGTCTGGAAGAATTAGCATGCTCTACATGGCTGAAAGATTGTGCTTAGATAATTTTGAGAGTTGTTTTGTTGTTTAAAATGGAAAAAGTAGGTTTTTGGTAACTTTCATGCAGTTGCTAACTGGTACTACCCCAGTGTTTCTTCTAACTTTGTGATGACCTTTACCTTGGACACAGGTACCTTGGCTGTCCTTTCAGGGCCACTGATTCTGTCAGATTCTGTCTCTCAGCTGCTTTAAGGAAGCCAGGTTCTTCTTTGGTGCTGAAGCAGAGCTATCGATAGTAGTGTGTGATCTTCTAGCAAGGCTATGAAGTACAGCTCAGAGTATAAAGCTGATACTAAAAGTCAAGGGGGAGAAATACAACTGAGAAATTTTGTGAAGACTTGAAACATCCTCGCACACCTATTCTGTAGTACAGTGTTTTGTCTGTATTCTGTCAATATTTTGTTCTTTCTTTACTGATATCTGAACTGGACAAACTCATAGTGTTCCTTTGTCACATGCATCTTCCTCCCCTGCCCCTTCCCCAGAGTATCCAATGCAGAAAGGAGCGGTGTTATCACAGTCTCTACTTGGAGTCTCTTTTCTTGCTCATCTCAACCCTTTTCATGACTGTTTTGTCTGTCTCCTGAGCTCACTGACAGAAAGGATTTAGACAGTCAGCTTTTTACCACCAGGTACATTCCAGAGAGCTTTAATTAGTTTGGAAATGTAAAGCATTGTAAAAATTAGCTATTGAAAATCCTACCAAAAAAGCACTGGAAAGAAATTAATTCCCATTAGGTAAACTATTTCAGGTGTTCTTCATGCTAATGCTACTGGATGAAGACTGAGCGTCACTGGCAGTGTGTGAGGCAGACACTGCAAAATATGAGACAGGCATAATGCAGCTTGTGTCCTGTTGCCATGTATACAGCCAGATCCTGATTGGGTATAGATACGAGTTGGGACTAATTATACTCACACCAGCTACAAAGGCTAGTTAGAGATCAGAGTTAAGAATAAATTAATAATGTGTTGCCCCATGCTTTTCTTCCCAAGGCCTTAATTTATGCAACTATAAGATAAGACAGATCTGTCTTCTTAACTATATTTGGACTCTCCTTTAGCATGTGTGTGTATGTAACAAATGTGTGCTTATACTCACAGCTATTAATTTGTTATGGAGAGGCAAACTCGACTAGATCAGTTCTTTGTCCTTGTCTATGGCTGATAAGGTTGTTTGCTGCAGTGTTTCCCTTACTGCCCAGTCATCCAAATTTACCATTTTGGTATGCACTACTCATAAATACTGTATACATTTAAAATTTATTGGACCAACTGAACAGGATTTATTTCCTGCAAACAGGGGTTTGTGCTATTTACGTCCTTTCACAATAGACTAGTTATCTGAATTGATCAGATATGTTCCATTTGATGCTTGTAGCAAATTTTTTATGTTCTGCTGTTTCTTGAAGAATGACTTGTTAAATTCATGGTGATATGAGGAGTTTATGTAACCTTAGGTTAAAAACTTCAGTTACAATATTAACAGAAAGGTGAGTGTACCCAATTGAGGCTTACCAGATTCCTCTTTGTATGAAATGCCATCCAGGTACTCACAGACTGAACCAGAGTCAATTGCTGCAGTGATCCGTAATGCAGAGAATGATGCGTTTTCTTTGTCATTCTCCTTCTTATGCACGACTGCTCTTTGCCAAAGTTCACAAAACAAAACCACAGCAATTTCCTGGTACTGCTTCTTGTTGCTATTTGTTTGGACTAGGCTATGTTTGAACAGTAGAGCTTGAGCAAGGAGCCAGTGCCCTTGAGTCAACTCCTTTCAAGGGACACCTGAAGGATGTCACAGAGTGCTTGACAGTTCTTTTTCAGTTTAGTCTTGATTGTGGGATAACACCTGACTTTATTATGACAAAAAGCCACTGAAACCCCTAAATCTTCAACTTTGCAGACCAAATCTATAAGTTGGACTTAATGCTTCATTCCCTCTTGGGAACTTGGGGCTGCAGCTTATTAGACAAGTAAGTTTTAGCCATAGTGTTCTGTGCTGGGAATCTGTACTCAATGGTAGTATGAATTAAGATTTTCTCAATTAATGTTATCTTACTCTGCAGGTTTTAAAATACTACTTGATGTACAGGGAGTTATACATGGACCAAAAGAAGCTTGTGTCAGGACTCTGAAGAAGGGCCATCTGTTAGCCATTGCCCCAGGTGGAGTTCGGGAAGCACTCTTTAGTGATGAAATGTATACTATTTTGTGGAGTAATCGGAAGGGCTTTGCTCAGGTGGCCATTGATGCAAAAGTGGTAAGTATGAAACATCGTGGAAGAGAAGCAAAGAATGATAAGTTATTAGTACATTCTTCCAGAGAAAGCTGTTTTGAATATCATATATTTGATGTTAGATTTCTGACTGTCATGAGTATGGTCTACTTGCTCTAGTAACTACATTTCAAGACTCTTCTTTTTTGCTTTTGATATATAAGTAGGCTTTAGAGTCAGGTAAGAATAGTGGGGTTAGGAAATCCAGGGTTTAAAGAAAGAGACAAAATACAGGATGGCTTCTCCATAACAAGCATGTGCTGCTTTACACACACCTGGTTAGTATTGTGATGGCTTAGCCCTCCCTGCCCAGCATGGTTGGGAAACAACCCTACTTATCAGAGTCACAGAATATGCTGAGTGTTGCTGTTCCTTCTATCACTGAAGTGTGGTGTGACCCAGCCAGGTATAGACTCACTGACTCTATGTACTGTGTTGGCATTTTATGGCAGTGAGGGTTTGCAGTGGCAGGAGATGCTGGTCACTGGTCTGAACTCTCTTCAGTTCTAATGTACAGCATTGGGCTTGGTCAGCAGGCAGGGAGTTATTCATAGGGGACCAGCTGTTAAGGCACAACAGTGTGTGATATGTTTGAATTTTAAGTATTTTAGTAATAATTTCAGAGTCTCTCTCATTCTATATTTGTACTTGAAAGATATGTGCATATGTCCATAGGTCTGCATATACCTAATTTAAAAGCAAGTCTCACACCAGGAGTTTTATATTTAGGTACTGTCAAAGAGAGACTAGTTAAATCTCTGGGTTTTATACAGAAATAGAATACTTTTGAGACCCAAGTGTGCATCACTTTTCTCAGAAGGAAAATAACACTGCTTAAACACGTATTTTCAACAGGTTTAGATTTTACTAATGTATTGTAATAGCATGTCAAAGGCCATACTTGAGATTCAACTATGACTGTACTAGTTACAATTATTTTATTGGGTGAGCGTTTGGTTCCCTTTATGCACTCACAAGGGTCTTGTAGCTTCATCCCCCCTAAAACACCCCTGAGAGACACAGTAAAATAGGAGTATCAGAGGCAGTCTGAAAATGGGAAAAACATCTTTATTTAGATTAAAGATGAACTTTTAAGTCACCTTGAATGATAAGCAGAACTCCTCATGGAAAGAAGAATGTCTGAAACATGTGAAAAATGTGTCTAAAACTGGGACCTTCAACTTGTTGAAGTTGTCTCATTTCAGCAGGTTTTGAGCCAGAATTTCTGTCATATAAACAAAAATTTCTGCCTCTATGTCAGATGAAAGATGTTCCAAATAAGATTGTTCTGGAATAAAGATAATTGTATGCATTCAGTTTAGGCAACTGCACTTCTTTTTAGTCCCTGTAATTATTTACTGAGACTTTCTGTTCTCTCAAAAAAACCCCAACTTGATGCATGTCTGAAAAGTTAGATGTGCTAGCTCATTTCCGTGCTTGTCTTTAAAAAGTTAATTTGAGTGTATGAAAATGCCATGAAGAGTTCTGTATTTCTGATGATGCTGTGTTCAGTGCATACATACTATAAAACAATATCGAAAGACTTTATATAGTAGCTGACCCCCTCATAGTTCTTGTAAATCTTGACAGCTGTTTGCAATTTCAAAAACAGCAATAAAAACTTGAAATATTCAACACCATTCCAAGTTCTCCTCAGCAGAAATAAGTCATGGACATGTATTGAATATGACACATCAAGTGTGAAGCAATACCATCAGCATAGCAGAGAGGAATCAGACAAGTTTAGTGTCCCAATCCTGTGAATTCTTCCCTTTGAGCATAATTACCTACAAATTAGGTAAGAGGTTTAAGCACTTAAGTCACGACTGTGCAAACACTGCTAGATGGGGGAGAGATGCCTAAATGCTCCATAGGGTCTGAAATTCTGGACTGCTCTAAGAAAACAGACTTGCTGAAACAGTGACTCACTGAAATTTTGTGGTATTCTCCAGTTTGAAACCTCATGGTGGAAGGTCACAGAAGAACTTCAGAGTACTTGTTTTGTTCTCCATATATCCTTGTCTGAGAAACATTTCTGAAATTAATTTGCTTGTTGAGTTTAAGTGACGTAGAAGTTTTTTAGATAGTGCTATCTTCCTTAAATTCTTAATTATTTTTTTTCCCTCCTAGCCCATCATTCCTATGTTTACACAAAATGTTCGAGAAGGCTTTAGGACATTAGGAGGAATAAGTAAGATATTTTCTATTTTTTTGTAGTTTATTTTTCCATATGTGTTTAGCCTATCTTTGTAGAAATAATCCTCATATAAGTGTTAGATTTAACACAGCCTTGTTTCTCAATGTTTGCTCTCCGGTAGAGTTTGGAGATGTTATCAGGATTTAATATCAGCATTAGATGTGGTACTAGCTCATCTAAGTTATTTCCCATATAACAGTGTTCTTTTACAAAAGCAGTAGAAGAAAGAAAAAAGGAGCCAGAAAAAGGCAGGAAAATTTAAAGCACTTTTTTCTCTGCTTATATCTGCTAGGCCAACCCTAGGTTTTCTGCTGTCTGTTAAGAACATGTTTGCAACTGACACGTAATTTCTTTAAATGTCCTCCTAAAGCTCTATGGTTATGTCCCTAACTGCACTTAAAGTCTAGATGGTTTGAGCTACATTTAATCTGTAGTTGCTTTTCTATTCTGCACTAGACCTGTAGTTCCTCTCAAAACCTTGCATTTGTCACCTTCCTTATCTCCATGGAGCTTGCAGCCAAAACATGAATAGATGGGTCTTTGTCCATCTCTGGGATGATTGATTAGATGCCCACATCTCTGCTCATTTGCTAGTGTTAAAGTCCCTCTGTGTTACATTCTCTTAGTTACTATCTAGCAGAGGGGCCTGAACAAGTCTCCTCCACGCCACCTGTTCTGCCTTGAGTATGGCATCATCACCTTCCTCAGAGGCCTGCAGGGCAACACAGTTCAGTTTCTCTCCCCCTCCATTTAGATGCTGTGTATTGCATGGACAAAGCCAAGGCATCAGAGGCAGAAGCTAGATTATTTCACATATTTGTCATGGTGTACAAAAGACCCCAGCAATTAATTGTTGCTGTGTTCAGGAGAATCCCAAACAGAAGAAATTGAAGCCAAAATCATTTATGCTTCTTGCATTCTACAGCAGAGTTGCTAGAGGAATGTAACGCTCTTGATCACTGGAGATGGTACTCCGGTTTCAGTAGTTTTGTCTTTGTTTTTATAGGTTGTGTACAGAAAATTCCACACCTTGATCAGTAAGGATTTTCTTATGCCAGCACCCCAGTTAATGGAATTTCTTGTCTGAAATTGAGAAAGATAATATTAACACACATTTTTTCAAAGAGTCTCTTCTGGGTACATTTGGGATAAATGCTTAGGAGGTGGCATGTGGGGAAGGATGTGTCCTCTTAGAACTGACTGAGATACGTGTTTTTTCTCTCTTTTTATATTGTTATACTGCAACCAGTGTGTGATCTGAAAGAGCAATTCAGTATGTTCGCATGACTGACTTTTAGGCAGATAAGGCTATTTCTGATCCTCTAGACCTCAGTGGGACTGAACAGTGCAGTCTTCCAATACTAGTTTCTAATGCTAACCTGTCAAATGAGCTGAACCTGTAACCTGTATTGCGTAGCATTCCCTTCCTCTCCAGAGAGTTGGCTATTGAATTTCTCTCCTCTTCTTCCTTCTCGTTTCAGCTACTCTTTGGAGGAAAGATTTCACACCAAGTTAGGGTAGAAACAAGTCTGATATTATCACTAATGCAGCTTTTAGGAAATGAAAGTCAAGGTAGGATAGCACTTGAGACGACACATTGTTTGAGAGTTTGGGTTGGGGGCTAGATTACTTTACAAGCCAGTTTCAATGTTAAGACATTTTGGGAAAAAAATACTTAACAGAATAATCTCCGTCTCTCTCTCTCTCTTTTCCTTCCTTTTCCCTCCCCTTCTCCCCTTCCCCATCTTTCTTTCTCCTGCTTTCTGCTACATTTTTTCACATTAGAAATACTTAGGTCACTATATGAGCGTATTAGATTGCCAATAGTTCCCCTGTATGGGGGGTTTCCAGTCAAACTACGTACATTTATTGGAGAACCCATTCCATATGAACCAAATATGACTGCTGAGGAACTAGCTGAGAAGGTAAGATGGCTATCTGTATATAAATTTTAAATATTGAATGTTCTGATAAAAACCACTGCAAGAGTCTTGTTAACTGATTACTGTCTAGGAGCCAGTTATAGAAATTGGTGGAATCATGGTAAGTTTTATACTTGCTTAACTCTGAATGTCCTTCTTAAATATTGTCTTTTTATTACTACAACTTGCAGATGTTCTAGGTCTTTTAAAGTTTATTGCATCCTATATTTGCTTTGAGAAACAACTTGCTTTAAAGACTGAAGAAATTTGGTCAGATAAGACAGCTCTGGGTTGATAGAAGAGAAGCACTTCACCCAAGAGGAAGTGTTCTGCTTCCTGGTGTTTTCAGAAAGGTACTAAGGAAGCCTTTCAGACATAGCAAATCTGTGTTCACAAACTGTTGGAATTACATACAATAAATTAAAAAAAAGGTAAATAATTTCACTTCTTTGCCTAGTGTGTTCCTATTTTGTCCAGCTTCTAACCCAAGAATTTAACTTCTAAAATGTTCCTCTAATTCAGATTTAGATGCCTTATAGAGAGGATTTTCAAATCCTCATGTTCATTCAGTTTATTAATAGATTTCACAGTGTGAAGGCATAAACCAG
>VZTN01024171.1:185646-243688 GCA_013400515.1 Erpornis zantholeuca
GTGGGAGCTTGTACCAACAAGCAACATTCTACCAACATCTGCCCTTGCTGACCACTGGTTTACAGAGGCAAATAATTCTGTTCCTCTGTTTCTGGCCTTAAGAATTCACTAGCCTGTGCTTGTCTAGGCAGAATAGGAAGATTATGGTGTATTCTCATCACAGCTTTTACATGTTGCCCTGCTTTTGAATGTTCCCTATAGAGCTTTTATATAGTAAGAGTAACTGCTGTGCACTCCTTGGCCTGTTTTTTGAGTGAAAGTGAAGGCTGCTGTCACATGCAGCTAAGTGGCCTGAGCATGTGTTACAGGACCAGTTCCTTCAGGGGACTTGGATCCAGAGGGTGTTACTTTGTACAAGTCAAATGTGCTGAGACACAATGGTGTTTCCAGTGCTGCTTCTGAGCATGTGTAGAAGCAAAGTTGATGCCCACTGGAAAAGTGCTACTGATGCAAACCTGGGCATAGGCAGCAGTTTATAGACCTTTTATGCTTTATAGACCTAAGTCTCTTCATGAATTTACTCTGTTGTCATTTGACTTTTGCATATCACTAAGAGAGCTTGTGAACACAGCTACCAGAGAAAAGAGAAACTAGTTTGTTGGTCTGTTTCATGGCAGTGTTGCCACAATCACATCCTGTGGGCTTAAATATGGATAAAAAGGGTATTTTGAACTTGCAGTAGTTTGAAAGGATGAAAAAGAGCCTAGAAATTGTGGTATTATTTGAGCAGCATAAAGATGAGTTTTTCTGACCAAAACCTTTTCTCTTTCCCCACAGACAAAAGCAGCAGTCCAAGCTCTCATAGAAAAACATCAGAAAATACCAGGAAATGTATTCAGGGCTTTAATGGAAAGATTTCAAAGACAAAAGAAAGAAGATTAAGGTCTTCTGAACTTGAACTTCTGTAACTACTATTTAGTTGTAATATTCTTAAAGTCACATTTGTAAATTATTCATTCTTCTAATAATAGGTTTTAAATACTGTCCTAATGATACTGCTGTATAATTTAAGATAGAAGTCACTTGCCCTTGCCCTTTCCCCTGTCCACTATCAAGCTCAGGAACCCAAACTTCAAATCATTCATAATGGGGCAAAGTTTTAATTTTTGATAAATGCATTCCTATCTTGGGAGTCTGGGATGCTGATTTTGGGTTGTTTTTTCTTTTATTTTTTTTGTAATAACACTGCAAGCCTTTATGTATATGGTCTGTCTTCCTTTTGGTCTGTCATTGTCTCCCATCCCCACCATGATGGATCTCTAACCTGAATGTCAAACCCTCTGCAGAGCTAGAGTCTTACTGTCTTGACCCTCCTCCCTGTGAGGAGGTTTTGTGGGCCAGATTAATGCCATACAACTTGTATGAAACCTTTCCTGAGATTGTTACTCTCACACTGCTGGGGAACAGTCCACCACCCTTGGCCTGCAGAACCTCTAGCAATGCCTGCAAAATCTGTGTTGCAAAGTATTTAGTTTTGCTGGGTGGGCTCAGAAGGGGTTCAGAGGAGTGAAAATTGATCAGAGAACTACAGTGATCCAAGGAAGTTTGTTATGGAAACCACTCCATAACTGTGTGCTGTGAATGAGCAACAAAACTGCTATTCCAAGACGAGGCATATTGGATATCTGCCCTTGAGTAGAGACTTGTCCCATTTATTTCTTAGTGAATCTACAAATTCTCTTTTGAAACAATGAGCCAAGTGTTCAAATAGCAAAAACCAGAAATGAGAGTACTGTTTAATAACATGAGCTCAAAAAGCTTTATTTTGATGGAAAGACAAAATTGTTACGACACTCTAAAAGCAGTAGTTCTTTTGAAAAACAGGATAGACATTCCCAAATACCCTTTAGATTTTAGTGTGTGGGTAAACTGTTAAACATACATATTCTTCAAACAGTTATTTATGTAAGCTAAATAATGAAGGAGAGGGAAGTTCTGTATACTTTCCTTAAGTGAAAACAATTGAATCAAGGGGAGAGAGTTGCAAAATTGGGCTTTGGTGCACTTGGAGCAAATTAAATTGTTATATTTTTTCTTAGCTAAAGCCTATGGTTTTATTGTCCAAATAGGAAATACCATAAGTATTTCTTCTGATTTCCAGGAATTTTAATCTACAGTTCTTAAAGTAACATCTGGGAACTTTTTCAGTTTTAGGATGAATACAAATTCCTTCAGAAAAAGAGGTTTTTGCTATATTACACGGTCTCTTTTCAATATTGTTGTGGTTTGACCTTTTCTTAAAAAAAATACATGCCCCAAAAAAACCCCAACAAATAACCAACTTTTGAAGGAACAGTTGTATTTGATATAGCATTCATTCCTCTCACTATTTAACCACATATTTTGCTTTATGCTCTTTTAAATGTGTAAATTAGTGACATTGCATAAATGCATGTGGATGATGCCCTATGTTAGAAAAATATCACTTTATGGGAAATTGTCTATCGATTGTGGTTTACAGGAAGTGAAAGGCTTACTTACTTTATGATATTATTTTATACCAAAAACATTTTATGTGGTGTTAAATTTTTTAAAGCTTTGGGAAGAATCCTGTTATATAAAAGCAAATGCCCATTGTGAAGTTTTTTAAATTACTTGGGTTTTACTTGAAGCCAAGATTGTGTTCTTTTTAATTTATTTGGATGTGTTTCAAAACATTATGTTAACACAGCATGTCATGATAATGCTGAATTCCTGCATTGAAGTATAACTTAAGTATGACTTTATTTTGCTGTTCAACTTGAGGAAAATGTACATCAGTCTATGTTGTGAACATCTCAAAGGCAGCTGAACATATTTCATGTTGAGGTTGCATATATGTAAAAGAGAACTCAGTCTGAAAAGTTCTGTTAGACATGAGCGGACATTGTTACAAGAGATTTTGTAAAATTTATTTTATTAAGTATGTGGGCTGTTTGCTGCAGTTTTGTCCCATAAGTATTGGAAGATCAGTATAAAAAATGAAGGGCAGTATTGGTACTCTCTAAGTGTTGATATTTGTATAGGCCTTTCATATTTATTTCTATATATTAAAAATGTATAGAAGACACCTTTCGAATAAAATTGACAACTGGAACAGACTCCTGAAGTTTTGTGTTGTGTTTGAACTAAATAGAATGACACATGGCCTGTTCTGCTGAACCTTGAGTGGTTTTGAGCAGCATGTCCTAGCTCTTCCTGTCTTGCAGTGTCTGAATAGGGATGGAAGGAACAAAACCACAGAAGGAATGAAAAAAAGGAAAAATAATTCAGGCAGCAGTGGAATAAAGGACAAAAGTTACATAAACAATAAGGTCTGAGTTTTAATAGTTGCATTCAGTGCTGCAGAAGGCCTTTACAAGCACTGTAGTACCACTTTAATTAAAAGTTCTGCAACAGAAAACAGACCATAAATACTGACTAGTAAGGTTTATTTGTACATATTCGGGGTGTGAATGATTTCCTACTTTGTTTTAGTGAAAAAGAGGCAGACATGGGTAGAGACTCTCACAAGTAAGGTTATAGACCAGGCATCCTTTTAGCTGATTTGGTTTACTGTGCATCAAGCAGAAGTATTCAAGGGGAATTTTAGCAGGGTTAGACTAGACCACTGATTGTTTAGCCTTTAGATACACTGAAGACATTACATGTTTCCCCATGCGAGCAGCATAAGCAGGATATGTATTTTTAGGTTGTTTGGAAGTAGACCAACTGCTGTACTGACAGGTATTCATCATTATCTCTCAGCAAGACCCAAATCTCCCACTGGCCAATTTACTGTCCTGTTGTGTAATAGCAGAGCTCAGTCTGAACATCTATTATTAGGATGCTTTCACATGAAATTAATCTCTGCAAATGCAAGGTAGAGCAGTTAATCAGCACTGTCAACACAACTGTGTGGCTCATCCGGTATGAGGTTTGCTGTACAAGTATAGCATTATGTTGCTTCATCCTATTATTCTGTGGAGAAGGTAGAGCTATGATGACAATGTGTTAGCTCTACAGTGCTTAATCCCTATTAAGCCCATCATAGATGCTAGGATGCTTTTTTTGGTGTTATTTTGCATTAAAAAAAATTCGGTACCAAGAAGTAAATGTGGAAGTGTGTGGAATTGCTACATGAGCATAGTAGCACTGAAAATACATGTTAAATAAGATCATTCTCCAAAATGTGTCTGCTAAGACTTCAAGACGCAGTCTGTTGACACTTTTCTATTCTCTTCACTTTTTTTTTTAAACTCAGGACTAGTCAAAAGAAATCATAGTCTCAAACTTATGAAGATGATCCGAGGTCAGAGGTACCTCTTGTATGAAGGCAGGCTGAGAGAGTTGGGGTTGTTCAGCCTGAAGAAGAGAAGGCTCCAAAGGGGCATAAGAGCACCTTCCAGTACCTGAGGAGGAGTACAAGAAAGAGGGAAGAGGGGCTTTTGACAAGACTATGTTGTGACAGGACAAGGGGGAATTGCTTTAAACCAGAGAGTAAGTTTAGATTAGTCATTGGGAAGAAATTCTTTATTTTGACAGTAGTGAGGTACTGAAACAGGTTGCCAAAAAAGGTTGTGGATGCCTCCTCCCTGGGGGTGTTCCAGGCCAGGTTGGGTGGGGCTTTGAGCAACCTGGTCTAGTGGAAGGTATCTCTGCCCATGACAGGGGGATTGGAACTGGATTATCTTCAAGGTCCTCTTCCAACCATTCTATGATTCCACAATTATTTCCTCATCATGGGTTTTTTGTAGTATTTTCTTGTCTGCTTGTTTTTAATGTAATTTTGTGTTGCACAGACAATGGCAGATTTGCCACTTGCAACCTTGAATTTTGTGACAGCATACATTACGTGCATACCATATGTTGCTTCCTGAAATGTGTAAAAATGGTTAGAATTACTTCTTTACGCCAGAAAATTGGTCAGAAAGATGTAACAAACTTTTGAATTGTAGTGAGCATTTTTTTAAAAACCTGAACTGTTTGCTAATGCTTCTTGCTTTTGCCTGTGTGTGAAACATTACAAGGTGACATGTGCCATTTGGAATTACCATCAGGCTGCACACATAAAGCAGACCCAGTGTTTTTTCCCCACCATGGAGCTGAGTCAGCTGTTGTAGAGCAGCTCCTGTTCCACTGGGCCTGGTGTTGCAGCCATCACAAGAGAAGAGCCACCGCTCCTTGCTGTCCGTACCAGTTACTGTAATGAGAGAATGCAGCACAACTCAGCGCCTTTGGCTCTTGTTTTCTAGCTAAAACCATGCCATGCTCTGGAAACGTGAGATGCTGAAGTTCTGACAAAACATGTGTTATTCAGAGAAGATCTTGAAAGTTTAAAAAAGTAGAAGTCAAGGAATGGAAGAGTTTTTACCTAATTCCTTTTAATGAGAAACAGACTGTGCCAACATCAGGGAGGGTAGGAATTTACAATTGTGAGTCATCTTTACACGGAATTTGTGGCAGATGAATTGGGATGCTGATGTAGTTAATCTTCATGTATTTCAGATGGGTTTGCTTTTCTGTTTCTTTCGGTAGTGCTTTCTCGGGTCTATACTTTGCTCAGAGCAACTTACTTTCCTTTCAGTTACTTCTTAGGCAGGAACAGAAATGAAGACCCCAATGAGCACTTGTTAGTTGTCTTTTACAGAATCACAGAACCAGTTAGGTTGGAACAGACTTTTGAGTCCAACCTTTTGACCCAACACCATCACGTTAAACTGGCCCTTTGCACTGAGTGCCATGTCCAGTCTTTCCTTAAACACCTCCAGAGACGGTGACTCCACCACCTCACTGGTCAGCCCATTCCAATCTCTAATCTCCCTTTCTGTGAAGAAATTCTTCCTAATGTCCAACCTAAGCCTCCCTGATCTATTTGAAATCTGCCATGGGTACATAGAAGTGTTTCTGAGCCCTTATTTCAGTAATGGAGTTGCCAGCTCTCCAGACGCTTCACATTTCTCACTGCCATGTGAAAAACACTCTTCTGACAGATCCACCAAAACCTTTGAAGCATCCTGTCTGTTTAGAAATGAATTAATTTTCTTTTGCTCATTATGCAGTGGATTAATTTTCTTAACTAGTGGGCACAGCATTTGCAGGCTTGCTTGGTTAATGTTTTTTAACATAGATTTCTGCTTTCCAGACAGAAATTTTGGTATTTGATCTAGCTTTGTGAGAAGAAGCTTGAGGGAAAAGGCTGACTGTACCTTAGCTCAGTCTCTGAAGGCCTTAATGAAAATATAAACCAAGTCTCACAGCTGAAGTCAGCACACCCAAACCCAAAACTAGTTTTGGAATCCTAATTCTGGGCAGTCCTGAATCACATTTATGGGAACAAAACTTCCTGGCTCCTTTTTTCTCCTTGTGAACCTGACACCAGCAGCATAGAAGCTTTGATGACATTTTCAGGACCAAGGCTGCTCTCTGAGTTGAGCACTGGTGGGGGGCACTTATCCTGGAGGAGCAAGCTCAGAAGACCTCAACAGCCCTCAGGGCCTGTTTTGAGCAAAGTGTAACTCAGTAGTAGGAGATATCTGGTGGTCAATGCTGTATTAGACTTGCTCATCATGTATTCTCACCTTCAGGCTTGTGGTTTCCTCTCAAAAGCTAGCTAGTACTGCTTGCTACCCAATTCCTCTCTCTGTCCCCTGTCTTGGTCCAAAATCTGCAGCCATCTCCTGTGATGATACTCAGGGTCTTTAGGACAAGGCTAAAATCCCAGTAAAGCTTTGCCTTCGGAGGGGGCTGAAGCAGGCCTGGGCACCTGTGGTTCCCCTGGCCTGGCCCAGTGCATGGTGTGGTGCTGCTCTGGGCTGCCTTTGCAGAGCAGTCAGAGGAAGAGGCAGCAGCCTGGCTGACCCAGCCACCCTGCTTCCAGTGCTTCACGAGCCCTGGAATATCTTGTTCAGCCCAGGGCTGGCTCAGGCGTGGCCACAGAGACACAGGACATTACAGATGAGGAGCTAATGTGGTTAAGTTTGGGCCTTTGTGCACATCCCACCACCTCCTTAAGATCCCCATAGAGAGCAAACTTGATAAGGGAAGGCTGCTTTTCTAACAAGAGAGGAAGCTTTGTATAAAGAACTTCTGGTATTTTTCTGTCATCCTACAGTATGCACAAATACCATTTCTAGGAGGCAACAAGCTTTCTGCATAGCAGCTGTAATAAGTGAACCAATAGACACTTACACTGTGTGATTTATTCCACCCTTCTGGTGCAGCAAAGCGTCTGAAGTTGTGCTGAAACCACTTTGAAACTGCTTTGATTACTCCATGCCCAGTGCTTCATTTGCAAAGCTCTCCTTGTGAACCAGTGGATGTACAGTTCGTCAAGCATTTGAATTTGGAGGATGGCTTTTGTTGCAGTCTGCGGCAAGGTGAGTCAGAAGAGCCTGGCAGGTGGGCAGCTAAACACCTACCAGGGCCCAAAAACACTCTTCAAGAAAGGATGAGAGTAGAGAGCTGACCTAAAAAGGCAGCCAGAAAATCTCAGCTGTTGGAATGCATCAATCCATCTTTAGTTTCTTAACTCACAACATCTTACATTAATGCTACAGGACCAGATACTGTCTGACTTCACACAGCAGCATAGGTAAGCCTATGTGTTTTTGTGATGTTCCTTTGGTATAAACAGGAACATGGTACCTGCTTCAGCTGCTGTTGCAAAGCAAGTAGCAGACCATTATTATTCAATCCACCTGGGCTTTGCAAATGTCAAGATGATATCACTCACGCTTGCTTTGTCATTATTACACTTAATCATTTTTATTAGCTGGTGAACCAGGCAGTTTCTGTAGATGTGCTGATTTCTAACAGATTGTCCCTTCAAACCATACAGAAAGCAAATAATTATTTCTGCAGCCCAAGCTCCTAATTTTAATGCAGATCTCTGCAATTGTTGGAACTAGGTCTATAGGAAGTTTTCATCAATTACAAATTTGCCCATCTCTGAGGATTTGAACCTCATTTCCAGTGTCAAAAGTAGGAGGCAGCATCTGTGTTGGCAGCATGCTCACATTGGGGCAAATAAAGCCAGAAACACTCAGATTCCTGAATAATGTTTCCACCTCAACAAATATTTTTTATGTTATATATATATTATATAAAAAAAAAAAATATATATATATCTCAGGCTATTCCTGCACTCCAGAGAAAAAACCACAAACGACTAACAGGTTTCACGGTGAGGGAACCTGATATTTTCAAATATAAAAGTGTATTTCACCTGTAGAAAAGGGATGTCCCAAAAAAGGCTGAATTTTTCATACTGGGCCTTTCTTCTGAAGAAGCTTGATTTCTTTGGCAAGCTGTCCTGTTTCAACAGTTCCTCCTCCTTTCCAGGCATTGTGCCAGGGAAGAGACAGCAGCAGAGACAGGCAGTCAAAGGAAAACACGTGAGTGTGTAGTATCAGCTCTTTTGGGACAGAATGAGGGCCTGCTTCCATCGAATTTAATCAGATTTAGTACTCAACTGCTGGGAGCAGCTACTGTTTTGCAACTGGAGAGAGGAAAAGATGTTTGGCTGAGCACAGGCAGGATGTGTTGGAGAAGGTGGTGGTGATTCAGCCCAATATAAATGTGCTACTGCTGGGGTGGGGCGAAGTCAATTTTAAGAGGTGCAGCAAGTGTTGGCAGCTGCATGAAGTAAATTAGTAAGTCAAATGAAGAAAACATCACTGGCTCAAAGTAATTCATGTGCCCATGACCCAAATTTCCCTTCCTGGCTTCCCATACTGCTCTGTGCGTGTGCTAAGTTTACCTTACATTTTGGCAGAAAAGCTGAAGGTTTATTTTTCCCAAGAAGCCATTTGTGTAACAACAGTGCATCTGGTAGGGAAATATTGGATCCTGTACAGGTTGCTGGGCTGTTTTTTCCCCCTTTTTCATTACAAACATCTTTGTTCAGTGAGTGGTGCTACCCCATTACAACCATCCTAATATAAAAGTACCAACTTTAGCTGCCACTAGCACAGACATTACTTAGCAAGGCATGTTTTCTTAAGAAATGCAAGATGGATGAGAAATAGCTGAAGTTGCTTGGTTTTTTCAGCCTAGAAAAGAGGAAACTGAGGGGAGACCTCATTGCAGGTATAACTTCTTTGTGAGGGGAAGAAGAGGGCCAGGGATCAATCTCTTCTTTCTGGTGACCAGTGACAGGGAATGGCCTGAAGTTGTGTCACAAGAGGTTTAGGTTGGAAATTAGAAAAAAGCTCTTCACCCAGAAGGTGGTTGGGCACTGGAGCAGGGTCCCCAGGGAAGTGGTCACAGCACCAAGCCTGACAGAGTTCAAGGACTGTTCATTTGGACAATGCTCTCAGGCACACGGTGTGATTCTTGGGGATGATGCTGCGTGGGGCAGGGATTTGGATTTGATGATCTTGTGGGATCCTTCCAATTTAGGATATTCTGTGATGCCTCAACATGGCTTAGATAGTGCAGTTACTCCCCTTTGTAAGAGGAAAGGAAAATATTTTTATATGCCCAATTCCTTCAGATGTTTACCCTGGCCAGCCTGAAAGCAGAACTCCCTGCCTGCACACCTCATGGTGTTCAGTCTGCTTGGTTCACACTTACAAATGCCATAACACATATAATGGAAAACCACAAACATTGCATCTCCTTTGCTGGCATCTGGCAGCAAGGGAAGGCAGGATCTTTGAATGGGGAAGCTTGCAGTGTGAAAAGGTTTGCTAGCACTGGACTCTGTTTTTTCATTTTTTCCCCCTGAGCATATTGGCTGTAAGTAAGTTTGCAGTTGGTGTTTCTGATGTCAGGAGCATGGGGAATTTAAAACGTTGCTGCCTTGGCACAAGTGGAAACCCACATTGCTGAAGCAGAGATTATTCCTTTGAACACTAGCTGAGCACCTCTGAGCACACACACAAGAGGCTGCATCGTGTCCTGACAGATCACAGGAAGAGCTCAGACCAGCGCCGTGCACTGTCAGAGCCAGCAGCAATGCGAGCTGGCACACAGGCAGCCAGTTGTTCTTGCTGCCTGATGTGCACTGAAAAAGCCAATATGAAAAAGTTCTCTTCACAGCCTCCACTCAAAAACCAGACATGTGGGACCTGGAAAGTGCCGGAACAAGGAGCACTGCCCTGCCACAGATAAAAGCTCATGCAAGGCAGCAGCTCCATTACTCACCCTCCCTGTCATGTCTGACCGGCTGTATGTCCTTGCTGGCTCTGCTCACTCCTGCTGCACAGTTTGGTCTGTGCACTCATGCCTTGACACCTAACCACAGAGTCTTTGTGTATTTGTCCCAGGCAGTTAAAGATAAATAACAGAGAGATCCTGAGCCTAGAAGCTTCTCTGCTTTCTTCCCCTTAACCAGCTGCCTTCACAAGAGGCAGAGCATCTCTCTTGGGACTTGCCTTCCTGTCTGAACTCGTATGGCACCGCTTTAGTACTTCTTTTGAATCGAGGTAGTAGATAATGCAGAGCAAATGACTGCTTCTGATAACTGAGGTTTCAGAGAAATGTCAGATAAAGTCTTCAAGGCAAACACTAATGAACACAAGACTTTTATGTTCTTGTGAGATTTTTTGTTTTTCTCTAAGGCTGCCCTGTTTTTTTCCGAGTCTTCCTTTAGGAAATATAAGAGCTATAATCTCAAAAGAGGTTGCACATGTGCACACAAGAAAAACTACTCCAAAGGATAAAAGTGCAACCAAAACTTCATTTCCTATTTTAATTCTGCTTCAGGCAGAAATAAGAGTATCCTATCTCTGTGTGCAGTCAGAAGCATCCTGTAGCATAGGCTGCTGGTAAAAATGAATTATCTATGCAAGAAAAGTTAATTAAAGCAAAGGTTTTAGGAGATCTGTATTCAAAACAATGTTGAAAAAGCTAAATTTAAAACTGAGGTTTTCTCATGTCCTACTTGCGTGAGCTGCCATGGCATACCTGATTGGAAACACAGTGCAGTGACTTTCAGTCAGTGCTGAGGGAGGAGGTGTGCCATGCTGGATCAGATCATCACCCAAACCATGCACTGGCTCGGAGTGCTAAGTCCAGCTTGCCCCTGTGCAATTCCATAGGGCTGCATGGTAGGTGAGATGAATCCAGACAAAGCAGCAATGCTCCTGTGCTGAGCAGGAGACACAAGAGCCTTTAAAATGGGCAGGAGCCGGAGGTGACCTCCTGTAGGGGCTGGGTGACAGGTTCAGACAGGAGCAGAAATGGACCTTTCCACTCCCTGCTCCCTAGCCCACATCTTAAATTCTGACCATCATGATGTGTCAGACATTCAACTGAACGCTGAGAATGAATACCAAGGACTACTTTCTTTGGATCCCCTAGTTTCTGAGAATGTTTCTCACTTAACTGCATATTTTCTGAAGATGCCTGATTCTAGCAATCCATACAAGCATATCAAAGGCAGAAGTTTCACCCTGAAATTCTTTCTGCAACAAAGCCTCATAAATGTGCTCTACAGGAAAGAAAAATAATTTTATGTATATGATTAAATAATACATCACTCTAATGAAATCCTGCCCCATTAGGGTGTTGAAGAAATTGCTGTCACTGAAATCTCATGTCTTATCAGCACAGAGTAACAGTTTGGGATCAGGTGATGGGATCAAATGTAAAAAACTGGTAACTACATAAATAGAATGAAGCTGGATAATTATAACTTTCAGTAGGAGATGGGTCAGATATATAACCAAAATCCCATCTAAAGGCTAAACTTGATTCATTATTAGTTACAAGTCACTCACAGGAGTTGATGCCACTTTAAAGAAAGATATAACCATGAGGCATGATTATTCTTCATAGCCAGTAATGCCCTGCCTGCCATCAGCTGGGGCACAGAGAGGAGAGCTGTAACCCCTGTGTGAGCACCAGTGCTTCTCACGGGAGGCAAAGCAACTCATTTCTGCCTCTAAACCCTGCAATGGAACTGAAGCTTCAACCTAATTTTTCCTTTACAAATACAGTGCACACTGCACTGTGTAAGCTGCTCACAAGAGTGAGATGTTTGGAGATGTCATTAAAGGAGGTCATTAAGACATGTTGTATAATTTATGCTAAATTAGAGTTGAAGCACATGACAGTTATTTATTGGGAAATGGTGATTGCTCTAGGATATTATGGAACAGCTAAGGAATGATCTCCTTATTTTGGGTTGGGTATTTCTAGATTTAAATATATGGACTGGGTGAAGTCACATGTGAAATCGCAGAAATTCCAAGTCAACACAACAGATCCTGAGGTGAAACTCTAGGCAGAAGATAGCAAAACACTGTCAGGCAGGGAAGATGAGAGATGGGTTAATTTTTCTTCTTTTATTGGGACATTGTTATAACATTCCTCAGGACATCAGACCTCTGATAAAACATCACAAATTTTTACCTGTAGTGTAACCACACAGCTCCTCACCACTGCTGCACCGACACAGTCAGATAGAATCAAAGTCAGCATGAAGAGGTGACAGCACTTGAAATGTAGTCTCAAACATAACAGATGGCAAGCAGAGCCCAAAGCAAAACAAATCCCCAAAGGAAAACGCAAAAACAAATATCAGAGACAAATGGGCATTTAAAATAAATGAAGAAATGCATACAAAAGGAAAATGCCTTAAAGGGAGAATCTTGGAAGAGTTACAAAATCATCAGACAAGAAAAAAAGATCAGTAGGGATAAATGTGAAATACAAAAAGGCTGAGTTGTGTAATGCTGCTCACTCAGTCTGAAGGAGACTCCAGATGTTCCCTCTTACTTTCATTTAAACACAAGTTGTGAAATAGCTGTTTTGCAGAGTGGCTAAGTTGAGGCTGATCATGATGCCTCTTGTCTCACTACAAGAGTGAGAAACTACACCTAGGGAAGAGAAACTACATTCATTTCACTGCAGTGATGGATTCACTGGCCTGGTAGAAGAGTGCACAAAGCTAACAGAGGAATAAAGTAGGGTCAATGCCAGTGAAGATATAGAGGAACTACTAGCAGCAGCTAGAGCCCCACTAGCCATGGATGTTAAAATGAAGTTAGGTCCATATAGAAAGGATCTGTGGAGTTTAATGAATTGATGAAATTCTGTATTTGGACTGCTTACCACCTTTACAGACACAGGAAATTTAAAATTAATACAAGACTGACATGCTTAAAATGAGATACTTTGGTGATGAGCTGCAGCAGACCGCAATATTCGTAATAATCCAGGAACTCAATTCCAATTATTTATAATAGTAATGTACTTAAGCTTATCCTTCCACGTTTTGAGACATTATCAGTGATCTTGCCTTCCATAAGCTGGTCAGCTTGGTTGCCAAAGTAATTCCTGTGAGCACACGTGGCAGTCACACAGCAGCAGGAAGCAGCAGGTATACCTTGGGTGTGATCGTGGCAGCAAAGCTTGTGCTCACAGCGCTTACAAGAACCTGATTTAACACAGGTGCTGAATGACACAGTAACTGTGAGCATCAATTTTTCTGTGTGGCCTCTCGTGAATGAGAAATCCCTCCACCTTGGGTGAAGCCTCGTGCTGAGGATCAGCCTGTGAAGCCCACGACGTGCACGGCCCATTGTGCTAGGTGGCAGCAGAGGCAGGCAAAGCCACCCTTCTGCTCAGCCTGGTTCTACATCCTCCGGGGATGTTTGTCAGCAAACTGAGCTCTCTTCCCATCGGAACGGAGCGCACGTGAGTGCCTGAGAATAACGCTGATGTAAAGTAGATAAAAAATGCATTGTTGTGTGGAAAACACACTATAGAGAGCAGTGAACTTGGGAGTTTGCTTAGCCCCAAACCATGCCTGAGTGTAGGTTTCCAACCCATCTTCCCATCAAATTTGCCTGCGGTTCTGTGCTTGACCACGGGTCTGAAATGCTCCCACAGCAAAAATACTGTACATCAGTACTTAATTTTCTGCTTTCCAGCTTTGTTTCTGAAATCACTGAACAAATGCCTCTTACACCTGTGCAACACTCAGGAGGAAAAGAAAAAACCTTCTCATCTTTAATCTACCTTTCCAAGTTTCCCAATTGCTATAAGATGAAGATACTGCTCTTAACCATGCACACAGATCTCTAGGTGCATTATTAGCAGTATTAAGCCCAGCCTCTTTCTAGCTCCCAAACTAAGTAAAGTAGGAGAAAAACCCTGCTTGAATAATTTCCAAGACACTCAGGACTTTTATTACAAAGTCCCTGTATTTAGTTTTTCAGATTTTCTATTTTCCCCTGAAACTATAGACATGTCTATTCTCTTAAGGCAGGAGAGACAAGAAGTACTCTGAATAAGCACTTTTCAAGCCACTTGCAAATTTTTTCTCTCCTTCTGTTGTAAAGAATCTAATTAAACTGTCTACTACCTTTGTTCAGCCTAAACCAGAGCTGCTCTGATTCTTTCATGTAGGTTTTCATTAAAAGTGCCCTGAAGAAAGCTTTTTCCTTAGAGGTAAATAATTTGCATAAAACCATGCAAAATAAATCCCTTTTACCCCAAGCTAACTAGACCCCACTGTGGCAGCAGCCCACCCAGTTAACCTGCTCCATGCAGCCTACCTTTGGGGAGAGGAGTAGGAAACCATGCTAGGGGAAAAAAAAGTATTTTAAAGTGTGTTTCTATTGCTTGCTGGTTTTGGAGCCTTTGGTGGGTATTCAGAGGTTTGGTGGGGATACAGGGACTGAGGATTTAGGACTTACATGAAATAATCCCAGTAGTGCTGCTGGGCTGCTGGTTCCTCCATTATGGTTTTCCAAGTTAAAATAACAAACTTCTCCCTTCAAACCCTTAGCCACACAACAGGCACACATAAAAAACAAACCCTCTGGGAATCTATCAGTCACACATCATCCCCACTTGCAAATTCACTCACCCAAGATACATACATGTTCTTTTCTCTCTTTGAACTAATGACCATTATTTAATTGTTTTGTGGGTTATTTCCCCCTCATATCCCATTGCTGATCACCTGAGGAAGGCCAAGAAGCAGTGTCTAAGGAGGAATTGGAACATGGCTGTGGGACAGAAAAGCTGAGGGATCTACGAGCTTGCCTTTCTTGCACAAACTTTGGCTGCTGCTGAAGGTGGCATTGCACACACAAATGTGGCAATGAAGTCCAAGAGAGCTATCAAGGATACTGGAGATGCTGCCAAAGACAGCAACAACTTGTGTAACAGTTTAATGATTTAAGCAGTTGCCCAGGAGGCAAAGGTAGAACCATCTGCATCTTCTCTGGAGTTTTTCCCAGTTACTGGGGCCAAGAAAAGACTGGGGTGAGGCTCAGCTCTCCCCTCTCCCTTACTCAGTGAGTACCACTGAATGGTGATCCTTTCAGGACTATAGTTATTATCCAATTATAATTAAGGTTCTTTAGAAATTCCTCTGCCCAAATTAAAGTGCAAACGAGACCATATGCCAGTGACAGTAATATGGATTTTATTGTATAGTAAATGTGAGAGAAAGAGAAAAGGAAAGGAGTAAAAAGTAGGTGGGGGGGGACAGAAAGAGAGTGACAGTGACAGAATGAGGAAAATATCACCACTCCATGGATCCCAACAATGTTCCACTGATCCTCTCCAGCTGCTCTTCTTGGTGGTGAAGGTCCCCACAAAAGTGTGGAATCCCCTGGGTTATATCCCCTGAGCCAGGTGGCAATGTCCAGCCATGTCCCCTGGGGAGGGGACAGTCTCTCACAGCAGACTCTGGGTCTGTTCCATCACCTGCAGCCCTGTGGGGCAAGGCCCAGAACTTTGGGGGTCTCTGATGGATTGTGACTCCCCCTCAGCTGCCTCTCACATGAGAGTCCTGTGGATGTGGCCTGTGGGGTTGGGGTGCCACAGCTGGGCTGGTTTGTGTAAGGGAGGATGGGTGTTCAGTGCCTCTGGCCAGAGGTTACACCACACACCTGAAACCTCCTCCTCCCCCCTCAGCTAGGGGGGGAGCCTGTGTAACCCTGGCTTCTGTGAGCTGTGCTCTGCCCCCACCCCAAACCTGGCTTCTGTGAGCTGTGCTCTGCCCCCACCCCAAACCTGGCTTCTCTGAGCTGTGCTCTCCCCACACCCCAAACCTGGCTTCTGTGAGGTGTGCTCTCCCCCACCCCAAACCTGGCTTCTGTGAGGTGTGCTCTCCCCCACCCCAAACCTGGCTTCTGTGAGGTGTGCTCTCCCCCACCCCAAACCTGGCTTCTGTGAGGTGTGCTCTCCCCCACCCCAAACCTGGCTTCTGTGAGGTGTGCTCTCCCCCACCCCAAACCTGGCTTCTGTGAGGTGTGCTCTCCCCCACCCCAAACCTGGCTTCTGTGAGGTGTGCTCTCCCCCACCCCAAACCTGGCTTCTGTGAGGTGTGCTCTCCCCCACCCCAAACCTGGCTTCTGTGAGGTGTGCTCTCCCCCACCCCAAACCTGGCTTCTGTGAGGTGTGCTCTCCCCCACCCCAAACCTGGCTTCTGTGAGGTGTGCTCTCCCCCACCCCAAACCTGGCTTCTGTGAGGTGTGCTCTCCCCCACCCCAAACCTGGCTTCTGTGAGGTGTGCTCTCCCCCACCCCAAACCTGGCTTCTGTGAGGTGTGCTCTCCCCCACCCCAAACCTGGCTTCTGTGAGGTGTGCTCTCCCCCACCCCAAACCTGGCTTCTGTGAGGTGTGCTCTCCCCCACCCCAAACTCAGCAGAGGATGCTCCTCCGCACAGCTGGTGGCTTTGGCCTTTTGGTGGATGCAAACCTTTCCCTCTACCTGAGATGATTGAACAATGGTTTCCCTTTATCTGATCAGCAGTTCGACTTTCAGTCCAAAGTCCTAGTCCTCAGGGAGGCTTCTTGGTTGTAGCTTCTTTATAATGAGCAAAACTTTATATCAGTGAGGCATGAACTATTTTCAGACTCTGACAGCTATGAAGGGAGTTTAAAAACAACAAAGCACTTCTGTCCCCTGTGACAAGGGCCCTTCCCAGATGATGGAAGAATCCTGGGTTTCTGCACTCCCTGACAGCCTTGAGATCAGAGCCCAGAAATCTCCCTTTCCAGTGGCAGGGCCAAGCTCCTCTTGCTTTTCCCTTGCTTGGTGTTGTGGACCAGCCAGAGGGCAGCTGGGGAGTGTTGGAGAGAGCTTTGGCTCAAAGTGGCCAAGAAGTGGGGAAGGCCTGCTGACCTGGTCCCTGGGCAAGGGCAGCTGTTTTGGGGTCTTCTTTAAAGATTGCCTGCAGAGCCTCATCCGTGGTGGCCTGAGCACCTCTTCTGCTGCTCTAGGTGAGATGCTGGCTGGGGTATCTACTCTGTTCCTGGGCATCCCTGCTGAGACAACCAACACCTGTAAGCTTGTCCAAACTCCATGTAAAATCTTCTCCCAGTCCCAGGGATAACATGGGGGCCCCTTGCATCTCTCCCCCATTCAGGGATGGGAGCTCTGGTGGTAATACTGCCTAGAAGCATAAAGTAATTTCTGGTGAAGAGGCTCTCTAAAGATCATCTGTCCCAAGCTGGGCTGACTTTTGTATTCTTTGCTATTAATTTCACAAACTCAAAAGTTAGCATTGTTTTTCTGATGCCCTAGGATAAAAGAGTTTTGTAAAGGACTCAAGAGACAGGGTAAAATGACCACAGTGTACTTTATTTAATGATTTTGGTACCTTGTGTTGCAATAAAATAAAAAAAATCTACAAAATCCAAATATATAAAATTTTCAAGTTTCCCTTTTAAGTTTTACAAGAAAAATCAAGTTGTAACCAAGGAAATTTGTTAGTATGAAGCACTACTTTCAACTTCATTTCATCACAAATTGCAACTTACTTAACAGACCAAAATAACTATGGTACTGCAGTACATCAAATACTTCACACACTGTGTTCTTTACTATAGCACATGTAACCTCTGCCACGGGAGGCAGTGGTCTCTAGCCAATAAAGACACTCTTCACAATCTGAACTCTAAAGGAATGTTTGTATACATGGATTCAGAATATATATATTTACAGGAAGATTTCTTTTTCTTTTTCTTTTCTTTTTTATAACTATTTCGATTCTTCATTTCAAATAAAATACCAAATACATTTTTACAATGTTTACAAGTCAAAGCACAAGTTCTGCAATGATTATCATTCACCTCTAGTCACTGTGCTTGTACTGGGGGGGGAGGGGGTATCTACACTGTTCCATAAACACAAATGTGAACTTCTGTCACTTTATTTCTGCAGTGGTGACTTAGGAGTATAAGCACAGTAACAATTCTTTTAGCACAATCAGTGTATAATGCAACAGTTTACGACAGAGAACTGAGAAACTATTGGTCCATTCTGTTCAATTTGCTGTTTATCTGCCAACTGTTATGTTAATTTTTGTCACATAAATTGTGTACAAGAGAAGAGTTAAATAACACAACTTGAATAGGAAAGAGCATACATTTTTAAGGCAAATTAATAAGCAGCTTATGGTGTTTTTTTGTTAAACTATACCCCAACAGAACCTAAAAATAAAATGTATGTACTGCAACTGTCAATAATTACGTCTTCTTAAACTGGTCTCCTCTATAAATTGATAACATGGCTTTGAACCTGGTTATTCAAAATGGAAATAATTCCTCCCCCCAAATCCCCAAATATAGAAAGTGCATGACTTCATATGCTCCAAAACAAAACAAAAGGCAGCTGAGGTAGTTAGATGTAAAATGTATTTATGAAAAACAACTGAAAAAACTAAAACAAGGACATATACAGTAAAAACCCACTCATTTGGAATTAATTTTATATCATGCAACAACTTAAAGCAGGAAAATTTATGACTTCTTAAAAAAAAACCTAGTAACAACATACAAATGAAAACAGAATATACTATTGGATTTTTAATTTCAAGTATTTGAGTGTATTTGCATGTGCATTTTTTTACAGGCTTTGTATAGTGTTAGGAAGTCATTTACTTTTTATCAGGCATCACATGAGATCTGGCTGACCTCTGGGACTGAAGCTCTGGAAGGTAGAAATATACTGTGAGTGCCTGAAGGTATGCCACCATGTGTGCCTGGAAGCACCACCATCTCACCTAGGGTGAACTTCTACACACCCATCCTCTGCTGAGCTCACCTGAGAGTGGCAGGAGCAGGGATCCTGTGCCTCTGCCTCCCAGGGACTGATTGGATAGGTGTCCTGGGAGCCTGCCTGGGATGTACCCCCCTGCCCGGATCCGTGCGGGATGTGCCCCCACGGGATGTTCCTGCAGAGCTGGGGTGTGCACCCCTAACCCAGGCAGTGACCCTGTGCACCAAAGAGAGGGTCAGCTTCCACTTTGGAGCACAGTTACAGCTCCTCTTGGGCCCTCCTGCCCGTGCCCAGCACCACTGTGTTTCAGCTCTCACAGGGACAGTGTTCCCCCTCTGGCAGACAGGACAGTCTCCAAGGAAGTGTTTGCTTGAGTCCACTCAGGATGAACTGGGATTTTGGCTCACATCATGGTCCCAGAGCTCCACCAACAGCCCCTGGCAGAGAGGCAGACCCAGTTTTCCCTTCCATTCCTGTCTAGAAACAGTAGCAGGCAGATTTCCTTAGCAAAATGCCCAAATGGATTGCACAGGTGCATGAAAAGTTTTCAAGCTCTGGGAATGAATTTCACGAAAAAAAGCACCTACTTGTAGGAGACAGATCAGTTTGGAGATGTGTTCCTGTCTTCAGCAGCAACAACCTAAAACCATCCAATTACTCAATGTGCAATCTGCTGGCTCTTCTGAGTCCTAGTGTTAGATCCCTCTGCTGATGGCCACAACATGGGTATGTGCAATTTACTGTCATGAATTCTGCACCTGTCTTGAAGAGCATCACAAACTGATGAGACAGCAGAGAGCACCACAAACTGAAATAGTTCTGGTGTAGGGGTTTTCCTGGGTTTTTTTGGTTGTTTTTTTTTTTTTTTTTTTTACTGGCCTGTGAAACAGTAGGATTAGTACTTCTGCAGTGTGTGTATATGCCACACTTATTTTTATTTTCTCTTAAACAAGGAAATCCTGAAGCCCTTTCTTTTCCTTCTTTTTTCTTTTTTTTCTTTTTCTTTTTTTCTTTTCTTCTTTTCCTTTTAAAAAACACACTCTAAACTCACTGCACTGTAAATATGATTTTCAAAAGTTATGTGTAATTTTGGCCAACTTCATTTCTGGCAGCCCAAAATGAGGAGTCACTGATGGTCACAGAGTTCTGAATGTATGTGCTGTGGTGGCAGAGCTGGTAATGGCCAATTAGACTTGGACATCCTGCACATCATAGCCTTTTAATTTTTCCTGCTAGAGCTAGATGGAAGATTAGAAGACTGGGCTGTGAGATTTCTTGATGTGGCATGATATGGTAGCTTTCCTAAAAATGTTTGTGAGGAGTTTCTACTCAATTGCTCAGATTTTTTGAGCATGAGAGAGAGTTTCTCAAAGAAGTCAAGCTTCCATAGCTTTATGTAAACCTAAGCAGAAATAGATGTTCAGATTTTGAAGAGGGAAGAAATATTTTTATGATTCCATAAAACACAGAGATGCTAAAAGGTGCACTTTTGCAGTGGATGTAAAAATAATTTTTCTGAAAAAACAGAAAAGACAATCCTCTACAGCCTAGGGAATCCAGCTCCATGTTGCAATGTGTTAGCATTTTGAGTATTGACATATGCAGACATTCTCTTCACTGTGTCATAACTTTTATTTGCCACACTTCCTTTCAAAATACAAGTAATATTTCCAAGTCTCAGTACTCACAGCCAATATCTGCTCCAAGAAGAAGCAGTGCCCCTTCCCATCACCAATTCAGCTGCATCACTGGCAGCTACTGGAGAAACTGGCAGGGAAGAGGATGTGCCTGCAGCTGCCTGATCCCTATCCTTGCGCCACTGAGCTGCCTCTGCCCCACTGCTGCATGACCCAGCACTAAAGCATGAGGTGAAATTTGTCAGGATCCAAATGACAGATCCTTTGTCAGGGATTTCAGCAGTGAAGAATGACAGGTAAGTATCCTGGAGGGCTGGAGAGCAGGCTGGGTGGAAAAACAGGATGCCTGTCTGAGCTTTCCTTAAAATTTCACTTCCTCAACTTGCCCAAGTCTTTCCTTGGAGTCCAGTGCCTTGGACTCTACAGAAAGATATCTATTTGTCTTGAAATGGAAATTGAAATGTATAGCTCAAATGACAGTTTTTATTTAATGGAAAATATTAAAATATAATTAATCTATTCACAAGCTATCTGAAAATTTAAACAGAAATTTTAATTTATCCTGGAATCCAGCCTGGTATCTTGGCCTCATCCAGTGACTAACAGAATTGGAAGACCTAGAAATGCTTTAGTATTATTTCCAGTAGACTTTTTTTTTAAATACAAAGCCTGATATTGCTTCCTCAGACATTTTAAATAACTTAGCCAAATAAGTATTTGAGTGCACAATGAAAATTTCACTTGAGAGTAAAGTGCACTGTAAAGTAGTTATTAAAGAGATTCTTTAAAAAATAAATTTTACTTAGACTGGTGCTGTGAAATTTAAAAGCAAAATGCCCATGTGCTTTCTCTTGGGGCTTATTGGACTCCATTAAAGTCAAAAGAAAGTAATACATTTGCTGTGGTGGACCATCAGGGAAGCCCTTTATGATTATAAACTGCCTGTAATCAAGGCAAATCCCAGTATAATAAATGCTCCTGTCCAGAGCATTGGTGTAAGTATGACTTACAGACATGTGCACCAGGCAAAGTTTCTCCATCAGTCCTCCAACTCTCTTTAGGTTGTTTGTTTTTTTTCCTTTGCTTAGCTGTAGGTTATTGAAGATGGTTTTGTAAGCACAGCTGTTATCCAGTCTGTGTTTTAGGATCATTTGCCTCATGTGAGATTGCTTTGAAGGCTCCCTTGTTTTACTAATAACCCAGAAACTCTTTTGCATGTTTCCCCAAACCAAATCAAATCCACCAGTCAACTTGAAGGCAGACTTGGTTCTGTATATTGAGCAATGGAGAGTGGAAGAACACACAAATTAGTTAGCCTTATCTGAGTATACATTTTGCTGTAATGAATGGAGAATATGCTTTTTTTAATTAGTAATAAGTTAATTAATTAATTTTGTAGGAATCCATTTGAAATATCCAGTGTGAATTAGCTGACATGCTCCTTGCACTTTGCAAATTTCAAAGCATGCTGAGGAAGAACAATTAAAAAATTAAAAGTTGGTTCTTTTCTTTCCTTTTCTTTCCTTTCCTTTTTTTTTTTTTTATTTTTATTTTTTTAACACAAGAGGATTACAGAGAGCTGCACAAAATTTCAAAGCACAGCTGTGCTCTGGAAAATTGCTATAGAATCCAATATGATAATGAACCATGTTTATTGCATCCCAGAGGATACCATTTCCAGTGCACTTGGCTTAGAGTGAGAAGATGAATCTCCCGGTTGCTAATGCCACAGGTCAAATCCAGAAGTCAAACTGGGTTTTGCATGGCTCTGCAGTGTGTAAAATAACAATTGTTAAGTCAACATTTGATTAAAGAGGCAGATGAGCAAGCATGGGAAGAACAACAGAGCTGGGTGCCACTGTTGGGACTGCCTTATTCACAGAATGGCACCTGCAGGAAAATACAGTGATTCTCATTTGTTAGAATAAACATTAGCTTGTTAATAATACAGAACTCGGAGAATAGACAGCAAAATATCTGTCCCCTCAAGCAGAACAAATTACACAGGGGACAGCTTCTGCCCTTGAGAATCAATGGGAATTGATTTAAAGAAACTGCAGTCCTGTTAAAGAAGAACTGCAGGGGGATGGCAGATCCAACTAATCCAACATGATCCCTATTAGTGGCTGTTCTGTGAGTCAGAAATTACCTCAGAAACAAAATATACTGACTTTTGTGTTGCTATGGGCATATACCAAGGCTTTGGAATGATGAAGTAAAATCAGCTGACCCGAAGTAAAATCAAGATGTGACAGCTGTCTTTAATAAAATTCCTCCTTTGCAATTGAGAAAATTACTTCAGTGTTTGCATTTTTAACTCGGTTTTCCATCTTAACTGTAGAGGTTTTCCCACAGCCAATTATTATGCAAAGGCATTTTTGAGTTTTGTACTATGACATGAGAAAAGAAAGTTTCCTGGATAACCTGAGCATTGCCTCTTCTCACTGGTAAGGTTTGCATGTGAGGCTCATAAGCACAAGAGAAAAACGGAAGCAAGGAAAATATCTGAACAGTATCTAGTAACATTTGCCAAACTTTCTGAGTAAATCTTTGAAGAAAACAGTCCTATCATGACATGCTACACCTATGGATCATGTATGAGGTTATGGATAACTCCACAGTGTTTTCTACTGAAATCAGGATGAGATTGTTTCTGCTAGTAAACAAGCAAGAATTGATGATAACATTAATATAGTGGGAAGCCTTTCAGCAGTAATCCATGAGGAGCTGCGTGGCAGAATACCTGAACATGAACAAATGCTATGAAGGCTCACCTACTCTAAAGCTTTACAGCTCTTTCCTAATTATAAGGCTTCTACCACATCTATTGATGTCCAAATTCTCCATGTTTTTTTCCTGCTCTGTCCCACGCATGTGTTCCTCAGCTGTGCATGAAGAAGTGGATGTGAGGACAATTAGAAAAAAAGGAACATCCACCTGCAAATCCAATGTTTGGTCATGGATGTACTCTGTGAGAAATTGAGAGCATGAGAAAATGCACAACCAGTTGAGCAACACCAAGCCTATAATAGTTCATATACAGAAAAGACCATCCTCTGAGCCTGTTTTAAACTTCCCATTTTTTGTAGAAGCCATCTGGGATTTATCCTCCATAAAGAAGACAATAACGTTCTCTGACCCATAATCTATTATAAAGATCTATAATTTCTGAATTTAACAATCACTGGCATAACTGCCATACAAAACCCATGTCTCCCAGGCCTTAGTTTGAGACACTTTTGTATCTTATTGCTAATCAACAACTCCTGCCAGTAGCAACAAAGTTATAGCTAAGAAGTATCTTTCACTGTCTCCCTGTGTGATTCAGTTAGTTTGCAACAAATCAGGAATTTTCTCAATTGACATCTTTCTCAGAGGAGAGAGTAATTGCACCATAAATAGTGTTTTGGCATCGAGGTTTGTTGGTTTGAGTTTTGGGGTTTTTTTGCTGTTAGAAGACTCTGCTCCTCCTTTTATCTATTGAAACAGCAGGGGCAGTTTTTCCACAGTGCTTCACAAACATCTCTTAATCTTGACCAGAGGAATCATCCTTTTGGTTTTGCGTCTGTTTGATTTCCAGCCTCCTTGCTAAGGTCACTCCATGAGATGTTTCCACAACAAAACGTGTGTACAGATTGCTCATAGGTGTGCCCTGTGCAGCCTGGCTGGAGGGGGCTGTGACCTCACCCCACCCGAAAATTCTGTATCAGGAGGGTCCCAAGCACAGCTCTTGCTGAGTCCCCTGTTGCTGTGTGTTCCTCCAAGTACCAGAGCTAGGCTAAATATTAAACCACCCACTCGTTCTCCCTGATTTTTATAAAATTGCAAGTGTACTAACCTACACCTTTTCTGATGATGAAAAAATTTAAGTGCTTTGCTGATCACAAGCTTTCCATTATTCAGATATCTCTCTAAGGAGCACTTTTTTTTTTAACCTTCTGCTTCATGTCAAAGTAGCTAAAATCCACCTGTGTGATAAAAGCAATGAAAACCAATATTTTCTTCATTCATTCACCCAGTTCTTAGTGCTGTTGCTAAATGTAGTATGTAGTTTTTTACAGTAATTTCTCCAAGATAAAGAGTTGCACAATCAGTACAATCATCTCAAAAATGAAGTTGTACTGCTGCTGGATAGAATGACTTTTTGGCTCATAAGATGAATAGATGACCAGAAGGAAATTTGGCCATTTCCTCATTGATGGTAACTAAAGCTGTCTCAACACTAGCAATCCTCTTTAAAATACAACTCCTTGCTTGTATGAAACAAATCAAATAAATAAATGTTTCATAAGATGAAAGATGAAAGTTTAGCTAGGATGAATTTACTAATGTTCTTTTACATCTCTCTTTCCAGTGTGGGCACCTCACTGAACACAGCTAACAATGGCTTTCTTTTTTTTTTCCCCTGAACTGATTAAAGTTTGCTCACAGGACCTTGACTACTGTATTACAAGCCACAAATTTGCAAGATTAAAAATGTCTGTTGAATTAATTAGCTGCAAATCAACCTAGGTGCAGCTCAACAAGTTCCAAGTGGTTCCAATAAAATAAAAAAGGAGGAATAGAGAGCAGCCACAAATACATGACAATATGTTGGCACGTTGTGATTATAAATAGTGTCAGCTGCCCTCTCTGTCCATACAGAGCTATCTAAAGGCTAAATCCTGCCCAGATTGGTGTGGCAATCTCACTGATAGCTAAAGTGTTCTCAGTGAAATGTGTCCTGTGGGCCAGTCTGATAACCCAGGGCGAACTGGAGATGGAAACAAGCTATCCTGCTTTTTCTTCACCTTCAGCCTGAGTCAGCAGCGACCACAGCACATGTGGGTGCTGGCTGGCAGGAGGACAATGTGCCTCCCAAAGGATAAATGCAGGGAATGATGTTGAAAGCTATTAGCTACTACTTTTGAACTTTCCCTCTGTAGCTACTGCTGTTGTCTTACCCAATCATGACAATTTTAGATGTCTCTGTCCATAAATCAAATCTCCTTGGAAACATACGAGTTTTTTCAAACATTGTCCTTAATGCTGAATGGTGACTCATGTCAGGAACTCTAGACATGCATCTGAACTTCAGGGAAGCAAGTGCCTTCACTGGCTAGTAGTCTCTTCCTCAGCTTCCTAAAATTTAAAATCAATTCTCATAAAACATGGACTAAGAATCAGTCTGGGTTTGACACATATTAATGCAGAACATATTGAAAAAAGCATCAATGGCTAGAATTTTAGGAATAGTTACTGCATATGTGTGGTACATTTAAATTGACAGGAGTATAATTTTCAAATACATTCATTTGAAATTTATCTTCAGTACATAATTTATGCAAGAGCAAATCTTTCCTTCTGACAGCTTGTATCAGGAAACTGCATATGTGTTGGATAACAAACCCCCTTAGCGTTCTTCAGTCAAAATGCAAATAAACCATCCTAATTATTGCAGGTTATTTCCTTCATAAACTACTGACAATGATAACTGATAGTGAAACAAATACAACCACCATTACATTACAAGAAAAAAATCAGTTTAATTGATCCCTTTGCCATTTTCCTTTATGATTGATTTTCTCCTTGATTAAGTAAATGTGATAAATCCTTTTTTATTTTAAACAATTATTGCTGCTCTATTCTTTTACCAAAATATTTAAGATATGACATATAGCATTAGACAGATTTTCTCCATAATTTTTTGTTAAAGTGCTTGCACACTAAATCACAAGGCTGTTTCCAAAAATGACTAGAATGTGTTTTCCAATACTATTGTTTTCTTTTTGCAGTTATCTTTTTGGTTATCCTTGATGACAATGTTCCTTATCTTTTTTTTTTTTTGTTTTAGGCTTAGGGTTTAAATGAATTGTGAGATTGAATCCTAATAGAATCTCAGGACTCACTGTCATGTGTATACACAAACATGCACACACACATATATATATACACATGTATATATATATATAAATGCATTTGATACCATAAATTTGCTCCTAACTGTGAGATAAGATCCTACTATTTTTATTGTGATAAAACCAAACACTTTCACAGAGAGTATTCATTACAGCATGCTGTGGTCCCTGAATGTCTTGCATTCACCATATCCTGGGCAATTTGCACAGCATGGTTCAGATGTGCCATCCAGAGAAACCACGTCTGCTCCACCTGCTTCTCTAGATACCACAGAGCCTCTTTGCCCTTTGCTCAGCCCACACTGATCTTTTTTGGCAAAGGAACTGGGATCTCAAAGCGTATGAAACTTGGGCTCAGGGAACTACAGATAAGCTACAAGTGTAGCTCTGGTGTCCATAAAAAATCTGCCTGAGTTCCAAAGAAAAACCAGGTGAACATGGCCAGAGTAGCACACAGAGCATTAATAGACCCTGATTCAAGGCAGCATGTAGAGATTCAGGCTTTGTCACAGTGCTAACCATGTCCATACAGCTTTTGGTCAGGTTGGAAGGTGAGCAAAGTGATTTTGCTAATGCCCCAGATGTTTCCTGAAAAATTACTCTGGCTGGATGCAGGCAATGGCACTGTATGCACTCAACAATTTTGGAGTCCCCAACACCAAAAGGACTGAACATGTCAAAATACTGGAAGTATGTCTACACTGCACATGTCTACATTTGTATGTCCACATTTACGTTTCACACAAAGAGGAAGAACAGTTCAAAATATGAGGCAGGGAGCCCTTCTCCTCACCAGCATGCAGCCTTATAACCTTCCCCTGAGAGATAGTAGCTAGAGATATGAGTCACTGCTAGCTGAAGAGATCACTGCATCTGGCTCTCCCCTTGGCCTCTGCTTACCACCAATTTACTGCTGGATAAGCCCTCGTGGGTATTTCTGTGCAAATAGCACCACAGAGGGCCCAAATCCTTCAGGTAAGATGGGCAGGAGAACACCTGCTCAGAGGATCCTGGAAGGCTCAGGTGGGAGATGGGAGCTGATCTAGCTCTGTGCTGTGAAGACTAAGCTGTATCTGACCAAGTCCAGGAGGGAAATTTTAGGAGCTTGAACCCCTGGCGATAAAAATGTTCAGGAGTTCCTAGTTAGTGCAGTTTGGAGGAGCACAGCATGAGCCTGAGGCCCCTGATGTGCCTGTGCTGACCTCTGCACCTATGCTGCACTGTGCCAGGTGCCTGGTCCCCAAGCGTGGTGGTTTCATGCAGCCCATGCACATGGCTTTCCTCTCTTTTGGGGGCTCTTTGGTGCATGAGGTGGGGAAGAGACTGCTGGGCTATGACCAGGCCTTGTCCTGAGTGTACTCGTAGCACACAAACACAGCCTGTGCCTTGCCTTAGTGCTGTGCTATGTCTCTGCAGGCTCTTCTAGACATTAAACTAGCAGCTTTTTGACCTTGAGGAAGTCACTGGGCTGTGAAATTCTGTTTTGCAGTAATGTTACACACTAGGTGGCTGAGTGGACACACCTATTTCATGCTAAAAATGCTGTTGTGAGGTTTAGTTCAGTGTAAAAAAACTACCCCTAACTCAACGCTTTGTTAAAAGGATGTGGCTTTCCTATGGCAGAACAGATCTTGTGTGGAAAACCTGCTAGCATTCCTAGAGCTGCAGCATGCCAGAAGCAATTGCTTCCAAAGTTATCTGAAATAAGAGGCTGAAACCCACAGCTAGAGAAAACCCATAGCAGTCATATCTTTCTTTCTTTCTATGAATGTAGCATCTAGTTCCATGGACAAACCTTTCATATTTTTAAATTTATACCAACCATTCCTTGAAATGAGATTTTTGGTTAGACTTTAAGGGTTCTTGGCTGATTTTATTTTACACTGCCTTGCAGGTAGAAGTTGAGATTTGATCTTTCTATTAGTTGGTCATTTCCGTCACAATTTCTTGTAAATCTCTATCAATGAGTATAGCAATTATATGTATAAGCCTGTTGTAATTGTACACAAGCTTCTCCTTGACTTCTCTGGCTCATGCAAATCACTCCATAAATGTGCTGAGAAGGACTTTTTGCCCTGCATTTTGCATATCTGTTCTCTTTGCCCTAGGATCCAGTGGAGGCACACAGTTTACTAATGGATATGTAAGATCCTCTGTGTAAGAATGAAATGCTAAACATTCACTGCAAAATGTAAGTACAGAAGCCAAGCTCACATGTTGAGATAAAGTTCCTTTTAATGAATGTGCTGGTCAGGAATTGAATTTTGTAAGAATCCCTGGAAATGACTGGTTTCAGAGACATTTTTCAAAGTCTTCTTAAAAGGATCACAAAACAGCAGCTCTCTCAAAGTGGGTATATTCTTGAATGTTTGAACTACAAAGGAAGGAATAAGAAATCTTTGATTCATGCTGAGTCAGCACTAAGTTTAGCATGTGTATTTCAGGTGGAGCCAAGTGACATGCAGGCTTTTTGGCATTAAGTAAATATCCAGCTGAGTTCATTATGGAGTGAAGAGGTGAAGAATTCCACTACCATTGTCTAAATTCATGTAGCTCACTCTAGGCCAGGGCCTGATTTGCCATACTCATACCAGTGAAGGAATTTCACCAAAGTCCTGAACTGAGGTCACTGAGGTAAAATAAACGGTGCCAGGGCATCCCTCGTGTGTTAAAACAGCTTTGTAAATGATTTTTTCATCAGTGGCATCATTTCCCTAATTTTGCATGAACAAGGCTTTGTTATGTCATCTCTGTCTCTCCTGTAATGAAGTCTGCTCATACCAGATGTGAGAAATCATCTCAGAAGCAGATCACTCAGCAATTTGCAGCCAAGTGAAAATGATGGCAGAATTTGTTTTTAAAAAATTGCTACATGTGAACTGCAATGATCTGTTGTGTTCCTTTTTATTTTTTTATTCCAAGATTTAAAAGAATCTGTTCTCATTTTGCATTTTATCTCTTTTATCAGAATAAAGAGGAATGGATTCAATGCTGTAATTAAAAGACATAGTTCTATAAACAATCAAGAGATAATTTGATAACTTAATGTCTCTGGTACACAAATGGCTGTTTGCCAGTTACTCCATTTGGCTTTCTGCTGAGAGCATGGGCTTCGTGTGAGCTAGTCTAACTGCTACAATTAGCAAAATTAAATGGCTTATTGTGTAATTAGACAATTCTTCCCATGTCCTGCATTGTTACACTGAGGAATTAGTAATTGCGGTGTTGGGCTTGTAAATTCATGGGCATTTGTTGCGATTGTTTCCATCTCACACACCTTGTGAGGGCTTAGCTTAAACAGGCTTGTTTAGATGGATGCACAGTGCAATCTACTCTTCTTCCCACCATGCACAGGAGTAAGAGAGGCAGCAGCAGGACCCCAGGAATCTGCTGAAGTCTTTTCCTTGGCATTGTGCAGGCAGTGCAGGGGGTGCAGAGTAAATCACAGCATCCCTGTCGCCCTGGAGTGCACAACTTCAGGCAGGGGGTGGAGAAAGGACAGTGACTTTGGAAGCTGAACACTGGCAAAGCCAACTAAAACTCAGTACAGTGCCACTTTTAAGGCTCCTTAGGAGTGATATGATCAAATCACAAACACTTAAAAATTGTTTTGTTTGTGTTCTAAAAAACCCAACAGTCTCGTTGTGAATATTTGCTGGCCAATAAAAAGTAAATGAAAGTATTGCATGATTGGGACTCCCTTTCCAAATAAAGCAGCACTCTTACTTTTAGTACCACTTATGAATTGCTCTCTTGGGGAGATAATGATGTATTGGCAAGACCATCATATATTTTAAACTAATACGAATTTAATAGCTATTCACCATATATTAAAAATTAAATCTCCAATAAAATTGTAATTTACCTCTTCTGCTTAAACGTTTACAAAATCAGGCAGATGAGGCCTAGCATTAAATTTTGGAAGGAAAATTTTATCCAGCTTTATAAAAATTAATTAATAGAAAATGTGTCAATTTGACAATGAAAATATTGTATATATGCCATTAAAATCATATAACCCAAGCAAAGAAACATTTTTCTCTCAAAAAAGCATATTTAAATTTACATAAACAAAATGAATACTAGTTTTTTCATTATTAAATATGCATGGAAAGAAAGTATTGCACATATTTGTTAAAGAGTTTTTAAAACAAAAATTATCTTATTACAGAACAAATAGCTTTTAAAATAAGTTTTCTCTTACATTTTCTTACATGTTTTCTGAATTACCATGGGTATACATTACCTTTTCTTTTTTTAATTTGTGATAGTAGTTGAATTGTCTTTTCTGCAACAGACAAATCCACAAAATTTCAGGACCAAGACTTTAACCAGAAAAGTTACCATTAAATCTGCTGGTAAGTTTGTTTGTTACATTAGGACAATGCTCCCATAAGTCTTACTTCTAACAGATGTGATTGCTTTTCTTTACCAGAATGTAAATATGAAAATATGGATTTTTATTTTCATATATTCTGATATGAAATTTAAAAGGCCTGATGTTTTTATTATTTCAAAAGAAAGAGTTCCTTTTTCTACAAGTCCTTTTTTTTTTTTTTTTGCTATTGCTGTCTCAGTAGAACTTCGTTGATTTTAAAATTGTGGCAAAAAGAATAGTGCATATTGATTATTAACTGTCCATAAGGCCATAATGGAACTTCAACATGGACTATGTTTAATCTTGGCAGTTTCTATAAAAAGATTCTTACAGATTTTAATGTGACAATTCACAGCAATGCGAATTAGGAAACTGTCCATACAGTCATCAGAGTGTTTAGATTTCGCTGCCCTGTTCTCAGTGCAGGTAATACTGATGGTATGAATGTAACAGAGCAAGATTTTGGACAGCAAATTTTGGCTTAGTGTATAATGACTTCTACCCCTGCCTCAAACAGCCAGATTGAAATCTGAGGACAAGGTGTATATAATGTAGTGTTGCATATATACCTATATATATATACACACACACGTATATGTCACTCTGCACTCACACCCTGCTGTAGTTTGCTCAAGATAAACATTTTTTCAAACATTATTTTAAAAATGCTGTGAGAGTAAAGAAAAGAATTGCTAGGCATGAGAAACCACGTGGATAAATAACACCTCTGTGTCCTTCCTTCCAAAACCAAACAAGAGCAAATCAAACAAATTCATCCTAAACCTTCTTCAGAAACCTTGCAATGCAAGCAAGGTGAAGACCTTAACCCTTTAAATTCCATATAAAGCAACATTTCTTCAATTCTGTAAGCCTGACCAAAGGGCTCACAGCTCTGAGGAAGAGCAAGAGGATGAGAGGGACATCAGAGGAGGAAGAGTCTTGCTGACAGCAGCAGTGCCGCCTCTCTCTCCAGGAGGTGCTGGTGGGAGACTGAAGCTTGAGAAGGCTGCCCACTGTGCCTCGCTCAGGCTTCAATTCCCGAGTTGTTAAAGGAGCAGCGAACACATCAAACCACTTCCAAAAGAAACCCTCACATCTTGGATCACAGAGCTTACATTTGCCATGTTTGTAAAGAAAAAACAGCACTTCCCTTGTGTGAACTAGAATTTGATTCTGGAGTGAAGGGTCTATTGAATATGACAGGACAAAGGGCTTGATCCCAAAACCTTTTTTTAGCAGTTCTTACAGTGGTATATTTACTGACAAAACATGAGTGCTTTTCTCTGAATAATCAGCTATTTCTCCATGAAGAAAAGGGTAATCACTTTGTAAAAAGCTTCAGGTTAGGACTATAAAAGTATTGTTTCATTAAAAAAAATTTTATGGATGCAGTTGGCCATTGCTTAATTTGAAAATACCTAAGAAACCCCTGAAGCATAGGTGTTTTCTGATCTGTGTAAAGTTCCCTCTGCCTTGCAGATTTCTGCCCTTCCACAGATTTTTGTTTTGAGGAACTTGCCCCAGCAAAGAACAACAAGTATCGAACATTTTACTAATAAAAAAAGTCAACATTAAAAATGGCTAATTGGATGCATACAAATAAACACAGTCTGTGTAACCTTGGCCATTTCATAGTACAAATATTCGTAATAGGAAAGACAGAAATTAACCCAGCAGCATACACAGCAGTGACTACACTGGATGTGTCTGACAGTGAAGATTACAATACCAATTATCAAGTTTTCTCCTTCCTGACATTGCCATTTACAACAGTAACTCTTCAGTTCTGCTTTGCTCTCCTAAAATGGATGGATATAGTTATAGCAAATTGTTTCCCATGGAATCACTTGGTGTCTTTACAAGCCACTTATATATGAAGCAGGATCCACAGTTTATAGAGTATTCTAAAAGTACCCATGTAGGCTTTCATATGGCATTACACTGCAAAACAAATCCATAATGTGTGAAAACCAGGTTTATGTCAACCTGTAAAAGCCATTTGATAAAATTCATGGACCAATTCTTAAAATCTAAGCTATAAAGAGAATGAAATGTATTAAAAGATTTGAGGTTTATAAAAAGTAACCTTTTATACCATATTTGTACTTTACAAAAATATTGAAATAATCCATGAGTTTTTCACTCTGCACCGGCTTTAAAAAAAATACTATCAAATTTTGACTTGCACCTTTAATGCATCTGAAAGCACCATCAGGGGATACTTTTAACATAAAGGATAATACCATTAACTAGATTTAGGGAGGTATTTAAAACCCAAAAGCTTGCAGCAAAAGCACTCTATTACAAGAGGATCAATGTAATTTTTAGACACATCTGGACACCAGTCTTGAACAGGCAGAAGAGGCTCTTCCACTTTACTTGTTTATGTTATACTTCAGTGAACATACTTACTAAGAGGTGACTGAAAGCCTTTAAAAGACATCACTTTCACCTTGGGTGGGAAAAATCAGAGCTGTCTCTACACATTGAGAGCTTGGTTGGTCTTTCCTGCTTCTTTTTCTGGTAGGACTTGTGCCACTTGTTGTGTCCCTCAGGCAATATCAACCTTGCAGTTATACAATGTTTGGCACTAGAAAGGTATGGCATGTCGCAGTCTCTTGTCACACCTGCATACATTCACACACTGAATCATGCATTCTCAGTCCTGAAACAGAGAAGTTTCAGTGTGTTCAGCTCCTTGTAGTTTCTTCTGAAATATCTGAATGGGGTCCTCCAAAAAATTTAGAATATGAAAACTATACTTCCTTGTTCTTTTACTTTTCTTTTTTTGCAAATTGAACATTGAATCATGATTATCATTTAATGAATATCACTACGTGCTAGAGATCCTTATTTCTCCTCAAAACCAGAAGTGAGCTGCATAGAGTTTCTGTTGAAAATAACATCAAGAAGTTAAACTGCATTTAAAAAAGACTTTGAAATTCCACAGAAAACAAGCAGTTCTGGTAGCATTAATTTTAATGACCTAATTAATCAGAATTTAGTTTATTTTCCATTGACAGCCTTATAAACATGATGATGTTTCTTTTTAATTAAGAACTATTTTGCAAACCTATTCTAACCTGAATTGTTGATTTATGGGAGCGTTGAAGACTACTAAGCTCCTGTTTTGTTGCCTAAAAAACAGTTTTCCTAACAGCAACACTGTGTGCTACAGTTTTGTTATTTTTGAAAAGGTGTGGGTTTTTTTGTTTTTGCCATTGATTATGGAAATATCAACCATTCATTTCCAAAATAAAATGCACTACTGGCTAAAGTTGAAAGCTCTGGCCAGCCTTTTTATTGGTTTAATTGTAAGTACTGTGCAGTCAGAGGTTCAGAGCAGTAAGGGATGGTGGGTGAGTTCCCCCAGCCGATGTAAATGATTTCTATGTGTGGGTCAGGGTTTGGGGTTTTTTGAGGCTTTCAGACGATGCTGTTGTATCAGTGTCCTGCAGATAGACTGCAGACAGTGGATCAAATGATAATCATGATGATAGCCAGACTAAGAACACTATAGCTTGCTGCTCTACTTGTAGTACGCAGTTTAGATATTCCTACAGCCCTACTGTCAACCCTTAATTTGGACTGTAACGTTGGAGCTTCTCCAAGCTGTGTTTTTGCTTTGTTTACAATGTGGTCTCATATTCCAAGCGCTCCTGAATAAGGGCATCATCTTTATACTGTAGCCGTGGAGGAGCAGGGGAACATTCAAATGCTAAGATTGCCTTCCTCAGGCTCCTGTCCAACACGTGTCTCTCCCATGCTGGGTACCTGTTCCTGAACAGATCGATTTTAATGACAGACTCCTCAATCCTTGGTGGCCGGGATGAAGGTGTGGAGGGTGCAGTGGGTCTCACCTGAAACACAGGCACACACCCATCCCTCTCTGCAAATTTTTGATCCCGCTCGCTCGTGACACTCCGGTTGTTGGAGATGGAGCGTAGTGTGCTTGTAGCCACTTCTGGGGGAAGGGAGAAGGCAGCGGCAGGGTCCTCACAAGCACAGCTTGGTGACTGCCCAAACCTTGGTCCATTGGGGTGAAAGAAGGCATAGTACATTAGCATAAAAACAATGCCTGTTAAAAAGCTGCTGAACACTACACACAGTGCTGGTATGGCAAATGCATCAGAGATTGGAGGGGCCTTGTACAGATACCAGAGAACGCTCAAGGCGGTGTTTTCTAAAAGGATGACAAAATAGTAAATGAAAAGCCTACAGCGTGTCCTTCCTTCCTTGACATTGAACCAGCTGAAGATATAGATTATCCCAACGACCATGTCGAAAACTATCTCCTCCCATTTAGTGATGCAAAACTCTGTCTCGCAGTGAACGATCCAGAAGGTCATGATGCACCAGTGCAGCACGATGAAGATCCCAAAGTACAGCTGGAAAACCGAGGCAAACAGAGCAAAAGTAATGACCCTTGCTGCAATCGTGAAGAAATGCCAGCAAAACTGGATGATAACTGCCATGTAACTGATGGGTTTCTTGTCATCGCGGGAGTCACGGAGGGCCTTTTGGTAGGAAGCCAAAGCCCAAGCCAGGGATACAAGGGATGCTGCAGCAGTAAGACCTAGGAGGAAACAGGAGATGCAGTTAAAGCTTAATTAATATGTCAGCACTTGGCTGAAAACAGTGAGCCCTCGCTGCTTTAAATATGTTCTCCACCACTGGCGCAATAAAACCTCTTCCTTCTCCTTCAGCTCAGAGAAATGGACCTCTTCTGCTGAGATTTCCTTGCCCTTACAATGCTGGATGCACAAAAACAAGAGTGGCTATCAAATCACACTCTGTACCTCTCCTCTAGCAATTACCTATTTGAAAAAAATTAATTAATTCACAACTTTGGGCAAGCCGGGAATAGGTGTCTCTGTCAGCTGCGAGATTTAAGGAGGCCTACTCCGGTTATTATTTTCAAGAAAGAATATAAATTTTCTGATTTTGAGAAGTCATTAAAGAAGCCTAAAGAAAGCAACCAAGACTTTCTAATTAAAATGTCAGCATGATCTACATATAAACTAAGTCAATAACAATGTGAGCATAAATCTACATGTTAATAATAAATTTGTGTTACTCTTGTTACATCAAAATTTGAACTGACTGCCTTACTCTTGCTGAGGGAAAAAAATGCCCATTTTGATATTTGCACCACTTTAAAACAGAATTTTAATGAGTAGAAAATGTCAGAACTTATTTTCTTCCAGTTGGAAATTAAATTTATTTTAAAAATGTTGGAATATTTTACTGAATTAAAATTGTGAGTAAAGATGTTTCTAAAGTATGGGGCTATATATTTTAATTTATATAGCCATTCTATCTCCTATAAATCACAGAATTGCCTATTTACAAGGTCCTAGATTATAGTATTTTAGTAAAACCTGACAAATATTTAAAGCATTCAATATGAAACTATTTCTCATAAGATTTCAAGGATTAGTTCTGTGAAAACACAAAAACTGTAAAACTTTTTTTTAAAAATAGACCTTTCTATACTTATTTTGAATTTGTATTATTCTTTTCCTCTCAAGGGAGTTTGATTCTTGTTGATAGGTACATTTAGGAAAAAAAAGGTGCTTTGAAACTGAATCTGACTTTTAAACTCATCTGTTGCTCCCATACACTACCAGAAAAACACCTCACAGTCTCATTTAAAAAATGGTATAGTTCAGCATAATTACTCAAATGCTTAATACTTACATAGCATTCTGTTAGAAATGAATGATGATTCTTCTTTACTAGAAGATTAATTTTTATTTACTTACAACTTGCATCAAGCTGCTTTGGATGAAAATGGGAATTGCAATTGAAATGCAAAATCCTTGCCTTTCAAGTGTATTTGTTATTTAAATAAAATTGCAGTAAGTGTTGTATACAGAAGAAAAATGTATCAAACATTTTATATGTAAAAATGGTTTATTACCAAAGCTAATTTTACATACAGCTAATGAATGAATTCATAAGTCTCAGCATCCCAGACTGAGAATTTATTCATGGACCATTTAAAGATAATGATGCTTCAGCTTATTCTATTTCTAAGCAGTTCCTTAACTTTGAACTAGTTACTGAAGTAAATCAAACTGACATGAAGAAAACATTTCTTTTGTCTGCTGTTAAAAGCTGTTTAATCATTTCAACAACCTTTGGTTCTGGATGCATAGCCAGTATTTTTCTTCCCTATTAAACAGCTTTCTTTAGAACTTAACAATCAAGAATATATTAATTAAGTATTATAAATGTTTAGAAATTGCATTAATAGTAATATGGTAATGGTAAATTTAAGCCTAAATACATGTTGCTATTTACTTAAAAAAAAATCCAAAGAAAGGTTATTTTAAAAGAGAAAAAAAGTAAGTTATGGAAACAAAATCTATTTAAACAATTCACTTGGCTTAACACACTAAGATTTTGCTCAGTAAGTAGTAGAGGGAGATTAATTGCTTTCAGGAGGGATTGTTTGTCAATGTTTCTCCCTCTCTGGCTGGGTGTTAATAATGTGAGCTCTCATGAATCCATGAATTTAATCCCCCTTTTCTTTGAAAATAAAAATAATAACAAAAATTCAGCAGAAATATAGAGGAAACTTAGGATTCCAGGGAGAATTGTTAATAAAACTTCACAACCTTTCTTCCCATGCAGATGCCTGCTTGAGAAAACACCAGTGTTACTTCTGGAGTCTTCCTTCATGGAGAAAATAAGCTATTGGCAATGAAGACAGGAAAGAGACATATAAATTGGTGTTTTCACTTCTGACATGTATATTTGCTTTTTCACACTGTATCCATTATCTCTGATGACAACCCTGGGAGCTGAAAATGTAAGTTCTTGTTTTCCTGCAGGAATGTTTTAAGTATCGAAAAAACACAGTTCATTTCCCTCATGAAATGAAAAGCTGGGAAAGGTAGATGAATAGGATAAAGAATCTTTCAATACAAACAAGTCATTCTGAACAAGAACTCAAGAATAGCGTTATCAGCACAGGCAAAAATTTTGTGAGCGAGAAATCCATATATTTTCTTTGCAAATCTAACTTTAATGACCTCACACATTCCCCCAGAGGTTTGTAGAGATATCATCAGTTTTGCATTAGGAATTGTAAAATCATTCAACAATGCACACAGAATATAATGTTAAATTCATAGGAATTTCCACTGTTCTAATGCTAATTAATTCATTGTCATTGTCTGGGACATAAAGAAGCAAGTACAATAGCTATGTAATTCTGTTATTTAAATAGTCATTAATAAGGAATTGTCCTCTGATTTTACGGAACAAACTCAGGGATACCAGCATAGAGGAAAGAAAAGGAGACAAGGGAATGCACAAAAGGGAAGAATTGCCAGTTAATATATTATGTATCTGCTCTTGGCTATTGGCAATGGTGTTAGGGATATAGAATTAAGATAAAGTTAAATGCTTCATGGGCTCCATCCATTTTTCTTTATTGATGAGAGCAAGCACTAAAGAATTATTGAAAGTAAATTAATAATGAGAAGAATGATGTAAAAGTGATGCAAATAGTAGTTTGCTAATATGTGTTGCTATAGAAATAATTCACTGAGAATGGTTAGAAATAAAGTGAATTATTGTAGCGCTGAATTGATAATTCATTAATTAGAATATAGTGGTGCATTTGCTGACTATATGTTCATATAAACCTCTTCATCCCTGTTTCAAAAGAGGAACTAAAATAAATTTCTATTACTATCAACCCAAAACTTTAGCAATTCAGGTGGTTTAACTTTTGCAGTCAGGAAGACTTATTTGCCATTCAGAAATGAACAGAGATTGGACATGATCTGTGGAGCCACTGTCCAACAAAGAACAAGAACCAGCTTTCCCACTTGCTCATCTGCAGTATCTGCAAAATTTCTGGGTACTGCAGCAGCTTTCTGGTGTATTTGACTCTCTTGTATCGTGAGACTCTTGTATTTAGGGTCTTAATCTTGTAAAGGAAGACTAAATAGCCATTCCCAGTGAATATGTACACGAACAACTATATGCTCATCTGCTACAGACTGTTACAAGAACAGGAAAGCAGGAATTCTCTAAAATGGCCTTAGGAAGCGTGAAACCATGCTCCTGTTTCTTTCTTTTCTAAAGCTGAACCTTTAAACATTTTCCACGGTATAGGATTTGATCTCTAGAATTCCATCCCAAAGAGGAAAGAAATGCAGGCTTTGCACAGGAGAAACATCACAATTTGCATCAGGCAAAGGATGCTTTTGTCTGGTTCTAAAGTGGACACCTGAAATACTCTAAATAGCAAAGAGTGGGAGTGTACATACCAGCTTTTAGCCTTTGCAGCACAGCCCATGCACAGTAGTCACAACAGCAAGAAAATAGTGCCTTGCAGGACAACATTCTGCCAGGAACTAATTATAATCTGTTTTGAGTGAAAAATACAATTTAACCTCTTTTTTTTTTTTTTGGTGCATGGTTTGCATTACTTAATTCTATTATTTGTATAAAGGAATGTCAACTTTTTAATTACAGGTGAGTTTCAGATGTTCTTAAGATAGTAAGAGTCTATCAGACTTTCTGTCTGATAAATAAAGAAGAGAATTGCATTGATGGAATGATAATTTTGATTTCTTTCCCTGAAATTCTTAATTTCTCCATCTATGATATGTGCTTGCATTTTATAGATCGTGGCATTTCTGTATGGATACTTTGAATATAATACATAATACACTACAACGAGCTACTGCTTATTAAAGACAAGATAAGAAACCCACAAACACAACTTTCACAAGTGAAAGCAAACATATATGAGCGAAAAGAGAATATATACAGAGCCGAATACATTCATAAATGTAATATTGTTTCAAGAAAGAAAGCAAGTTCAAATAACTAGATGAGAATCAATTAAATTCTCCTCAATGGCATTTGTGAAACCTGATTTGGACTTCAAAGATTAAAGGCATATCCAGGTCCATAAATGACTTTTTTCTAATCCTATCAGTCCATAAATCCCATTTAGCATAAGGACAGAACAGCTCGAGTCAGCTGGAAACCCTACAAATGAATGAACTGATCTGAGAGAACGCTCCTTGACATTCAACCTGATTTCAGAAATGAGACTCCTGCCAAGGTGTCTGTCTCTGCCTCATCCTTCCTTCCTTTTTAACTTGTACCCGTCTCACCATTTCCAGGAGGAAATTCATCTAAAAGCAGGAATACCAAATGCAGCAGGGCATCTAGGTCTGACAACACCGCCTGGGATGTGAGACTTTGAAACATTATTTTAAGAAAGCCTATTTTGTGAGTTTCCTCCTCAGCTGGAGAAGTGAGATTACATTCATCCAAGCTTCCAGGTGCTTCTCTGAACCAAAGCCAAGGATCTCTAACGTTCATATCTTAGTCCTTTAGGAAGCAGCATCTCATGATTGCATCCCTCCAGCTTCAGAAAATGTCTTGCTATATTTACACAGCTTTTGCCACGCTGTTCTGCAAGTACAGGCACAAGCTAAAGATTCACGTGGAGGCAGCCTCTCAGGAAGCTTGAAAAGAGTTCGTGGGCTTCTGCACAAGCTCTTTTGTTCCCATGCACAGTGTATGACAGCAGTGTATGTCATGGTGTACATACAGTGCTTCCATATGTGGCTTGGGACACAGGAGGGCTGCTTTTGGTCATACCAAGGACCATGTGTCCAGGTTGTCGGTATGTGTTTCATGCTCATGGGTCTCATTCCCTGACCAATACTGTGAGATGAAACTATAAGATGAATCTTACTTTTTTCCCCATGCATTCCTATTTTCAAAAGGCAATATAAACTCTTGCCCTCACCTCATGGTTATTTCCCCATAAACATGTTGCCAAAAGAATCCTATTACTTTCCCACATCATCAAGTTTGTCATAGTTTAGCTATGCTAAATCAAGATCAAAGGCTTTCTGTTCAACTGAAATAAGCTTCCTGAGGTCAGAAAAGAGCTGTTTTCTTCTTTCTTGAGTCCCACTGTATCTGATTGTGTCTAGATAGAGCTGGCACCCTACTTAAATGTTCCACTCCTGTGGATGTACACTCAGCTGTTTGCTACCCACAAACATGGGAGTGTCAGTGTCTGAAGATGAGTCTCCAGTAGTTCTCATTTCCAGTTTTTGCCACAGACTTCATTCATAGCTGGGGATTTTCAAGGCAACATAAATGGTTTCATCAGCTTGCCAACATTCAGCTTAACTTTCTCCCACTGCATACCGAGGTAGATTAATACAGCATAACGAGTGACAGGAACACTTCCTTGTTGAAATGTAAGTCAGAATGCTTGATATTACTTCTATGTGTTACACAGTACTCATAGAACATGCTAGCATATATATAGGAATAATTTCTCCCATGATTCTCTCCACTGCTTTCAACAGACACTTCTGGTGAGACAATTTCCAGCTGCTTCATTAATTTGGATCTCCACAACAATTTACCATTTCCCTGAAAGTCTAGAAACATTCTATATATTGTGTTACTTTCAACCTTATTCATTTTACCTACTCCTAATCTTTTACCAGCAGTGGTTTGGATTCTGTTTAGATGACCAAGGTTAACTGGCAAAAGTTTGTCTTATTGTACAAACAGTTTCTTAGGGTGTGTACAGGACACATGCCTAATGATTTATCTCTTTCTGCACTCAAGGTCATATCAGCCTTAGCAAATCTAACTGTTAGACAGTGTTGAGGAGCTTCTGCTGAGCAGCTGAGCAGCTGAGCAGCAATCCTGGACACAGTTTTAAATACATGGATGATGGTCATAATTTTGTTTCAATATAAAATCAAGCACAATTTCCCTTTGCCTTGCCCCTAAATCTAAAATATTTTACCCAGTTTTTGTTGTTAATATTTCAGGATTTGTATCACAAATTATGAATAAAATCAACACAGAGAGGCAACTTGGCATGCAGGGACCACAAGAATCATGAAAGTTGTCTCTCTCCTGTCTTTCAAAAGACTGCAGTAAGTAATTGAGGTCTCTCTTTCCTCACAGACATCAAAAGCTCCATTACCTTCTCCTCTATCTGTAGAAATAATCGGTTCTCAGAATGCAAAGTTGCACTGCCAGAATACACCAGCTAAGGCCAGTTACTTGTTCACATGCTGGGTGATCTCTTCCCTTTCAATTACATTTTTCCAATATTCAGTAGTTTCTTGTTCTGCTAAAGCTGTGTTGTACTTAAAACATTCTGTTTAGGAGCCCTTCTTAGCCACGAATCAAGTCCAGTCCTTCACTGGCAGTGACAACAGCCAGGTATGCATGTGTGTCATGCAGTCTGTGTGCTGCCAGGCTTGGCAAGACAGCATGAGATCATTTGGCCTGTTAGGAATCTAAACTTAGATTCTGTACTTTCACAGCTAGACTCCCTGTCTGTTGGGTAATTTGGTGTCTTTTATTCCAGTGAAGTACGTGCAGCACAAACATACCCACTGACTCCAGGCTCATTTCCATGATTTCTACATTTCAGGGCTTTCTATGCCTTGAGCTTGCTGCAAGTAGCTTACGGAAATCAAGAGATTATTTGGGGGATGAAACAAACCCTGTGCCATAATTCTTAAGAAACATCATGACAACACAATGCTAAGTTAAATATAGGGCACCATCTATGGGAGACAGCTCCACCTGCACTGCTCTGCCCAACGCACTGTGTGCATGGACACCTTCCATAACACCAGCAGCAGCAGCCCTTTTCCCTGCCACCCAACAGGAGAAAGAGAAAAAGGTGGAGTTTACTAGACATGTAAAAAATCCTGATAGAACCTAACTCTCGAGGAAATGCATTTCTGTGGATCCACATTTCTGTGATTTCACTGGTACTCTTCTGTTAAGCTTTTATATGCTCTTGCTTACACAGTTCTGGACAAATTTTAAGCTGGTATTTCACAGATTTGGAGGAACCAGCCACACAGGTTTTCATTCCATGGCATCTAACAAGATCAACTGGAACTTTTTTATTAGAAACACTTTGTAAAAATATTAAAGTAAAAAGAACCCCAAAGATGTACACTGAAAATGCCATTTAGATTATTTTGGTCTTCTATTTAAGAATACACAATTAAAAAAAAAAAAAAAGGAATATTGTACTTAGTGTACGAGAGTGCATAACCACCAACAGGGAGAAAATTTGTATTAGCATTTGTTTCTTTTGAAAAGTCACAGTGCCACCTTCCCCAAGGTCTGTATGCCTTCCTTCTCAGCTCGCAGGGCAGGGGCCTGACAGACCTCGGTGGCTGGCTTGGTGCTGCTGCAGGTGTGGACTGAACCCACACATCAAAAAATGGCAAGAAAGTAAAACTTTGGACTAACAAATCGCAGAGCAAGAACACAAAGCTAGAATTGAAGTGGTACAAAATTTGGAAATAAATCTGTTGAAGTGAAAGCATGGTGGTGCTACAGACAGTATTGGTTTCCTAATCAATTTTTCATGAAAGTGTTTTCTAACAGTTTTCTATTCGGGCGTCTGGTGCCCAGGTGTTGGCAGAGGGACACAGGGGGTGGTGTCCATGAGGAGAGGTCAGAGCCTGTCCCATGATGGACACAGATGTTTCCAGCCAGTTTCCAGCCAGCTCCAAAGTGAGCCACCACAGGACACAGTTGAGCCCATCAGCCAAAATGTGGGTGCCTCTGGAAAACATATAAAAGTAGGGACATTTAGAAATGTCTAACAGGTGGAGGAGGGGGTAAAATAAGGATGAGAGAACAGCAGTGTAAGTGCTAAGGTGAGAGAAGAAGGAAGAGGATGAGGTTCTCCAGGCAATTATGTGAGAGAACCATGGTGGAGCAGGTGATTTCCCACTGCCTGTGAAGGACCTTGATAGAGAACATTTACACTCTGCAGCCCATGGATATTTCTTGATGGAAAGTGTGGCCTTTGGAGAGCCCACACTGGAACAGTTTCATCTTGAAGGAACTATACCTTATAGGAGGGATCCCATGCTGAAGCAGAGGGAAAGTGTGAGGAGAAAGAAGTAGGAGAGAGAAACTGGTATGGACTGCCTGCAACTCCCCATTCCCCATCATCCTGTGCCATGTGGAAGGGAAAGCAGAAGGGTCAGGGAGGAAAGAGTGAAGCTAATTTAGTAGAAAGGGGATACAAGGGGAAAATCTTTAATTTGTCCGTGTTTCTCACTATCCACATGTGTTTTCACTGGCAATGAATTAAATTAATTTTCCATGAGTTGAGTTTGTTTTGCCTGTGGTGGTAACTGGTAAAGTATCTCCCTGCCTTAACCCCAGCCCACAAGGCTTTTTATCCTCTTTTCTCACCCTGTTCTGTTGAGGAAGCAGAGTAAATGAGCAGCTGGGTGAGTGTCTGACTGCAGTCCAAAGTCAGCCCAACACATGTAATCACTTCATGTCAATATATGTTTGCATGCACAAGCTGTTTGTATGATCATGGATTTAGGGGCCAGGTTGTACATGTTCCTTCCAGGGCCACTCAAGTAACAGATTTTTACCTTGCACAGGGATACATGAAACATTCCTCAAAATTCTGTAAACCCTCCTTCCTCTGAAGGGCGTCTTGCCCCCTGCCAGTGACCTACAACATACTGGCTTCCTCAAAAATGGATGTCTGAGAATATCAAAGCTGTCACATTATTTCCTGAGATTTAATGAGAGGATGTGGGAGCAGAATGCACCTAATATTCAGGAGAATTGGAGGGTTACTACAAATACAGGTTTTCTATGCCAGTAGAGAAAAATACAAATTCTGAAAAAGGAAATGCCTATCAACATTTTTTGTTTTAGGTTAACATAGTCAGGACAAATTCCCTATCCTAACTTTTTATAATGAAATCTGCAAAAAATGTGACATGTCAGTCATGTTTCACAGATGTAGAGATATATTTAAAGTGAGATGCCACAGTAAAAATCAGTGTAAAGTACAAGCCAAAGAGCATTGAATCATGAACACTGAGTGAATCCTATAATTGTGTTCAAAGAAGTGAATAAGAATTCAAAAGTTTCAAACAAGGGAGAAAACATCCTTCCAAGGGATACTTGCCCTGACTTTAAAAATGCACATTTTTTCAGTCTGGATTTATCTACCTTTAGTTTTCAGCCATTGATTTGGCTGAAGTTCAGCAGGGTTCAAATGACTTAAGCATAATATTTCATGGACCTTCAGCGTTTTAAAAATTAATGTTTCCCAGGACATCCGTTTTTTTACTCAGAATCCCTCAGTACTAAATAGCTGAAGACAATTTTGCTAAGCCCAAAATGAAAGATATATTTTTTTACTATTAACCAATCTTTCTGATGTGTTTTCCACCAGCATGCCACAAGCAAAACAGCTTGAAACGATCATACTGGCTGCAATATGGTGCAACATATCAGCAATAGTATCTGGCAAATTCAAACTATCTCTTCTGAGTATTTTTTTGAAGACATAGTGAGTATCTTAAACTACAAATAGCAATATCACACTGACTCTAGAAATGTCTGCTGAGGATTTGGAAAAACAAGAGCTAAATCAATACTTCAAATACACCAGAGATTGGTTTTTTTTAAAGCTATCGCACTAGCTGTGGCCAGCATCCAACACAGACAAAACTAGAAGCCAAGATACATTTTGGCATGAAAAATATCCCAAATATCTTATACTAAGTCTTATTACAAATCAATAACATGGGACCAGGTCACTGGCAACAAAATATTGACTCCATGCAAAGATGGCATGGGGCCCTTAAATCTCCTCAAGTCATGCTTTTAGGATTGGCTTTCAGTGGCTCATAGGCTCGTATTGGCTTTCTGAAAGGGGATAAATTTCAGCCCTCATTAAGGAACTTATATTTCTCCCACTTGCACATTAAAATTGGTCTGAAGTTAGTACCTTATCTGACACAATTTGTCTAAAAATATTTTGTATATGTAGCATTTTTTTGTGTTTGTCTTTTAAACTTCTATAAGCCCTGAAGAGATGCTGAGGATAATGCTTGGTATGGTGCTCTGGGACAACACACAATTAGAGTCACTCTGAAAAAGAAATCAATTTAGTATTTGTGCAGTCCCACTTAGCAGAGGAAAAACTGGATATGTTAGCTTGTGTTAGTACATGAAGAAGTTTCCTTTGGAAGTTTCCTTTGGATCAAACTCTTCACGATGTTTCTTTCACTTTGAAAAATTGCAAACATATTTTCACAATAATTCATTAAATAGACTTATTTTTCTGTTAGTGGAAAAGCAACCACTAACCTCTTCTTCATCTCAACAGAAAATCCATATTTTCACCTACTGTGCAGATAATGTAAATTGAAGCAAAGTCTAACAAACTGTTTTGAAGAATATTCAGTGTATTCTGGAGATTAATTCTGCTTCCAGCTTGTGCCATGCTTGGATTATTTTAGGTGTCATATTTATATCTTTATCTTCAATATTAGTTGCAAAGTCATTCATTATCAGTAAGGAGGCTCTACAGCTATATATCTATGTATGTCTGGTATAGTTGAAATATATACACACGATATATGTAGGTATTATGTACATTTTTTTATGTATGGTATATTTAGAGTTACATACTACCTGCAGACAGATAACTGGCACAATTTGAATATACCAAGCAAAACAATGACTCAGAATTTCCTCTGAAAAGCTTTTCCAATATTTATCTGTGGCTTGTGCCAAAAATTTGCACCTTGTTGCAAGGTTAAATGAATCTAATTTCCATTTTTGCTGCTTGTCCAAAAGATTGAAGAAGTTCCCCTGCCTCCTGTCATTAAGCATTTTTTTAAAATGTATAAATATCCAGAGAGAGTGATTGAATTACTTCTTAATCCTTTTCCCAATATTCTAGGCTTATGAGGTCCTAAAAGATTTATATCCCAGTGGTTGATTGATGGCCTCTGGGACCATTCTTTTCCTGTCCTTTGAATTTTTTTCAGTAGCTCCATCCTACAGGAAGTCTGTCACAGAACGGGGCACAGTGGTCTTATTGGCAGTGTTCAAAGTGGTTTGATCTTTTTAATGTGTCTACTGGATATTTTTTTCCTCTTCGTCCACGGATCAATATAAGGCTCAAAGCCTCAACCTGACATGGTGATCTCACAAAAAAGGTCTTCTCTCTCCTGACTGCAACACCATCTTCTGAATTTTTAAGACAGAGACTCTCCCATGCTATGGGTGTAGTCTGTAGTGTGTTTCTGATTTTCAAATACACTTTCCTGCATTAACCCATAATTAGTTGGTTGTGATAATTTTGACCAGTCACTCAGATTGGCCTGTGATGGTTGCTGTCCTAAGCACTATCAGCCACCCTCACATCTCTGTGCAAAGACTGGAAATGGCAGTCACTGGAAACCCAGCTGGCAAATGATACATGTCATCATTCATAAGGCTGTCAAACAAGATGAGAGCAAGGACAGGCATTTAGTAGGTGCTCCTGAGCACTCCCTCACTCATTCTTTCCTAATTTTTATATCCATCTAGATGACAGATTTTAGTACATTTTATATGGGCCCTACTCCTTCCTGCTTCAAGATCTCATGTGATTTTAAGTCACAGCTTAAAAAAAAATATTATACATTATTTATTATAGTTGCTGTCATCATTCTAACTTTTGAGCTTGTCAGTGAATGATAACAGGTCTGGGTAACAAGATCTGATACCCAATAATAAAAAATGGTTTGCAGAATTCTAGTATGTCATTTCTAATTCTTTGTCACCTGAGTACACAGGTTCCTAATATTTTATGCTGAATTAAAGTTAAGATAATCTATACTAATTCTTTTTTCTGTGCACACTTTCTTTTAGAAACTGTAGATTTGCTTGTTTATGCATCTCCACATCAGTCTACTCCATGGCAAATGTTAAGGATGACCATCTGATTTCAATAGAGTTTGACACAGAAACTGATGTCCCAAAAATACTAAGTTCTGTGAAGTTCAGGGAAGACAGCAGCTAAAGAAGCGCCTAAAGAAATGTTCCCACTTAAAGTATAGCGGACTTCAGGCATTTCACTTTTATGCCTGAATTTTAGGCATTTTATGCCTTTAGGCATTTTTATTGCAACAGCTAGGGACCAATTAGTAAGTAAATAAATATGTCCCTGGCAGCTGGCAAATTCACATAGATGTAACTTTGAGCTAACCCCAGCAGATATTGCTTCTTAGCCATCCAAACCCAAAGTCATGAGAGAGAGCTTGGAAGCAGGGAGTGAAGAGTAGAAGTGACAACCCAGGGGATCTGAGAAAAAAGTGGATATATGTTCAGGGCAATGGTTAAGGCAGGAAATGAGGCTTCATTATTTTTGCTGCTTAAAGAACCTTTTTAATAGGCTCTCTCCTTTTCTTGAACTCATCTACTTCTCCAATATTTTGTTAAAATGTAATGTTTCAGTGACTATAGACATACATGACAGGACCCTCCAGGCTGGAACATGATATAGTTCAGGCTGGATATGGAACACAAAGAGGGCCCTGCAAATGGAACTTAAAGACTTAGATTATGTTTTAAATTTTATTGAGCATCTACCTCAAGTGCAGATAAATGAGTATTGTTTTACAACAGTGTGACTGTAAATCAGATTCTCTACAGACACAAAGGGGGAAGTGACAGTCAGCTGCATACCTAATATTTATTTGATTTATTGTTTTTTTGATATAGTGTGACAGCAGATTAGCAAGGCATTTTTATGACACTGATGATCAAGAAGTTATCAATTCACATCACTGGGACATTTTAACAAAGATAATAACAATAATAAGGTATTCAATCTATAACAGTTACCTAAGTAAACAATTTGATATAAAAAACTGATTTTTTCTCAACATCAGCAGTAGTAGCAACAACCTATAAAAGCCCAGAAGCAGTAATTCTAAACCTACTGGTGCATATATTAGACTAATAGAATACCTTTACTCTGGTCCACCTTATTTATTCTGCTTTGGAGAGGAAACAGGATAGTGTGCATGCCCTCCATTGAGGGGAGCGGATGACTTGCTCTTTCCCTCCAGCTTTGGTAGCTGTTTGGATGTGCAACTGTGAATGACTCTTCATTCAGCCTGCAGAAAAATAGCTTATCTCTGCTACTACTGCACTTTGATAACTCGTCCCTCTCAGTCAATTATAGACAGAGCTATTCTTTGGAAAACAGAGCTCATAGAAAGCCCTCTGAGCCATGCCATAAACACACTGCCAAACAAAGAATCAAAACCAACACCATGACAAACTAATATCCCATTTTGAGATTTGAAAGGTAATATGAAAATGCACTTCAAAGAGTTCAGATTTCCAGTTGGAGAAAAAAAAGTGCCATGATCTATTTGAGTAAATGTTCTTCCACAGAGAGATGAAGTAAATAGGTTAGACAAATTATTATTATTACTTTTTTTGTAATAATTGTTGTTCTTACTGGAGCATATGCAAAATACATTTCCCCAAACACTGTGGCATTGGTTGGAAAAAATATTTCACAATAATCACAAATCCATTCAGTATGCATATAGATTGTCTCTATGTCTCTACAAGTTTTAATGTTAGGGTACCAAGATAAATTATATTTTGATCTCCTAGTATTTAATTTGAACTCTTAGCACTTCTGGCCTGGTTATACCATCATGAATTTCAGATTTTTCTGTTGCTATTACTGACTGTTTTGAAACAACATATCATGGGCATTGATACTAGCTCAGGAAGAAATGCAACACTTGCAATAACCTAGTATACATAAATTACTATTTTTTAAAAAACCATAACCTGATTTGGGAAGCAGGAGACAGAGAGTTTTTAATTTGATCACGTTTGGAACAGTATATGAATAAAAAGTTGTTTAGATATTTTCCTTATTCTGTTCTTGAAAAGCAATGTCTGTCAAGGGGAAAGAGGTGATTTAATTTATCTTTTTGAGATACTCAACACTTCTCCTCTCACAAAATAACCACCATAAGCCATAGCTTAAACATTGTGTCCATTTCAGTTCTATGTATTTTCTTTCTACTATTTCTGACCCTAAATATACTCAGCACCACCTCCCTCCCAAATGCTCCCTGAGGCACCTTCCTGTTCTCTTTGTCACTTCACCTGCAAGGTTTTCACACTGCTTTTTTCCCAGTGCTCCTCATATTTCTTTCTTTCCCACAGGTTTCCCAGCTTACATATTTGTTTTCTGTAGAGGTGCTCCAAACTCTTAGCCCACCTCCTCCCTTCCTATATCCATCTCATCTGGCATCTCCTTATCCCTTATGCTGGGGAAAAGGGGCCCAGGCATCTGCATTTAGATAAAACCTCTTGATGACTGCAGCATCGAGATCAGAGCTTTCTGGTTCAGGAATGTGTTGTGGTCCACCATAAAACCAGACAGCTGCCCTCTCAGGCTCACTGCTCTAGGCAGCAGCATCCTGTCCCAGCAACTCCCTGCTCTGGTTTCCAGCCTGTGTGCAGTCACACACAGGTCATACCTGTTTGTTGTCCTTCAGGCTTTCCCCCCAGGCCAGCTCATCTGCTTTCCTTAAACAGCCAGGGGTTTTTGAAGTCCTGTTAAACTACTCTGGTAATTAAAAAAAAAACCCCAAACTTGCTAAAAGTTCTTGCTACAGCAATGAATTCCATAAGAAACAAACATTCTTCTTCATTTTAAAGAAAGTTTTAGCTGTGTTACCTGCTTCATATTTTAATACAAGATGTCATATTGAGGACAAAGGTCTGCTTGTTTGAGTAACTATCAAGTCAGCAAAAGTATTCACTGCTTCCTAGTCCTTCCAAAGTAGCCTTCATTATTTAGGGCATTTCAATTCACTTTCTTCTTTTCTGACTAGCACTCCTATTTGCTAAATTATGTCATCAGAATATCACCCTGCCCAATACCTCTGTACATTTTTATTACCTGTCTTGCTCATAATGAGGTGAGGAAACTCTGAATACAACAGTCAAGTAATCAGGTAAAATTCCGTAGACTGCAGGAATATATTTGTAATTACTTGCTGTCCCACCATGTTTCTGTCTGCATTAAAATAATTTATGCTATTCACAGGCTACCTAGATCCATAAATTCATAATTTAACATCAAAATAGATAAAGTCATAGGCATCTCAACACTATTCTTAGTGGAAAGAGTTCATAAACTGTGTATCTCAAAGGCTCCTGGGAAATGCAAGTGATGCTTGTACAAAAAATGGTGTCTGAAAATATTCAGTTAGTAAAAGACATTATTTCTCTCCCCGGTATAAGATTCTGTCTTCTTTATCCATGCTGAAAAGGTGACAAAATTTCCCCTTATAGCTCCATTGTACTCCTCTGAGCTCTTCAAGAGGAGCAACATTAGCTCCCAGAATGTGCATATTCCCATGAATGGGACATTTAACAATTCTTTGCAGATGTAACACCATTTCTCAAAATATTTTAATATTCTCTGTAGTCATTGCATTTTTCTTAAAATAGCTGATGAAGAATGTCAGTATGACATCCATTTTCCTGATACATGAACCAGAGAAAAAGGAACTGAACGATTTGCCTGAAATATCAACCTACAAAGCCTTTTCAAGAGTAGGAACCCAGGAGTTTTAAAGCAGAGTCTATTATCCCAGCCACAAAGAGCACGGCTTCAATGGCACCCCAGTACCACTTTGCAGCAGAGTCCTTGGCTAAACTTTCAAACACTGAATTATCTGCCTGCATTGGTGCTGTGCTTTTCAGTGGACCCAGGCACCACTGCCCATGAGACAGCACTGCAGACACTGGTTCATCAGCAACCAGCTGAAACTTCAGAAACTTCTTTCCTGAACCATCAGTTTACCAAAAAGATGAACAACTTGTATATTTAGGAAGCCAGTTGAGTCCCACTTAATCTAGTAACAGCAATGGCTTTGAGAAAAGGTCAGAGCATGAAGGAGGGAATGTTTTCAAATTGAGCTTTTTAGTGTTCTGGGGAGTGACAGGTATTTATTTCAATCTTTCAAGCACTTAGCTAGCAACTACAGGTCAGAATTATCACAACTGCCCCTTCTCTAGAGCTGTAAAAATCAAGCTATCTTACCAACTTAGCAGCTTTCTACATTCTAGATCAAGAAATGCTTGGTTTATCTTCTTACAACTGGAGGGGAAGCTTTGTGCCTGTGCTCACCTAAGACAGTGTTTGAACCCTATCTTTCAAGCATGCTGAGAACGCCTGCTGCGAACACTGGCATGCCTTTGGGAGAGTAGGAGAGACATTTGCCTGGAGTTTTTCCAACCCTAGGTGCCATTCACGAGATTATCACAGTGGTGATAGGTTTGTTCAAGGCTTCACATTTGTGCACACAGATTTCTAATGGGTTTCATGCTAATTCACTGGCAATAACTGTTAGGTGAACTAATTCTTCTTAGATTAGTTTTGCAGAGGCATAAAATTCCAATGGCTTTCCTCATCTGAAAGAGACTTGAGGACTAGGTATTTATGAGTATAAATTCTATGGGTCATTAGCAGAACTTGGTTCACTAAACCCCTATAGGCCTTTTTAAAATATCTGATATACTCAGTACAATTATTCAATCAAACACTGCAACTTGAATTTATTATTTTTGGCCAATGGCACATTCCAGCACAGCTGTATCTGGAACCTCTGAGTATGTACAGGGTATATACTCTGCTGTATAAATAGCAGTTTAATAGCAGCACTGTCTAAATAAGGATATTTGCTTAAATCAATTATTTTCTGAAACGTTCAAGATCTGCCACTTGTCTTTAAAAACTCATTTTGCATCTTTAGAAATCAAGCAGCAGTTTTACTGGCATATTTGCAAGTAGAATATTAACAAATTTCCCTAACTCTTCAAAAGCTATTGTATACTAGGTATCACCAACCTGAACTGAATTATTACTGCATGGTGATAATGTCCTCAAAATAGAAGTTTATAATGTGAACACTTAAACTCATGTAATGAATGCCAATTATTCTATTACTCTGCTCAGTGTATAATTACAGAAACTGGAGAATATTCTGGGCTTGCACTTCCTCTATTGTTGGACTGTTTGGTAAACTTGACTGGCACCTTCTCTGTTAATTTTTTTTAACCAGCAGGGAATCAAGTCATGCAGCCATTTTGAGTGACAGCTAAAGAATACTGACTAATGAGCAAACACTCCACATTGCATTTTAAAAATGCAAACACCATCCAGGAAAAGGAATTGAAGTAGCCAATTTGTATAATAAATGACTTTATAAGAAATGCATGATAACAGAACAGAGGAAAAATGGGATACCAGTCCAGGTGGGCTGTATGCAGCAGGCATCCACAGCACAGGATGCCTTAACATCTTGACAGGCAAACACTGCATACCTTGGTTAAATTGCCAACTAATTAAATAAGTTGCTAATATAATTAGTTTGCTCAGTTTTGGTTTCCTGGGATGAAATTAATGAAAGAACCCTCTGCACTTTTGGAGACAGACACTTACATAATCACACATATTTGCCATTGGAAATGTAGGTCCTCAGCCTTCAGAGTAGGAGGATGGATGGATGGAGTTTGCCAACACATTATCCTGGCATAAATTAAAGCAGCTTGAAGGTGGCTGTCACTTGCCTTTGCTGCCGACAGTTTTAAAGGATTATTGATTCAGCTGACGAGCTTTGGAGGAGTGTAGCCATGTCGCCTATCCCAAGGCCACAGTCTTTGCACAGGAGGGAACAGCTGCTTGTCTTCCCAGGCATCAGGGGATCATTGCACACCAGAAAGCTCCTCTACAGTCCCCGGCTGTGAATTAAGGGCTGCTCTGTGGTGGGAGTAATTGCCTGTGCTTGTGAAATAGGTCAGCCTGCCAAGCAATGCAAGGCTCTTTCCTCAGTTGCAAAGCATCAAAGCCTAAGAAAACCACCTAAGTTAAATGTTTGTGAGAGAAGACCTCAAGGGAGGAAGGGAGGAAGGAAAGTTGAGCAAAGGTTTAATGCATTGTAAGCAACCAGAAAACACCTGTGAGTCTCTCTGTGAGGAAAAATAAGGCCCACCAGAACTGCTTTTCAGTAGAAGCACAGAGTGACACAGAAGGAAAAGAGTACTGCTGAGAAACATAAAGAGCTGTTTTTTAATACAATTCTCTCTTGTGCTGGCTGTACTTTCCAACATTTCACCTTAGGGGTAAAACTTCTTGTTTGTTGACCCGTGGCACAACGAGGTGCAAAGGCAATGCATACTCAATAGGATTTGAGTCACATTAAATCCATCATAAGAAATTTGTGAAATGTCCTGTTTCCAGTTACAAAAGTAACTTAAGCTTCAGCAGTACTTAAGTGCTTAACCCCCCTGATGTCAGTGAGACTTAGAATTAAAGCACTTCAGATGAAATCCTATGGGCCAAGATCTCCACATCTAAAAATAACATTGATGTTACGTTTGCTGTAAGACTCCTACTACAGCTCAAAATAAACCCTTATGTTGTTGGATCCTTAGCGCCTGTTCCAATTCAGTTACAGTTTTGGAAATGTAACCTGAGGGCACATTGACCCAGTCCCTTGCTGAGAACATGTTCAGTGCCTGTCTGGGAAAATTAGTTTCCCCAAGACTTGAACTATGTTTTCAGTGGTAGCATTCTTCTGCTAACTTTTAAAAGCTTCCTATGTTGTTTCCAGGGCTCTATCCAGTTAAGAAGCCCCTGCAAAATTTTCCATTCCTTCAGTCAGTCATGCACCCATGAACTTGCTTTTCTTCAGTGCTGAAGCACCTACTTAAACAATAGAACTCAATGGAAAATCCAAGATAAGGATAAAGCGCCTTTATTTGACCTTCCTGGAGGGTAGGCAGACATGGCCAACTTTTCCTCTGAATTAACTTAATACAAATGCTCAGAAGAAGCAGCAGTATAGCAAACAGCTTCACTAATGTTTACCCAGCTGAAACAACAAATAGCAAGCCCAGAAACCTTTGAAAATCCTATCCACGGCTCTGATGGAGGTGAAATTTTTTTTGCCCACTTATAACTTGTGATTATCTTCGTTAATCCAAAGGAAACCTGTACCATAACTTTCTTACTTTAAAAGTTTTGGTTTTTCAAATATTTCAATAGATGTCAAACCTACTTTGGGAATTTTCAAGGTTAATTGTCAAATCCTTCATGACATCATGTCGGCTTCTCTGTGGTAAATAGAGGGTTGTGATCAGCAGACTGTCAACTGTATTTATTTATAAGCCAGTGTTCCTAGAAACACATCTAAAGGCTATACTTAGAAGTTGTGCCACAATACTGCAGTGCTGCAAAAACCGGTCACATATGGAGGTAAACAATTTTGAAAGGTTAACCCTCCTCACTTGTGATATGCTCTGACATCCTGTGGATACCAACTGGCTGAACACAACACAAGAGGAAGAGCTGTGGGTATGTCAGGAAAGCAGACAGTTGCTTATTTGGATGAAAATTTACAGCTTAAAATGATAGGATGGAAAATCTGCAGGGTACTGTAGGAAGGTCAATGATATGGATGTTAAGACTGGGACAGGCTCACAACTGACTTAGTCCTCAGTGAGTTTTATGCTGGAGATCATGAATATTTATTCTAAGTAATCAATTATTTATATTAGATAGCATGCAAGTATATTTATTATAAATACGTTTTAAATACAGTATTAGTTAAAAAAGGCAAGGCACCTAGTCACTCTAGACAAGCATGTAAAAATTCTCAAAAAGATTTTCAAGGTCTAATTTTGTTCAGACTTAAAATAAACATGTCTCACGCTCATCTGTTCTGAGACAATCTCCTAAGCAAATATGAGCTGAGTGTCACTAAATTCAGTTTGGTATGCACTCCTCTTCCAGCTAATAGAGCCTACACTATTAAACAACTCTCTCAGTTAAAGTTCCCTCAGTATTTATGACTGAGCCTCAAACATCTTTGTAAGATACTATGTTTCTATTCTCATTTTATAAATTAAAAACTTAGAGGCTCCCTTAAGAAATGTGGCTTCTTTAAGCATTTTATTTTAATGTTTGGTACTGATGAACTATTAGTTTATCTGAGTCTCTCCATGTAGCCAGGTTAGGTATTTTTAGAATGCAAATGTGATCTGACTCAAGCCTTTGTCCTTGGTAAAAATTATCTAGGTAAAATTTAATGGCTGGGGATATACAGACAGTTGGACCTTGATTCGTATGAAACTGCAACTGTCCCAAACAACATAATGACCTCTAGGAGAAGTTGCAAGATTAATCCATTTTCTCATGTCTCATGTCCTTCCTTTTCTACAGGGCTCTATATTTTCTTGCAAAGAAGAACAGATAATTCCATGGTTAAGAATATTTTACAGAAAGCATCATGCTTGTTCCCTTAAGCCCATCAATAAGTCTTCAAAAACATGCACAGCTCTGCTATTTCAGAAGGCATATTCCACGGAGACAAAGAGATAAGAATGAAATGAACAAAAACCCCTCACCCAGTAGATGAGGCATAACCAATCACATGTAGCCCAAGATAAAAAGTACACCACTTTGGCAATGTCCAGGGAACTAAAGACAAGTTATAGGCAATTGTTTATATATCCTTATTCATACCAGGTAGAATTGACCTGTTCCCACAATCCACCCACGTGTGGATTTTTGCGTAGTTAAGGCAAGTGTCAGAAAAGGTCTGATACTTAATAAGATAATTCATCAGACACAGAAAACATCTTGTGATAATTCCTGATTTTTCCAGGTCTTTTTAAAGTACCTGATTACCTGCAAAGAACAGTGCTAATTGCTCATTACTTTTTATTATTAAAATAGCAAAATTAAAACACAAACAGCAATGAAGAAAGATTAAGGAGAGAGAGTTGCCACACAGGCTCAGGCAAAGATGCAAGAAATCTCATATGCAAGATGCAAAGATGCAAGAAGCCTCTGGCAATGGCCCAGATCAGTCACTTAGGGAAAGGTACACAAATAGGACAGCTGCACTCTTCTCTTTCCTCAAATGTGAATTTTGTTTCAGTTGCCTTCAATGCTCTTTCTCTTTTCATGACCACTCCCAGCTTTGCTTTGGACTTGTCTAACATTTACCACCCAGAAAATCCTTGCACCTTAAACATACACTATATGAAAACCACATCTGTTTATTAATTCTTGATGTACCATCTGCTAAATTCCCTTAGTCATCAGACAATGTACAAAATGACACTGGCAAGCCACTGGTTACTTCTCATTGCACTCGCAATATTATTATTATTTCACATACATCATATGAGCTGTTAGATTTCAGAAAAAGCTGAAAACATGGCCCACAAGTGTTGAACCTCTTCAACGTAATAATGCTTCTACTTTTGTTCTCCAGAGAAGAGGAGCTGCCACTAGGACAAAGAAGCCGCAGAGCTGAATCAGGCACTGTATGATTGACTCATCCCTGGTGGACAAAAGCCAATGTTAGGTTTTTCCTGCTGCATAGTGGGCTGTTCCAGTCAGAAAGATGAGGGAGAAAATGGCACAGCTTTTCAGTAAACACCCTAAGGATGAGACCAACTCAAAATGTTTGCCTGTACAATATTTTCTATTTATTTGTCAATCTTCATTTTTATACATTATAAAGAGCAGTGAAATAGTTAATAGAGAGGTTCAATAACTGCCACTAAAAACCTGAAAACACATTGAAACAAAGAAGATATTTCACAGTGCTCAATACCATTTATTCAGAATTTCTGCAAACACAGGAACACATCTGGAGTTATTTAAACTTCTTAACTTTATGGATAGTATATCCAGATATAACTATCTATATATATTTAGATATAACTAAACTGAGATTCTGGAGGACAAAACACCAGCATCAAACAAAACCAAGTTACCTTACAACTCATCTGAACTGAGCTTCTGGCAGAAGCAGTTGAAGTTTTACATGAGATTTTTCTTACTTTAGTCTCAGTTTCTGAGATTGTACAATTTCACAGCACACGCCAATATATCAGACACATCCTGTTGAAGAGGGAAGAAACTGGAGGAGAATCAGGTTGATTAAAGTCAGAAGATCCACACGAATTTCTTATAGACACGGGAAATAACATGATAAAATGGAAGCTTTCAGTATATCAGTTAGTCAGTATCTTTGTTTATAAACCAATGAAGTTTGAGGCATCAGGTCTGCTGATATCATTTCTAGGAAGAATAAAAGGAGTTAAGAAATCAGTTAAAAACCCCACATAATTTCAATATGTACCTTTGCAATGGGCTTGCATAGAAAGCAAAAAGAAGCTGTTAAACCTGCTTACCTCAACTTCTTTCATTACTAGATTACTTTTCCCGGTTTCCTCCAGAAAATAAGAACGGAGAACTGACATCTCC
>VZTN01024171.1:245469-266721 GCA_013400515.1 Erpornis zantholeuca
ATATAAATCATGCCATGCCTGTTTGCTAATATCAGTAAGATCCCTTGCTTTCTCTGTGAGCTTCCCTCCATTTATCACCTTTCAGTCTGGATGGATTTATGGATGCCTCTTATAGAACACCACACAGCTGTGAGCACACCACCTCTGCTTGTAATCCATACTAAAAAGACCTCGTGATGGGAGAGCAATTACCCACGGGTACTCATTAGGTCCTGCCAGAGGACGAAAGAGGAACAATGTAAGGACTGTATCACCCATCCTGTCAGACCTACGCTGCCTTTCACAGTAAGAGTTCACAGCTTCTCACAGCTCTAGAAGAATCAGTGTTTGTAACTTGTCCCTTCTGCTGCCAGGAATGGGTGAATAGGTCATGCAAGCTCTTTTGCATATTCAGATTCCAATCAGATTGGTATTTTTTGAGGATAGTATAGATCTGAGATATTTTATCTACAAAAGAACTAAATGAGGAAAGCCCAGCTAATGACCGCTGGGACCAGCCTTCTAAGTCTGTTTGTGAGTAGCAAAACAAACCATTGCTGATGTGGGGAACTGCCAATGCATATGAGAGTTTCTCTGACTATTCATCTGCAAGTCTATGAGGAAGAATAAAAGGCAGTTACGAGATGCAGAAATGTTCAAGATAACATCTTACTGTCTGCTACTGAAGCAACAGCAATAGAAAAACTGCTCCCAACTGCCACTGTAATAATTCACCAAGAATATGACTTCAATGAACACATAAACTTGTAGTGCTGCTTCATGGCCAGTGAACTTGGGATTTTCTGAATTAATTAAATTGCATTAAAAAAAGCATCCTCTCAGGGAAAATTCTGCCTCTGGTTGCCCAAAATATGACATTTGGCTCGGTAGGAGAAGCATTATAGTGTATCTAGATTGTAAACATTATTCATTGGGAATACAAAATGGAAATTGAAGCTGATATTCATTCCAGGGTTGCCCCATCTGCAAGCATCAAATATATATTAATGAGAAAAACAATACTGTAGTGGCAAATTGTATTATTTTTCTCTGGTCCGGATTAATACGTTCTTGTAGTCTTAGCAAATTTTAACTGCCCAATGGCTTTTTAGATAAGAAGAGTTAAATACAAAGAATAAGTAAGCATGTGATAAGTATTTTTTCTCATAAACAGCTGTTGAATTTCTAATTCTGATGTTTCTTTGATTCAAAAACTCCCAAGAGTTCTTTGGGTACCAGGTAAATATTTAAAAGTACTACAGGGTTCATATGATCTGGATGATCTCTGATACTGTTGCTTAATTAAACAGTAAGGTTTACAGAGGCTCGGCCCAAGGCACAAAGCTCTGTTTGATTTAGATCCCGGCTATCAGACAGCCATCAGGGTGTGGAAAAAAGTGTTCTTAAACTAACAGCCACCATTAGTTGACAGGCATATCTGTGGTAAGGGACATCAGAAGGAGACCCTGGAGTCTAAAAACTCATTTTGTTTTTAAGTGAGGAGAACTAGAAATAATTTACCTAAGGTTTTTTGTTGGATTTGTGCATGAGTCCTGTTTACATTCTTATGTTGGGTATAGTTTATGAAGAAAGTGTAAGCTGTGTGTTTTATAAAGGTAAAGTCTCCTATAGTATCTATCACTGAAGTGTTATGCAGCTGAAGTATTTTGATACTGCCAGAAATATATCCATGTCCATTGAGAATTTGAACTGAGCAACTCTATAGCTAAAAAAAAGAGCATACTACAACCTGAGCTAAGTAATACAGATTTGCTAGGCAGCACTGTAGAAAACTAGGCACAGCTGCAAGATGACCTACTACATACTTCCTAATGAGATTCACAATATGGATATATTATTGATTCAAGTGTAAACCAAAACAAGTTAGTAACTTTTAGATTGATATGTTTTTCCTGCAATGTCTTTCATGATCTTTGGCCCTAATGTAAGAATACCTCCATATTACATTTAAATATGAAATATAAATATGAATAATATTGCTTGTATTTGCCAGTGTAAGCTGACATGGTAAATGATTTCTATAATGATTTATTTACAGCCTACTAGAGATTAGATCTTTCTCATACTTGCCTCTGAAGATTTTATAAGCTAGGTAGGGCCAGACTAGGTCAGATCTAGAACCAATTTAGAGGTGCTATGAAAATTTAGATATTCTAGTTGAATGCCTCAATGCTAAAGATTTGGTGTCACTTTTATCCAAGTATTTAAATTAAGCTGAAATAAGAGTCTGTATAGAGAGTTCAAAAGGACTTTTCCTAACTTACGAAAGTTAGAAGAAAAAGCAGTTGAAATGTAAGCATGGTATTTCTCCACAAATATTAAATGGTTCTGCTGACATTACTTGGTTAGAAGTAATTCAGTGCAACTTCAAACAAATGCCATCAGACTCCTCCAGTTATAAACAGTTGATTTATGGAAGTAATTTGGGATAGAGTGGACACACAGCAAGATTTTGGTGCATAAGCATGATGAATAACTGATTAGTACATGTGGAAATAAACCATTTTTCATTTGCCAGAAACAGAAGACAGGACAACATTCTCTTCTCTTGTGTTCACAGGCCTGGTTTTCTGCAGGCCACTGCAAAGCACTGAGCAGCTGCTGTAAGCCTTGGGGCCTCCATCCATCCATCCATCCATCCATCCATCCATCCATCCATCCATCCATCCATCCTTCCATCACCAGAAATCCCCCTTACAGCAAGATTCCCTGTGAAGGTTGTGTCAGGTGTTAAGTTGCTACACATGGGTGTTGCACTTGAGCTCCGTAATAAGGCTCTAGAGATGAGCCCTTTGTCCATGCTCGTGTGTGAGAACTGACTCATTCTCCTTCCCCTCATTCCTCTATGCTTTGCCCACCATGGGTTAGCAATGTCATTGCAAAGGAAACCCCTTTCTTTGCTCTGGAAAGGTAACAAAAGAAGCTGCCTTGATTTTCTCAGCCCCTGCTGATGTAAACAGTTATGCAGTGTGCTACTTAGGCACTGCATGGATGTGAAGCAGTTCAAATGCACCTGTTGAGTGTGGATCAGATAAACATGCCATGGATTGACTCATCACTGCCATTGCAGCTGTTAAGAGGATTTATACACCAGATGGAATGCTTGGAATTGCTAAACAAAAGTTACATCATCCAAAGGTAACATTCAATCTCTCTAGTGCGTTTTTGAAAGGAATGTCAGACTCATTTCTAAGGACTTTTTGATAGTGCTGACAATACTCTGATCAACCAGGCTCTTTGTAGACAAAGTCAATAGTTTGCAGCCACATAATGGTCACAAGAGATATTAAGAGTTGCTGATAAAATCTTAAATGAAGAATTAATTTCTGCCAAGTTACTCATCTAAGACTATGTCATTTACACTTTTTCAAGGTAACAGTCACCTGGACACCTAAATACATTGCAAATGTTGATTTTTGGTACTTTCAACAACCTGAGAAATTCTTATTTTATGATTAGTTTTACCAGGTAAAACAATAGAGATGTTACTGGTGTCCTGCTTATGTCAAAAGGTCTTGTCTCTCCTTTCCTGTCCTGTCTTGCACTACTCTTAAAAAATGCCATTGTTAAGAATGAACAAGGAACTTATTAATACTCCCAAATATCCAGGTTACAAAAGTGTCCCAAAGATAAGGAACTTCAAAAGAAATAGCATGATCATATTTAAAATGAGATGAAAAATTAGAGTGGACAGGAAGACAGACACTTCAGATCTGAATTTTTAAACTTAGTGAATATGGATTTTCATTGTCAGTAAAACTAAAGCAGAGTGAGAGATCTAAGGAAAAGGAACTACCACAGCATAGTCCAGATAACCATCAGTTCTGTTATTCTTCCAATACAGAAATACATCAAGCAGCCATGAAGGAACCAACTTTAGAGGTAATCTAGGTCTTGTAAACATTGGTAACTTAGGAAGTAGGCATCCTGGATTTTAGACTTTGTGCTTAATAAAAATGGGATATTCATTTCATTTAGCTGGAATCATCTTCCTTCAATGTAAAACAGAGGTCAGAAGACACTCTGGATAAATATCCAGTTACTCTGGATAAAAAGCAAATATAGGAAGAGATAATTTCTAAAATGAAACAGGTAAAGATATTGTTGTGGATTCTGACTACTCTAAACACAATGAAGAGGTTTGCTTGGATGTAGAAGTTTGTAAGTGCCATCGTTTAAGTAGGGTCTAATCCCCTTCCATTTGCTCTGTATCCAAAACAGTAAATAATATTTCAATTTTAGGAAGCTCCTGGACAATCACTTCAGTCGGCCACTACCTCAGCTGGCAGACAATAACAGGCTGCAAAAATCACGTTATTATTGAACATATTAGGGGCTGCTGTGTAGATCTAACATGAAAAGTGGTGAGGCTAAGTAGGGCAGCATCCTTCCAGAGAAGTAAATTAAGTCTCTTGGAAACTGCTTAGAAAGTATAACTCACATTATACTGACTTCACCCACAGTCCCTGTGATGCTGCAGTGCAATTCCCAGTGCCGAGAAGGATCCCTTGCTCTTGGCCTCAGAGAGGTACGAAACAAGACAAGGAAGATGCTTAAGGACCAATCCCTAACAGCCTGAATCCTGGCTGAACCAGTTGAAAAAGCTGAATACAAAGCTGAATTACAAAACCTCCTTAGGAACTTGGAAGAGACTGGTGCTTACAGCCAGATGAAGCTAAGGTGGGTCCATGCAGTGAGGACAGCGAGCACCAGGACTCTGCTGTGCCAAGGGCAACAGTGCTGGGCTCCAGGTTGTTTTTCTTTTTGTTTTGGTGAACTGACCATGTGGAGCAAGATGCCTACACTGTGCTTTATTACTCAACAAATCATTTTAATCTTCCAACTGCTGTGCAAAATAAGTAATCCTTGCTGAGCCTCTGTGGAGCACCTTCAGTTGCTCAGTTGCTACTGAGGTGAATGCACTCTGCAGGTTTGGATAAGGAAATTTACTGTCTTAATTTTATCTCAGGTGCAAACAAAGTAGGGAGGAGGTTAGGAAATGAGCATGAGGTCTTGCAGTGATTCAGAGGCTGAGACTACACTGAAAAACTGTCATTTTAGGGTTATTATGCTTAACTCTCTGCATTATTCTATTCTCAAGCTGATTCAGGTCACTCAAAATGGGAACAAAGTAAAAAGGGAACACAGAAAAGTGTTTGGATTCAGATTTTACACAGCTAAGCTCAGTGAAAATAAACCATTACCTAATAGGACTAAAATAATAACAGGATCCTGTTCAGACCAGACTTAGGACTAGTCTTTAAAGAGAATAACAATATGTATTTTTAGCTCAACTGCTGATTGACTCTTGAAGCTTTTTTTTTGTTACTGAATAGCTCACACTGTAAATTATTTATGTTTTACATTGAAAAACCTTTTGTGTGTGCATGTGAATAGGCCAGAGGGAAAAAATGTAATGCATGCAATGATTTGACCTTATCTCAGCATCTCCTTTGCCCTCTCTAGATATCAGAAGCCTAAATCAAGTTACTGTCTTGACCTTGTAAAGAGTAGTGGCAAGAAACTGAATTCCTTATTTTTGCTTTCCTAATGACAGTAAAGTTGGCCAAACCATTTCTAACATACAAGCATTTGGTTTTTTTCATTCAGGCCCATTCAGATACTCTCACAATACTTTTACATTTGACCTTGTCCTCTGATTTAACTAACAGCTGTCCTACTAAACCAAGGTTTTTTGGGTGGACAGTGCAAATCTCTCCTACTGGAAAACAGGGGTGAGATCTTCCAGCCCACGTCTCTTCTTATCCACATCACTCCCAGGTGCCTACTCCATCGTTTTTACTCCTGTCCTCACTTGTTCCAGCATCAACCCTAGTGCAGGTTTGCATTTGGTTGTTTGGAAAGATGATCTGGTTGAAAATTTGAACAGTTTGTTCATGCACAGCATTAGTTTTAAGAGGATCTGTGTGGCTCCAAAAGTCCTAGTCATAGAAAACAGGTAGGAAAAGTGCCAAGAAGAGGGTGTGAGGACTAGGAATTTAATCAGGAATATGACTTTAAATTGGTGGAATTTCCTTGAGACACTGAACATAAAAACAGAATTTTAGGTAACAGTTTGACTTTCCTACTTTGAGAAAATACTGAATAGAAAATTCTTTGAAAAGGAGTGATGTGTTGCAGTGTCTGGATCTCTTTTAGAAACATCTTCTGTGGCTTCAGCTGTTTCATTTCAGTGATCAGAGGCCACTGTTATGTTAAAGTGATGCCAGGATGATTTTTTGCCTTTTCTTTTATACCCCTTCTACATACTCTTTTATATAGTTTTCATGTANATAGATATGTTCATTTGCAAGGCCTAAAAATTGTATATGCCATCTATCGTGGGTGTGCATTTCGGGGCATTCCACCTGGACAAAGTGGTGCACCTCTGAAGATCCTTAAATAAATACTGAGGTAAAAACCCCTTTTCCCCTTAACCATGTCTGGCTCTTAATTTTAACACCAGGGAAAAGGAACAGAGATGTACACAGTCTGCTTTGGCTGGGCTAAAATTTCTGAAGGGCTACCTTGAAAAATGCCATTTGAACAAGAAAAAATAAGATCTTTCATTCCATAAGATGGATATTTATCAGCTATATAGTCCCTAGCACTAGCAATTAAGAGTGCACAGATTAAGCTGAATGCATTGATGAATGTATAACTTAAAACAATCAAATGTACCAATATTTAGGAAAGTATTTGAAGTGCATTTTATTCATAATAAGCTTCAATAAAAGCATTCAAATACCTAAGGCCAAGAACTTGTGTAAGGATTTTGCTGAAGTAAATTCTAAAGCAGAAATACAAATTTGAAAGATCAGTATGGTAATCTACAAAGAATTGACCACGGAGTGCTAGGCTGTTTCTTTTATTTAATTGGTTATACTTTTTTTCCCCAAACTTGTATTTTTAATGGGTAAAGGTCTCATCCCACATACTTTTCACTCAGTAGCAGAAGTGGCTTAAAAAGTCCTCATCCTCTATGTCTTCAGTCTTCCACATATGCCTTGATTTTCACCTCATATTCAGAAATATATGTATTATGAAGGAAGCCTTTGAGAGAAATAGGATTTTAAAAAACTTGATCATTTAAGTTATTCAGTTTTGAGGGTAATGCCATAAGTAGTTACAACAGCACCAATGTGAGTCATCAGCTTCAGGAAGGGGCAGGAATGAACACATTGCTCTGAAACTTATCTTGTGGTTACAGGCCGAATTTGAATGACAAATTTATGAACCCAACAGTTGTCAGCATCACTTAAGATACATAAAAATTTGTGTGCCTTTCTACTGCTTAGGTGTGCAAATGATTATTTTATATGCAAATTAAATTACATGCTGACTATTTGCATGCTGACTGTGGATTTCTTTAAAAATGATGCCTTAAGAATGGTTCTTTGCTGCAAAGGTGCTGGAAGAACAATATTGCAAGAAAAATATGGGGCACAGTTTGTTTCTTTCAAGTCTAATCGACTTAATGTACAAATTAAAAGTGTCCTGCTCTTGCTGCCAATAATGTAAATTCAAGATATTCTTAAAAGTGATATTACCATCTTCCTTCAGCAAACATGAGTATTGTGCACCTGAAATTTAGGGCTGAATCCTGGTTCACAGAAAGGTGTCTTGGTGTTCTTTTGACTACATAAGGGTCAAAAGCTTTCCTAGGACTGACACACTGCTGACTGACAGAGAACTGTGACCGTAATACTCCAACATGCATTGAGTTAAAACTAATGTTTTTCCCAGCTGATACAAGGGAAGAATGGGGACCTGTCCTGCCCTCCCCTGCTAGCCGTGGTGCTTGAACACTGAGAAAAGACTCATCAATTACTCAGACGATGCACAAACTGAAAAAGCAGCACCCCTTGCAGGTTTTTGAGGTCCAGAGACCCAAGGACCATTTGGGTAAAGACTGTAGTGGTGCTTAGGTATTGTGTTCTTTGTACAGCTTAGACAGCCACACTAAACTGCAATAAAGGAAAACAGGACAGGTGGTTTATAGTTGGACTCACACTGTGTCACCCTGACTCCTCTAAAATGATATTATTGGAGAAGAAAATGAACTATCTATGTAGTTTAAAGAAGGAACTTTTCAATGTAGCTTGAGAAAATCAAATCCTGTAAAAATTAATGCAAGAATTGTAAAATGTCTGTGGTTTTTAAGCATACCCATAAAACCTGGCGCTGTTAAAAAATCAGGATATGTATGCTTGGTTACTTTACCTCCCAAAATAACCATGTGAGCCCAAATTGACAAAAAAACTAGGGGGAGGAAAGAAGCAATTAAAGCTGCACTCAGAATTAGGTTGGCTGCGGTTATTGTAGGGGGTTGCTATTTTCTTCTTTTAGAGGAAGGATTGAGATCAGCTGTAAGTTGTGTCATTATCTGCAATTCTTTTAACAGCAGCATGGTGAAAAGCTGCCAAAGCATTTAAAATTAATTCAATCAGGCTAAGAGGAGTATGTCAAACTGACTTCTTTGCCTGCAAATTACAACATTATCTATAGTTAAAATTAGCTTCCAACCATCCTGGAGAGGGAGGAGATGAGCTCCTAGAACTACTGTATGCTGTGATGAGTCTGTGATGTAGGCTTGATGGCCCTTCAGCAGGACTTGCAAAGTCAGTTGCTGTCAGTAGAGCTGTTGAGGTGTATACATGATGCTCAAGTGATTACCACTGCAAAACGAAGGAGGTGATAATAGTAACTCTAAACTATGAATAGCAGGTTATTATAATGAAAAAAGATGAAACCATCTAGATACTGAGTTATGTTCTCATTTCTCTTCAAAAATCAGCATACCACAGCCTACTTAAGTCTTGCGTAAAGTAAAATTAACTTTTTGACTTATTACTATAGGCTAGAAATGCCAATAAAATTTCCCTTAGCAAATTTGATTTCGGCCACATCTATCTTCTGATTACTGTCCTTCAGCACAGGGACCATTACAGTCAATTACATTGTTATCTGACTCAAACATGTGGACAGCTCAGTCAGTGACTTTAATTACTTTCTCATCAAAGCCATGTTGGACAGCCTCTGAAATTCCTTCTTTGCCTCCCAGGACATTGTAAAGGACAAATGATTTTTGCATTCTGTTCATCAAACATGACAGGAAATCTTTCAGTTACCTCAAGTCAAGTACTACCAAAAAAATGTATGTATACCTTGATTGTCAATGGGCTCATATCCCTTGAGATCTGGCAGGCATTATATGCCTTTAGTTTAATGGATTATTTTCAAAAACAATAGCCAAAAATCCACATCTTCACTGAAGTCTGAAATCAACATATTAACAGAATCCTTTCCTTAAATAATTCCCTTCACAATGCAAAAATGTTTTCAAGTGATCTTCCCTGGAATGAAGATTCACAACATCCTGTGCTTACATGCAAGTCAGTTGAGCTCTGCTTTAGCCTTACCAGAACTACTGGATGGAGCATATCTGTATTTTCACACTGGGTAGGGCTTCTGGTCCTAGCTGTAATTGCCAAGACATCTCTTAGCAGTTATTTCCTAGCTTACTTCTAAAATTCAAAATGTCACATCAACAACAACAAAAAACCCCCTCAAACTGTAGATTATTTCAAATGTGCAATGAACTTAATAATACTTAAGTACTTCTTATCGTTACTAAAGTCCATGAACACATGGATAAAGAGAGAAACAGGATGCAATTACTGGGTGTTCATATGATCAACAAAAGGATGTTGCATTATTGTAGAAAGCAGGGCAAATATCTATAGCAGATGCACCTCATAAAACTACTAAAAATAATTACCCCATGGGGCCATAATTAAAACTTTTTAATCAAGAACACCTATTTCCACAGAAGGTGTATTTCAAATGTCACCGATTTCTGTTTGATAGCTGCAGCTGCCAGTCCATGCATCTAAAGATGACATTTGAGCCCGTGTTTGAATAAAAATAATCATGGCCTCAGATAGAATAAAATTCCATGAAATTATAGTCTAAACACTGTAGCCTTTAGAACAAACAAAACTGCAGCCATTCATTTCATGAAAAACAGATTTAGACACGTGCAATCAGGGTGAGAACTGCTCAGAGATCTGATAGCTCTCTGATTACAAAAGGGACAATTACTCCTACATGGTTTCTAGAATCAATGAGGGACCTGGGTCACCCAGTCAAACTCCTGCTCAGGGCACCATCAACACTAAATACAAGCCAAGAGATTGAAGTCTTTTGATAATCTCCAGGGAGGGAGGGTGCACAGTCTCTCCAGACAATCTGTTCCGTGATTAGTTGTATTCGTGACAAATTTTTGTTTCCCTCTTACCTGCAGATAGAACATCTCTTGTTTCAATTTATGATCACAGATTCCCATACTCCTGTTGTGCAACACAGAGGAGAACCTGCCAAGAAGAGGGAGCAATACTGCCTACACATTTTACCTAAGTATCTCTCCTACTGGCCACTGTCAGAAATAAATTATTGGTCTAGCACGACCTTCAGTTTCATCAAGTGCAGTGTCTCGTGTTCCTGTGACAGAACCTCCATCACTCTCTACACAGACCACTGAACAATAATTACTAGTTTTTAGCACTTCTGCTCAGCAGTGATTAATGTATAGAAAAATGAAGAGAAAGGGTCTAATCTACAGATATTACAAAAGATGTTTGTCGTTAAATGCCTTGCATGTAATCTAGACAACTGGATTTTTCTTGATAAAACAACATATGGGACACATCATTTAACAACAGAACCTGGTGAATTACAGAGCAGGGATGAGGAATAGAAAAGAGCATTGAGAAAGAACATGCAAAAAACCATGTAGGTGCCAAACTTGCATTTGTTAGCAAGTGTGTCACTATGATTCTGAAGGTATCATCTCCCACTGCTGTAGCAGTTTCACACCTCCGTCCTTACAAAAATGTGCAAGAAGAAGTTGCAAGTGGTACAATAGAGGTGGGGGTGCATGATTACAACCTCTCTCCCACTCTGGGAGGCACCCAGGCATTGCTGAAAGAAACAACAGGCTCAGACCTGAAGGAGTGCAGTTTGGAGGTGAGGTTGAAGCTGTTGCAAGCAGTGACCTGACAGGTTTGCTAGCATGGGACAGAAGCAGGTGTACCATAGAGGGTTTGGGTAATGCAACAGAGTGCTATCACGTGGTAAGGAGACTGTTCAATAGAACTTCAGCAGAACTGCTGTCAGGCATTACAGTGGGCTGGTGTTGAGTTTATGATCTGAGAACACTCTCTTGATCTCTTCAGAGATTTCACATAGACTAGCAGAGAGAGCTCAAATGTACCATTTAAATATGCCATATTAATTTCTGAGTTTATGTTGCATGTAGAGGCACATGGGTCTCTGGGATTTCTATATTAAAGCTAAAGGAAAAAGTTCTGCATGCACTGCCTTCTGTCCACTATTCTTTTGTAACCTCTGCCTTCATCTCCTTAATACTTGGAATTCTTAGTCTGTGCTGTAAAACCTCCTACTTCTTTAAAGAAAATAATTTACTTTAGAATAAGTTTCTGGAGGGAAATGGTACATTCTGTTATAAAAACTTCTCTTATATCCTCAGAACATCATGATTCCAATGTTATCTGAAATTAATTTAGACAAGAGAGAAGTGGATTGCATGTCATTTTTAGAACTGTGATCCTCATTGGCTCTATCAAACCGTACACTAGTGGTCTTCAAGTGGCACTTCCAAAAAAAAAAAAAAGAAAAGAGATTTGAAGTACATTTTATGCAGAAAAGTTTTCTGGAACATTTACTTATTTACTTGAATTAAAAGAAAGCCAAAATGTACTCCCAAGTAATTGTTTCTTATAAACTCAAAATAACTTGTAAATACTCATTAGAAGCACAAAGCATGGCTGATCTTTTGCTCTTTTTAATTTTAATTTCTTAGTTTGTAAAGGTTTTAGACTTGGTTTATAAAACAAATAGTGGTGGGGGTTTGGTTTCTCTTGTTTCTTTTTGAGGAAGTCCGTGGAAGAACATATCTTTGGGCACTTATAAAAAACGTGTAATCATTGAGGCACTGCAAGTAGGGTATGGGAAATTTGTACAGATTTCATGATTGTGCTGTGGACTTCCTCTTTTACTCTGGACAAATGTTTAAAAAACCTAATATCTTTATCCTCCAAACTTTGTCTGTTTGCATACTGATTTCAGTTGAGAAGAGACAATAACCTAACAAATGAAGGCAGACTACAACATGGACCAAGAGAAATGCAAATCCTGCTCTGTTTACTGTAACTGCATGTGCTAAACTGGCAACGGTGCCAGTTAGTTAAAATATTAATTGCTGCAAGTATGTAATTTTCTCCCTGAATACACAAATATTTTGTCTAGTAAATTGCAGAAAAATTTTACAAGGCCGCAGATAAACAAGCTTAATATGCATTTTTGTGTGGTATAAGGGATTTCAAGTTTTAACGTTTAGTGCCTACCACTAGTTCATGCATTACGTGGTGCCACTTAAACTGATTTAAGAAATTGCCACCCTCCCTGCCTTGAATTGGTTTACACCTCCACACCTCCCCCAGTGCTGTCATGGCACATGTGAAATCATGGCTCTGCAGCGAACTGGATCAGTTATGTCATCCAGCCAAAACTTTTTCTGTTCATGTTATTCTTCAGCAGGATTAGTTCTGCACAGAGACAGCAGGGATGGGAAGGTTGGGCCCAGAGGTTGGTGGATAATGGGATGTAGTCTTCCTGGAGGCTGGTGAGAAGCAGAGCACCACAGGGTCTGTCCTGGGACCTTTGTATCTTTGTCAGTCACCTGGAGGATGCAACACTGCACACTCATCAGATGAGAGATGGCACCAGCTGAGGGGACCAGCCAATATGCTCCAAGGCAGGGCTGCTTCCTGGACAGGCTGGAGGAACAGGCCAACAGGAAACTTGTGAAATTCAGTAAGAACAGCACAGTCCTGCCCCTGAAAAGGATAAATGGCTGGCAGCAATGCAAACTGGGGACAGACTGGAGGGGGTGTAGCTCCAGTGAAGAGCCGCTGAGGACCACTGCAGACAGAAGTGTCACGTAAGCCCCATGTTCCCTAGAATGGCTTCCTGAGCAGTGTCATTAGAAGCACAGCCTGTAAACTGAAGGAGCTGATGACTCCATTTATGGAGCACCTGTTAGGGCACATGTACATACATACATACATACATACATACATGTCCAGTTCGGAGCCCTCATTACAAGATCAACTGGACTGAGTTCAGCAGAAGTTCACTGAGATGGTCAGAGGCTGGAATCCTTGCTCTGTGAGAAGATGCTGCAGGACCAGGGCTTGCTCAGCCTGGAGAACCTATGAGATCCTCAATAAGATGGAGCCAGGCTCTTCACAGAAATACAAGGTGCGAGGACGAAGGAATGATGTTAAGTTGAAACACATGAGGTTCAAAATGAGCAGAGTTAAAACCTTTTTCCCCATGAGGACAGTAAGGCAGTGTCACAGGCTGCCCAGAGTGGTTTTACAGTCCCCACCCTTAGAAATGTTCAAGATCTGGCCTGGTGTGACCATATTGCTGCTTCTGCTTTGAGCAGAGATCCAACCCCAGTGACTCTGTGATTCACATGAGAGTCAGGGAGCTCTTGAACTGGCTCTGCTATGGACAAAACATATATGGAAGTGTGCTGTTTGTCCCCAGGATCATGCAGTTGGGGCATATTGTGTCAGCAAATGAAACACAAGGCTTTCAGCCCCTAAAAACACATGAAAAAGGAATACTGTGGTATCACACTCTGTTCATTAACAACCACCCGATAAGCAACACAAGGAACTTCATTACTAGAGATTGTGTTTATCCCTCTCCATATATATAGTGTATATTTTTGTGTATTTATATCTGTGAGTATGCAAAGATATCACTGCTTGGGAGGTTTATCCCACGCAAAAATTACTCTGTACAGAGTGTTGCTTACATTTCTTAGCTGTCTCCACAGCGAGAAGAGTGAAATATTTAAGAAGCTTTTAGAGGGCCAGAACTGGTTATAAGGGTGTGGAGAGATCCGGATTATGCATCACTGATTATATGAAATCAGACAGTCGGTGAAGCTGATCTCTATCGACACACTTGTGTTGACTGATTGTGGTCCTACACATGCATATGACTATCTTGGATACATTAGGAAATAATTGGCTTGTTGTGCTTGTGTGCTTTGTACTTCAAGAGATGGATAAAATGCAGGTTTAAGAGAAGAATACATGTCAATACTTCACAATTCTAACAATCTGTCTCATGATGCTTGAGATATGAATCACCGATGTTCCTTTCGCATTGTATTGTAAGGCAGGCATGCTTGATCCTCACCTACTCAGATGAAGAAAGAGATGCACTGAAATTGAATGGCTTGCCCTGGATGGCATGTTAAATCTCTGATGGAATCATAAAGAAAACCTGCATATTAAGGGCAGCATGTTCTGTGCCTTTCTAGGCTTATCTTCTATCTTTTTCTACTAAATAAGAAGGTTACTGGGCCAGAGAAGCTGTTTTTTACCTGTCTGTGCACCACCAATTAAAACCTAACTTAGTACCAGTGTTACTCCTCAACTTAACAGTGTTTTTCCTGTCTGTGTACAAACATGAATGTCAGCTTTACCCTGGTAGGCAGCATCTGCAATTGGAATGGAGCCACCGTGAAAGATGCTGATATCCATCTGATATCATCTTTTAATTTAGCTTAATATGAGAAGAAAAGAGATCTTGGGAAAGGAAGAGCAGGAGGGGAAAGAAGAGGAGCACCTTTGTGTGTTATTATAGCCATAATTTCCAAGTTGTGGTAGAAAAATTAAAATATGAAAAGATTAATATCAATAGTCACAACAGGCCAAACCAAGTTCAGCTTGACCTGCATAGTAAACTTTCTGGAGACATACTTATGCTTAGTATAACAAAGTGGAAAGTTTACTGTATGATTCACTGCATCTCCTAAAGCAAATCCCTAACAAAATAAAATACACTCAAAATATTGTATTGCATGATAACTTGGAAAGTGCATCATCAAAGGTCTTTATGATACTTTTTTTGCCTGGGTTTTGCAAAACACCTTTGAACTTCATTCTGCAACAGATACACAGCTTTTACCATGTGCACCCCCATGGAAACAGCTATTACTCTTTTTTCATTTAATTAATTTAAACTATCATAACTTCCTTTTTAAATGCCATATTTGGGAGTTCAAAACATTTATCACTTGATTTTTTCCCAGCTTAGCAGAGCAGTTGGAACATTAACAACAAAGAAAGAAATCTAAGATTTACTTTTCTTCATTCTCTCTGAGGCTAAGCAAATGTATTTAGACAATGTATTTTCAAGTGAAACATAGTATAATGTGTAGATACTTCTGTATCCAGCTGGAAGGAAGTATTTGTATTAAAAGAAGATTCAAATCTACATGGCAGAATTTTTTAAACTACACATATTCAGAGAACCAGATAGCATTACATTATGGTATGAATAAATACCAGCTAAAAATCTGGCAAATTGTAAAGATTTCTCAGTCAATAAAAAAAAACCCAAAACTGTGGAAGTTTAATTTAATGGAGAAATACGTATGTAGCTATCTCTTCCTTTTTTTTTTTTTTTNATACTTTGCTCACTTTCTGTCATTTTTGGAAAGTATAGCCAGTTCAGCCTGCCTTCCTATGAAAGTTTCCTACATCCTTTCAATAAAGTAACACCGGTGAAATATCACATCTTTATCTGTGTTCAGAGAGTGGGTGGGCACAACGTGCCTTTGCCTTAGGTTTGGTATTTCTTACATACATACTCTGTGTCTTAACTTTTCCCATTTGGAGGCACAGACTACCTTCACTCTTCTGGGTAAAGTACTGTCTTTCTTCTTGCAAGGGCAAGGACACTGACATTGATTCTCATCAAGCTTTAATTTAAAGAGGACAAAATAATCGAAACATTATGTGCACACTTGTCTGCCCTCAGCTCCACAATTCATCATAATTCCAAAACATTTAATACATGTTTTCATCTGAGTATGCCCCTTCTGGGCAAATGACAAGTTTGGGGTTTTTTGAGGTTTGCCCTACAGGACATGGTAGACAGGAAACAGAGATTAAATAAAAATGACATTAAAGAAAAATCCTAAGTACATCTGTCTCCTAGAAACTTTGCTATCACTACTTTTCAAAGGTGACCCAACATAACCCTGCAGTGGGGGTCAAATGCTACCAAAACACAGGAATTTCATTTAGTTTTGTCTGCTGCGTGAGGGGAAGGTGTGGACTGGGAAAAATTTGTCCTTTCTGAAGAGCAAAACACCAACAAAGTGATAGAAACCTTAGGGAATCCAGCAGTGAGGCATTGCTCCAAGGCTGACATCCAACTTATTGCACTACATCCCTCATCAGCTTAAGGCACATAGAGAAGAAATGAATGAAGCTGTCATATGTGATGGGATACAAAATGCTCCTGAGCCCCACACTGACCTCACCTGGCTTCTGCAAAGGCCAGCACCAGCCCAACCCACTCCTGTGCACCCAGTCTTCAACTGAGAGTGATTACCTGTGTTTAGAAGGGATGGGCATGCCTGAAAGGTCAGCTATTCCCCATCTTGGTGCCTCATTTCCCAATCTGCTGGGAGTAAATCGAGTTTTGATTGGGGCCATTCAGTAAGAATAAATATGAAATGTAGTATTAAATATCATGATTCATAGTCCCCCAAAATGAAGCAGCATGATTCTGTGTTTTAACCATACTGCTGAAATATTCCAGCCAGGTTTAGAACAGATCCTTCCAGCCTGCTCAGGAGCAGGGGCCTGCCCAAGAGGCAGGCTGTGCTAGCTCCCTCCCAGCACTGCTTGCAGACAAGTGAGTGCTCCTCACAACAAACCCACATCACTGCCACAAGTGTGACCAAAGTGAGGTCAAACTCATTATCTGGTGGTACAACAGTTGTTAGGAAAAAACATGTCACACTCAAGTGATGGCTGTCTTGTGAGGGGTCTGTGGCAAGACAAGATGAAGATGATTAGAAACCAGTTGAAGTATTTCTCAGACTGGTCTCAGACTCTTTTCTCTTTGCTCTTCAACCCTCACCCAGGCACCAGTAAAATTGATTTTTAAGCTGCTTGTAGTTTCAAAGGGACCACATGTTGACATCAGGAAAAAGATACTATCACTGAGGGTCCAAAAAGGAGAATGGTAGGGTAACTAAAGAAGATAAAGTGGTTCCAGAGATCAGTGCATGAATATTTCGAGCCTTGAAATAAATTTGACTCAAGGATGATATCTGTTTTGAAAACCAAACTAGAATTTTCAAAAGCAGGGTCTAGCCTGAGCTTACTTTGAACACTTAAAAATGCCCCCATTGAGACCATTTGGGTTTAAGACAAATACAAAAAAAAAGAACAAATTGCTGTTCCTTGGTCTTGGTCTGATTTTCCAAAAGTTATGACACTATGCATATTATTTTCAATTAATGAACTGTTTAGGTATTATTTCACGGCTAGAATATACAGAATTAAAGAAATGCAGTGTAGAAATCACATGCATCCACAACCTGCACCATTTATCCTTTATAAAGGTGGGCAAAGAGTTGCTGTCATTTTGATTACAGCTGTCAATGTCAGCAGAAAACTGAGGGTGCATGTCTGTTGAATCACAAGACTGGATAAAAATAGGTTTATTTAGTCACTGGTACAATTAATCACGTGTGTATATATATAGATACATATAAAAAACTATATATAGATTTAAAATTTCAGTAGATATGCATGCACTTTAATACAGCACATCTGACGTTAACGAGCAAAAGGGTCACAGTAATTAACAGCCTAAGTGTAAAACCCACTTACTGTTGTGTAGCTGATGGGACCACTGAAAATCAAATGTTTTTGGTTCTAGGTGGGAGGCTGCCCACTTGGCTCTTAGGTAAGGGTGGAAGGTTACACACAGGCACTCTCTTTCCCTGGGGGAATGACCTGACTTTGGCTTTCCTGCTGCCTCCACCATGGGTCCCATCAATCACGCCACCAAGGAAGCAGCTGGGGAGGATTTCTCCCATCTTCCTTCCCTTCTCCTGGGTTCAGACTCCCTCTCCTGGCTCCTAGCACCACCGCACCTTGTCTCCCTCCCTTTTTAATCCTGTCCAGAGCTTAAATGTGCTTTCAGTGTCACTGTTTCCCACAGAAACTTGGGGTCAGTTTCCCAGGGCTCCAACACAGCACCTACTTGTGTCAATATGGATCTGCCTTTTGCTGTTTTCCCATGTGTTACCTCTAGCATAGAGCTACCCAGCACAGATTCACCAGAACAAGGGAACAGCTCACAGTACAGGGCCCTGAAGTGATTTCATATCTGGACATCCCTTTTGTGAGGTGCTTTTCTGGGTGTCATTGTGACGAGATGAGCTGCCACCTTACCTACAAGGACTTGCTGGCAAATGCCCCCAGCTGACAGCATGGTCATCTCCCCTGGTTTTATCATCAGATGAATTTCAATTTGCCAGCTCTTAGTGTCAAACAATATTTCTATTTCAGTCTTGCAAAATTTCCCATTTTTGGAATAGTCCTGGCTCAGAGGAGGTGAGATGTAGGCAATGCTGGTGGTGCATTCTGCTGCCCTAGTATAGTGTGCATGGATTCATATGATTTCTAGAGAGACAGAAAGGCCCTAGAGAAGATTTATTTGTAGGTTCCACAGGCAATTTTAGAGAAGATGGGACTGGAGGATGTAAAGGAGCAAGAAAATGGACAGCAAGAATGGTGTTGGATATAAAGCAAGAAGAAGTAGAAGAAAAAACCTTGATGAAGTGCAGGAACATGCCTAAACTTGTGAATAAAATGGGCCAAGAGCCCTTGTCTGTCCCGGAGAACAATATCATTTGCATCCCTATAGTTACAATCTTCTTCCGACTTCACCTTCACCTCCCCAAATCCCCAAACACAGACAAGCAGGACAATACCATCCAAACTGCCCCCTGGAAGCAGACCCTGGGGCTCTGCTAATTCCCCATGTAGCCTGTTGCCTGGAGAGTACTGGTGGCTTGGGCTGGGGCAGTGTACATCAGTGTCCACCACACCCTGGTCTCGTTTCATGTCCCTCAATATGTACAGATATAGATACACATGCAGAGAATGTGACAGCTGGCAAAAGATGAAGGGAACACGGGCCACAAAGAGATGTGGAGGATCACAGAAGTCAGGACCAGTGAAGAAGCAAGAAAAGCATTACTTGGACAGCCTTCTGTACAGGCTAATTGCTGTGGGATGCAGTAAGGTAGCAAGGCAGATTCCCACCTAGGCAAAGGAAAAGAGATCAGCCTAAAAGGAATGGACAGAGAGACACTGACATGCATAGGCATTGTTTTATTGTTGGAGTTTGAACCTGGGATGACCATAGACAAACCTGAAGTTGTCAGCTTCACTCTAAAAGTTAAATTTCGACATGATAAGCAAAATCAATGCCATTAAAAGGACCTTAAGATTTGTAAACCAATCTCTTCCTCTTTTTTTTTTTTCTGACGAAAGACATTCTTGTTTAACACCTCACTTTGGTACTGGTGAAAGCAGCAAGAAAGATAAAATTACTCATCTCATTAGCCTGATACTATCAGTGAGCAGCGTGTATGACACCAGCATGGCTCAAAGACACCATTTTTCAATAAGTGACATAGTTATCAGATGACTAAAGCAGAATTTACCTGCTACAAAGCATTTAAAGTTGATGAAAAAATTTTTGTACTCCTGCCTACCACAACCCTCTTTTCACTGAGGTCATGGATGAGATCAGAAGGGAAGCCTGGTGAACTTTTCCATTCTAGACTGTAACTCCAGTAACTCCAGAGTCGGTGTCATTGAGAATTGTAGGTGGTGGTGGAAGAGACATTAACAACCTTTTCTGTTCTGAGATCAGTGAAAGGTGGAATACTTGGTCTGGTTGGGATGGAGTTCACTTCTATCAGCCCATATGGCACTCTGGGTTGGACTTGTGGTTAAGAGTATTGATAACACATTGACATTTGTCTATTGCTGAACAGTGCTTGCACAGCACCAAGGTTTCCTCCTTTTCCTGCTCTGCTCCCCCTTCCTCCTCCCCAGCAGCAGGCTGAGGGTGAACAAGAAGCTGGAAGGGAGCACAGCTGGGACAGCTGAGCTGAACTAAGGATACTCCATACCCTACAGCATCATGCTCAGCAACAAAAACTGTGGGAAAGGAAGAAAGAAGTTGGGGATTTTGGCTTCCAAGGCAGGCATTGCTCAGAGACTGGCTGGGCAACACTCTACTTTTGGAAGCTGGTGAGTGATTGTAGCACTAGTATAGATTTTTCCCCTTTGCTTCACATATTAAGCTGTCTTCATCTCAGCTGTCAGGAGTTTTCTTGGGTTTGCTCCTCCTACTCTCCTCCTTGGATTCCTGGAGGAGGGAAGAGGAGTGAGTAAATGGTTGTGTGTGGGTACTTGGCTGCTGGATTTTATCCCAGCCTTGTAAAACTTTTACCAAAGTGTAAGGAATGTTGTGTATATTTTTCTGTTGTGCATAGAAACAAAACAAATATCTATTTAAAATATAATTTTGTCAATAAAAAGGAAAAATAAATAAAGAGATGATCTAATTGCCAACTTGATTGCAAATTTTAACATTGAAATATACATTTAACCAAAATTGTTTTCAATTATATACCAAAGTTTAAAAGTACAAAAAACTGCAGAAAAGTTGTATTTCCTAACCAACCTTTTACCTTTATGGTTGTAACACTAATCAGCATAGCTGACTTATTTTAATTACTGCACAGAAAAATCTTGCAGTGAACCATCTGAAGTAATTTTTTCAACAGAGACAAAAACCCCTTGAATATCTAAAGACAGAGTTAAATTTTGACTCCAGTTCCAGATCCCAGAAACCAGAGAAGTAAGTACAGTTTCCTTTCTTGTAGAAGGAGCTGCCTACATCCTCCTATCCTCCTCAAAGGTACAGGAACAAGGGCTGTCTTGGCAAAGATCTCTTCTTCTTCCTCCTCTTCCAACCCAACATTCTTTCCTTTCCCCACATTCTGTGCCTTTTATTAAGAATTTATGCAGACTTATGGCAATCTTATCAGTTTTCTGCATAAAGGCTTTTGAAAAATAGAAAGCTTGGGGTGGTGGTGGTGGTGGATCTTATTAATGTATATAAATAACTGAAGAGAGAGTGTACAAGAAATGGAAACAGATTCTTCTCAGTGATGCCCAGGACAAGAGTCAAAAAACACAAAATGAAACATAGAATGTTCCCTCTGGCCACAAACACTTTTTTCTTTTTTTTTTT
>VZTN01024171.1:266758-334680 GCA_013400515.1 Erpornis zantholeuca
TTTTTTTTCCTGTGAGAGCCATGGAATATTGGAACAGGTTGTACAGAGAGTCTGTGGTCTCCATACTTGGAGATACTCAAAAATTGTCTGAAAATGGTCCAGGTCTGTCAGTGATGGCCCTCACCTGAGAAAGAGGGTTTGGCTAAATGATCACCAGAGGTTTCTCCCACCTTCATTTAATCTATGATTTTGTGATTTGCCATTTGTTTCTTCTCCTAACCATTGTGGGAGAAAATTTTGGACTCTTGGTTTTCATTTAATTTTGCAGCCAGATATCCAAGGCACAAAAATCTGCACATATGGATTTACAAACCCCATGAGAGATTAATGCAGGCTTGTGTATCTGGAATGGATGTTCCTCTGCTTGGTTCCAGGCCCTTTTCTCCTCTCCTGGATGGTGCACTGTAATACAATATTGCAGTACATCAGGGCAAACTAGAAATGTCAAGACCCCTCTCTTGGCCTGACTTGTGCTCAATCATTTCTTTCCACATGTCAGGAGGTATTTTAGCCCTGGATACCTGACAGGTATGAGTAGGGCTCATGTATTATCTTGTAGGTGGTAGATCCAGTGATTCAGTGTAACTGCTTTGTGCCTGGATCCAATGGATGAAATGAAGCCCTTTGGCCAGAAGTGCTCCAACCTCCTGTCAGTGTTCAGATGCAATTTTGATCCTCTATGTAATATGGTGTCTGGTCCCAACAGAGCTGGGTCAGCTGCAGCTGAACAGCTGTGCTACTTGATATTGTATGAAAGAGATCTTTCTCTGTGCATGGTCTGTCTTCCTCTGATCAGACTTTTCATCTTGGAAGGCTTGCCATTCTATTGCAAAAAACCTTCAAAATTCTCCTTGGAGTTTTCTTCCTCCTAAGTCCTTTCTGTCTTTTGCTTCACTGTCACCATGAATGCTTAAAGCTAATATTTAATGTTTCTGTCCCATGTATCTCCGAATTTCCAGCCATGAATAATTCTTGCAGCTGCTTTCTGTTCACAGATACCTGCCAGACACTGGCTCTCAAAAAAAAAAAAAAAAAAAAAATCTGGAGATGCTTTAGCCATTTATTGATTTAGCAATCTCGTTTTCTGATTTTCTCCCAATGGATAAATTTCTGATCCTCCACAAGAATGATTCCTATATATTCCTATTTCCAGTTCTGTTTTTCTCTTCTCTGAGCATGACCTGCAACTACTCAATGCTTTACATTTCACATTACAACCTGGTCACCCCATTCCTTTTGTCTTTTTTGAGCTTGCCCAATCAACTGGCATTTCACCCCACACACCGTCAGTGATACACCCCTGTTCTATCCATGTTTAATGCACAGAAATAGCTCCCAGCTTGTCTCTTCCATACTAACAGTGCCATCCTCTACAACCAAAATAGGCAGCCCAGTGAAAGGAAGAGGAGGGCAGCAGGCATTGTGCCTGTTGTGAAGTGATAAGGGCAAGCATCCCCACCCACTCTTTTAGCTAGATGATGTGACCTAGGGCATTTCCTGGCCCTTCTCCCCTCCTGAATCCAGGGCAGCAGGGTTTCACACAAAGAAGATGCAGAGGAGTGCCTCCTGTCAGGCTTGGGGCTGCCTTATACCGTGACACTCACACAAGTAGGACAAAGGGAAACTGAGGGACACAAAGAGAAGAGTTGATGCTTGTTGCAAAGCCACCCTGCCACTGAAGTGAATATTGTAGAATTAGCTCCATATTTATGACCTAGCTGTAATGTAGCAACAAACAACTTCTAGGTCACAGGTGTGTGGGGGAGAATGATTTCTTAAGCTTTGCTTACAAAAGCAAAAGTGTTTTGTGTTACTAAGGTGTGATAGAGGCAAATCTAAGGCTGCTGTGGCTGAATAAATAAATATAAATGTGGGAAAGGAGCCCTTGTGCCAGTACTCGTGCCACAGAGGGAGGTACTCCAGGGCACTTGATCTTGCACTGAACTCTTCAGCTCTTGCAGTGTTGAGTTTCTAAGAGGCTCTTGACTTTTGTTCCTTTATCCCAATTCTAGCAAGCTATGGTTAAGAGTTCTACCGTGCTAGCCAGCACTAGCCACCAGAAAAGAGAGCAGATGGCCTCTTGGAGTAATTTTCAGGAAAACCACTGCCATTATTACTTATACTAACTGCAAACCCCAATACTCTTCTTCCTACCCCAATGAACTTACCATCTTGTTGAGGACAAAACCTGTCACATCCTCCTCATAACTGTCATCACAATTATCTCATCTACTGTCTTTCTGCCTCTGCTTTCCCCAAAATACAGCTCCTCATTTTCCATCAGCCCACATTTTCTTGTTGCTCTTTTATAGTTGCTCTGGTCTCTCACTTACAGCAAAAACTTCCATGAAATACCTGGATTCATAATAAAACTACCCTCTCTTTTATTCTCCTCTTTTTGTGCTTCCTCACATCTCATCTCCATGGATAGGTAAGGCAGGTGACAACCTATGAAACATTATTATATTCACTGGTAGCAAATGGACTGTGTCTTCCCTTTTCTTTTTTTCTTTTTGTATCTACTTTGACCCCCACATGTTTTAACTCACTATGAGTTACTGCTTTTAGTACATGTAGGGATGGCACATAGCCCAATTTGGCAAGTTTGACAAGTAGTTATAAATAGTATCTCAATGCAAAATACTAATTAAAGAGAAGGAAATAAATTCTTACAATAATTTCTCTATATTCTTATATGTGCCTGGACAGAATCCTGCTACTTAAAACTTGTTCAAATTTCTGTTACTGTTCTATAAAAACTGTTATGATATACCATCTGATTCCAATTTCTCATCTTTATGTTCTGAAAGTCACACTTTGAATTTCAGCTTCAAAAGACAAGATCTCATGAAAGAGACACTGTTGAAATTGTAGCTCTAGCAGACCATTTGTGAGAAGAAAACAGGATGCTTCCTTGTGTTAACTTATTTGACACAAATGCTGAATTCATATAGTTTGAATCAAAACAGGAAATTAGAATTTTGATTTAACAACCTAAACCACCACTAAATTTCCTGAAAAACTCTGAACAATAAAAATCCTTTAGCTGAACACTGCTTGAGTGTGGAAAGTAATCAGTATTAGAGTTAGAGTTTGTTATGCAACCAGGGGCAAGAGCAGGCAACTTGAATGTTAAAGTGAACAATTTGCATTGTACTGTAACCATTTTGTTGCTGAATAGTGTAGTGTTCCTGCATACCATTGCTCTCTCCATTACTGGGAGTTTGATTCCTCATTGCTTTACACCTCTTGAAGTGTTTCATGCCTGGGTAAAGTAGGTATTTAAAAAATATTCTTTTGGTTTAATCATATGTCATTCCTTCTTTGGAAAGGATGGAGAGAACAGACTTTATGTCACTCTAGATGTCCATTACTGTAAATATCATGATCACTTAACTGACTAAATCTGTCAATATTTGGAAGCATAAAGCCATACTCATCTCAGGAACTAGTGCCTTGATGCATTAAATTGCCATTTTTAAAGTAGTTGTCTTGCTTGACTCTTGAACCCCTGTCTTCTCGTTAACATCATAACAGGAACATAAAGAGGTTTAAACATGCCAGATGGCACCTCTGGGGAAGAGGGAATACCCTGCTGGTGTGCTCCTAGACCACTTACTCTCAGCTTGTGATATGGATGGTGGAGGTTCCTATATTCTAAAATGTAAGCCTGGTACACAACACCCGGCTCCTAAGGTAGTTATTAGGGAAGACAGAAAATACAGGAAACATGCCACACCTCAGTCCACGAAACCATTAACTTAATGAATGCATTTTCATTTTTACAGTGTTCAGACCATCAGATGACAGGACAAGATTAACAGAAGAAAAGCGAAAAAAAAAAAAAAAGACAACTTTAATCAGAGCTTTGTGAAGTCTGCTAATTATCTTCAGGGAATAAGATGCCACAATGAAAGACAGTGGTTTAAACACCCTTTTCTGAGACTCTGGAGCTTGCATTTGTTCTGAGTCAACAGCGTGTTGGGTAGGGACTCTGGGGTAAACCTAGAATGGATGTGTTTTGTGATCAGTGGACTGTGTAATGAAATACTGATGCAATATATTTTCCTTTTTCTGCAGGGGAGTCCCTCTGGGATTTGATATAGCTACATTTGATATTATAAAGAATTTAAAACTGGTAGTAAATGTGTGCATATCTGCTCCTAAACAGCAGGTATGAATTCTGATGCACTGACTATTTATTATGTGTGGAGTTTGTTGTTGGTTTATTTATTTATTTATTTATTTATTTGCCAAGCAATATAACAAATGTGCCTCGCTGTGCTTTCTTTCAGCAGTTTGGAACTATTTTATATGCACACCTCGTATTAGCAGCCCCAGCAAGAAAGCTGAAGAAGCCAGCAGGATGAGCGAAACATCCAAACAACTGCAAGCCTACATGACTACTCTTTTGGTAAATCGTCCTTCTCCATTTTCATTTGCTTTCATTTTCCCTTCACCCATCTGTACTGTGTGTTTCTGGTGGTATATTNTAAGCCTACATGACCACTCTTTTGGTAAATCGTCCTGCTCATCCTTCTCTGTTTTCATTTGCTTTCAGCTTCCCCTTCACCCATCTGTACTGTGTGTTTCTGGTGGTATATTTACCCTCACAGATGCAAGGAATGAAGTTTGACCCGAATTCCCATTCGGTTAATTTCAGTTTGATGAACTCTATATTATGTGCCCATGGGCATCTATTTAACACCCAGCCATCCTGAAGAACGGCACCAGAGCCCTTCCAAGTCCCTCCTGAGTTCCTCAGCACCTCTCTCAGGTAGGTGCTTAAAACGCCGAAGTCTGTGCTTTGGACTGCTGGAGCCACGCTCTCCCCTCCCTCCTCCCTGCTCTTCAGCAGCTCTTCAACTCCGGCAACAACTCCTTAGCACCGCAGACACCCGCGAGGCCGCGGGAGACGGAGTCCCAGCATTCTTCCGTCCCGAGGGAAGCTCGCAGAGCAGCGCTCAGGGGCCGCAGGCAGCAGCGCGGCCTGGAGCGGGGCTGCCCGAGCGCGGCCTGGAGCGGGGCTGCCCGAGCGCGGCCTGGAGCGGGGCTTCCCGCCCGCACTAGGTGGCACTGCGGGCCCACGGCAGCTCCGCACCCCCGCTCTCCCCGCCTCAAACTTCGCCTGAATGAAGCCCGAGCAAGCCAGGAAGGCTGCTCCGTGCATTTTGACAGCGAAAGATAAACAGGATCTGCCAGCAGAATAGTCCTGTTCCCTCTCTCCAGCGTGAATGACGCACCGAGAAGGATTTTTCTGGGCAGCAGGCACGAGGAGACTGCTGGTTTCTCTCACACAAGAATGTGTGGCCTGAAGGAGTGGGAAATCATGCCTCACAGCTCAGTTTTGAATTGTACCACTGAGCTATGCCAATGTATTTTAGGAGATCCTCGTGCTCACAAATGCTTTGCAACTTTCAAAATCCCCCCAAATAAATCTGATCTGCTATGGAGACCTTGTTCTAGCCTCTGTAGAAATTTCCCTCCCAGACTGAACATGCACACACAGCAGCTGAAAAACAACAGCATTCCTGATGTATGGGGGAAAAGCTGGAACTTCTTGATTCCACACACCAATGAACTAGCTGGACCCAAACTGCTCATTACAGACTCAGTCAGAGAAGTTGCGTGAAAGACAGGCTAAAAACAGATGAAATCCCATTTTAATTGCTGAGGAATCACCTTTGGCTAAAGTGGGGCACAGCTCAATAAACGGCAGTGTTAGAAGCAATATTAGCCCTTTCACATTCTACTTCCCAAAAGTGAAGAAATAAACATGCTCTATTAGCAAGGCTTTGAGGCTGAATATCCGAAGGTAGCATTAGGCCTTAAATTAACTGTTCAGGCATTAAAAAAATATATGGGATTAATTGCAAATGTGACCTGGCCTCCTTGTACTTGAAGCAGCCCTCAGTTTAATGAAACTCCAGGAAAGTGTTGGGATGGCTGAGAAACACTCTCTGTGTATAACAAACAAACTTCAATAGTAAAGGTGGGTCCTATTCTGACTGAGTGTGATTTCATTTCTATTACCTATTTGGCAAAGGCTATGATTTAATGATTTCAAATCCATACCACACTGGATATTTAACTGCTGTTATGGTAATTTTTGAGGATGTTCCACCTAATTATGGGGCTTTTTTTTAAAGAATATAAAGCATTTCTCCCAAAATACCTCTAGTATTAAGATAATGGCTTAATATTTATACGCACACACATTTGTCTCTGTAAGCCTCTGTTGGTAGTATCTCTGTGATATAAATGTGACTTTTTAAGGAGTTTAATCAGGGTAGAGACATTCTGACATAATGTAGGAGGGACAAAAAATCTTGGGAAATCATGTGGTCATTTGTCACAAGGGAGTTGGTGGGGAGTTTCTGGAAGGAATGGTCACAGTTGAGATAGGAAAACAGTGCTATGTTTGCCAACCACAAGGCAGATTTCATATCCAGAAAGGTCTTGCTGTTTCCTGAACTCTAGTTATCAGATTTAACTTTTTAAATCAGCTCTCATTATGTAGTCACCTCAACAATGGCTAGAGAAAGAAACCCTGGTCAATTTTTACAAATGTGTTCCTCTGTACACCTTTTGTATAATTGTCATCCTAATCAATACCCGAGTAATTGAAATCCCCCAAGACCAAAGTTGTGACTTTCTGGCTGCCCTCTTCCTGATCTATGTTCTCCAGCTCCTATAGCAAAGGAGAGCAACATCCAGAGTTAGATGATTGACTTTGTTGTGCTAAATGATAACCAGTCTGCCAAAACATATCTCCTCCCTTTCATTTTCTGCTTCTGAAATCTTGTTATCATTTACACTTTAGAAATTAATAAATTTACTGGTGTTCCTACATGTAAGATGCAATTTCACTTTTTTTAACATAAATTGAACATGCTTTTTAGGCTCAAGAGCTTTTTTAAAAAATAATTTTCAGAAGAATAAAAACATGTTGCTACCAATGGAGTCCCAATTCTTATCTGGTTTTGCTTCTCCTGGTGGGGAAATCCTGGCCACAATGTGAGTATGATAAACTTCAGGTGAACAGAATGCCCCCAAGATTTTTCTTGTGAGAATTTTTATACTATTTCCAAGGTATTTAGATGCAACTGGATTATATCAAAAGCCTGATATTAATAGTTACAGTAATTATTTTCATTTTCAATGTATTAGAATAGAAGGGTTTGTGTTATGTATTTCATTAACAAATCATCATGAAGCTATTATAAAATCAAGGATTTCTGCAAGCATATTTCAAGCATATTCCAGATGTTCAAGACTTCATAATTTACAGGAGAAAAATATTCTCAGTCCCAAGAACTTGAAACTTAAAACTTCAATCTTGTAATGGAAGCCAGATCCCTGACACCACCTGGATCCTTAGTGAAATCAGCAGGTTTGTATGGTGTAGGAATATATACAAATCCCATTTCCAGACTCTGTATCAACTCATGATGCAACAGTAAAAAGATGCTGTTAGACACTGGTGGCTTGTGTGGGCTAATGGGATATGGCAGTGATAAATATTTTGGCTTTTATTTTGAAAATTTATTTTGTTTTTCCCAACCAGCAATTTAGTAATTTTTTTTTAACTTATGTGGCTTTTGTAATGCACCTCAGAGCATATAAAGTGGCAGCCTTTGGAATGATTTTCATGCATTAGGAAGGAACTAAAAATAAAGCATGTTGCTGCTAAAGAAAATGATGGTGCATCACATTTGGTAGTAGAGCAACACATAGAACTGTGCCAGGCCCTGTATATTAAACATTGTCATGGATTTCCGTATTTCAATAGGACAGCTCTAGAGAAATCGTAATACAGGAGTGATTTGTGTTCAACAATCTGCTCTTTCAGATAAGACACATTTAATTTAGATTTTTGAAGACTTGAAATAATTAGTTTTGTATAAATTTTATCTTAGAATTGTGTAGTTTGCACTTGATCAGTTATTTTTTCCTAAGCTATTCATGTATCTTAAATGCTGAAAAATTTCCACTGGATTTGGAGAGTTAAGCAGATTGCTGGTCATCAGAACTTCTTTTTCTAAGACCAGTCTTAAGTGTGCTTTTTTACTTCTGTTGTCTGTAATTTATTCTTGCTAGTTAAAAAATCAGATCTTTTAACTAATCAGCGTGAAGTTGCTGAAGTAAGGGAAGTTAGGCCTTTCCTTTCAGAATTAATGAAGGCATTTTCCATTATTTGTGTCACTTGCATAATATCTCACAGTAACAACAATATCTCTCTGAAACATAAAAGATTCAGCAAGCAAAATCAGCCAGATATAATCCAGCCTCCCTGGCACTTTGTATCTTCAATCTATTGGTTATTTCTATCCAATATACTTCAGAAGCAACTTCACAGCTCAGGCCTCCTTGGCTCTATTAGCCTCTTTTTTATTTGATTTGGAATCACACTAAAGGTAAGAAATCACACTAGCTGCTAGATACTATCTGTTAATTGCTCCTGCAGGTAATGAGCACCCTAAGGGTCGAAAGAAGGTTAGAAGGCCTGTAGAGACACATCAGAAATACATAATTTATGCCTCTTCCAGCAGTTAACATCACAATGTTTCTGTGTGCACAGTCTATCTTAAGCTGTTCAGCCTCCAGTTTTCAGGCATTTCATTTTTGGATGGTTCACCATTGAACAAACTAGTGAAATCTCCCAAAATCTCCTTAGGGCTTTTTCCTGCTAAATCCTCTACTGTCATATGCCTCAATTATTCAATGGTGAAGGATTTTCCATTTCTCTGCTCTTTGTTCCTCTCCTCACTTCACCACTTGCAATCCAAATAAAGTGCCAAGACTGAAAATTATTTAAAATAATTAACTTGGCATCTTGTACAGCTTGACTGAAAAGCAGGAATTATTAGTACAAATGAGCAATGCCTGCAGGACCTCTAATATAATTGTTGTTTTGTTTATGCTGACAAAGTACAATGTTTGCATATTGTTATTCAATCGTTATTAAGGTTTTGAGACTGAAGTTATGTCTACGGTGCAAATGAGGCATTTATAACTATTATAAAAAGAACTGTAAGTTGTACTGCAAGCTCTGCATACGACATCTCTGCCTGAGAACCTGTTAATCCAGGCTCTGAGGATGAGCCAGACATTTCATATTCCATCCCAAGAAAACCAGTTGCCTTATGGATGCCTCTGATAAAAGTGGGATACAGGCACTTGTAATCAAGCAGTTTTGTTTGGCCTCTGTCCTCACCTCCTTTGACCCAAGAGAACTCTGAAGAAGCTGACAGAGGCTGCCACTGCCTGCGTTAATCTACTCAAACGAGTAGATGAAATCTCGTGTATCTTCTGATTCACTGAATTCAGATTGTGTCTGCCAGTTTAAATTAGGCAAACCAGTTATATGAGGATAATCCCAAGGCATCATATCGGAGCACTTTCTGTACAAGGATGAAAGGCTGATCTTGTGGCAGGTGGAACAAGCTGTTCCTTCCTCAGAGAGCAGCACTGTCATTTTTGAGGGCAGACTAGATATTATAATTCACTGTATGACCCGTAGCAGTATTAAGTCACAAATGTTTTCAGTGTTTCTTATTACTGCAGGTTTGACACACAACTGCAATGGGGCCAGCTGAGAATTTTTTAAGTGCAGCATCTTTTTTTTCATGCTCAACAAACTTTTAATTTAGGCCTGCATGATAATGCAAGAAAACTTCTGTGGTGAAGGAATCCAAAATTTTTCAGATTCTACAGCAATGCAAACCCCTGGCATGTGCACCGAGCCATGTGAAATCTCTCTCCACATATTTTTCAAGCATCTATCTTGCAGTGAAAGATGCAGAAGTGAATGTGTGTCCATCTCCCTAGATCTTAGCCATGTTTAAGTCAGATACTGAAACTAAATTAATTACTTGAGTTCCATTTCTAGTCCACTGAGAGATGTGAGCACACTATAGGGTAAGTCATCCCATCTGTACTACATGCCCCTCAAGAAAGAAAGAATGTCCTTCAGGTACCTCTCTCTCTTAACTGGCTATAAAAGTAGCTTAAACAGAACATCTAACTTTTAAACAGAACTATAGTTCAGCAAGATTAATTCCACCCTTCACATGCAGTTTTCTCAGTATCATCTTCACAATTCAGCAGGGTATTTAAATACATGCCCAGCTTTCCATGGCTGAATAACTCTAATCACACTGACTGGTTTAAGTATCTTGTTATACCAGGACTGGATGGTTTCTTGAACAGAAAGCTTAACACTCTGCGTGGCTGCCTCTGTTAGACTCCAGGCTGCTTGTTTATGACACTAATTCTCTTTAGCTTTCTTGAGCAGCAGTGTTGGTATTTTAGAGGGCAAATGGAAAAAACAAAACAACTGTTCTAGGTATTTTCAAAAGAAATACATGGCATAATTTACTGCCTCGCTCTGTGCTGCCTGTCTGACTAAGTGTTTGAATTATTTCTGCTTTCCTTTGCCTAAATATTTTAAATTTATTTATTCACTGCTATTATTCACTTGAGACTGTTTTACGTAACTCTGTAAAGTGTTTAGGGACACCTTCATGGTATGAAATGTCCCACACACAATAAAGAACCATTGTTCAGGAAGCTCCCATGGCAGTTGATGGTAGAGATTACAGTGTCGGGCCATAAATTGTAACAGTATTGTGTAAGCAGGACACTGTTGACACTTTATATTCCAAATTAGAAAAAAAATTACAAAAACCTTGACAGTTTCTGAGCAGCTTCCAGTAATTCCTTTACATGAGAATTTAGAAGCATGCTCAGTTGACACATCTCCATTTGACATAATGTTGATTTCAGACAAAATTTTTCTCTACAACTGGCTGAGGAATATCTAGCTTAAGACACTTTTTATCTCTTGTTGACATAACTATGCATGTTCTTGAACAAAATCCTGATGATAAGAAGAATTGGATATTCAGAGGAGTATCTATAGGAACAAGTGTATCAAAAGCCCATGGAGACCAATGGAATATGAAACCCCCATTCAAGCAGAGAGCAGAAAGAAGAACATTCCTAAAACAAGCTCATTTGAGATAGCTTGCGTTCTGGCAGGAAACAAAATGAGCTGAAAAAATGTCAGCTCATTTAATATACAAGTCAGAAGAAGAGCCTGAGCCTGATGATCAATGGTGTTTGAGAGCATTGGCATATTCCACCAGAATCCTCTAAAATAATCACTCGCAGTAACCCTGTGACAGTGGATGATGTCTGAGAAGCATAACTGAAAATCACTGAGCTGAAATGAACCTGAACCTGAGCCAAAACCAGAGCAAATCACTGTCTATCAAGAACCAAAGGTGAAACTGAACTTCTAGTGTGAAATCTTAGTAGAATTCCCTCGTGTCCTCCCTCTGCTCTGTCAGACACCCATGAAGGTGGCCCAGGAGTGTCTCAAACAGCTCCAGTGTGGCGAGGGACAGCCTGCCCCTAGGTGATGCAAGGCTGGCTGTCCTAAAGGTCACAGATGTGCTCTGTGTGCCCATCCAGGCTCATGGGAGTACTGGCACTGACATACAGGGGACATGAGGCTGCCTGCCACTCCTGCAGGTCTTAAAACAGGAGTTTCACCAGAGCTGGAGGTGTGGATGGTGGTGAAGGCCATGCTTCTGCAAGGCTGCTGTGGGACCTGGGTATGGCTTGGGGTGCTGGTGTTGCAATTGTTCTCAGATGGAATCTTGGCTGGAAGAAAAGATATTGGGCACATGCTTTTCTTCAGCATAGTGTCACAGAAGGACTCAGATCCACAGTGCCTCACAATGGCTTTGAGCAAAGCTTGTGCAGGGAGGAGAATTACAATGTAAATTCAAGTTTGGCAGCTGAGTTGAATCCTTGGGTTCTGCTGGCCAGTACCTTTATCTCTTGCTTCTTTCTTCCTGACTCAGAACAGCACATTTCTGCTATTTTACATCTAGCTTTTCAGTATCCTGGGGTTATGGCACTTCATAGAAGGAAAAAGGTATAATTCTAGCACAGTTTAATTTTTATGCCATGCTCTCTCAATCTGCCTCCTTATCTCCTTTTGTTCTTTTTCTCTTAAGCAGAAAGGCAACAGAAATCAGGCACAGAGGAAAATGAATAGTGCTCCCTGACAACAAAATCTAGAGCCAACTGTTGCAGTCAGTTTCAGTTTGCATTCTCCAGTGAAACCGTGAATCTTACTGCGACATGGAAACACACAGGCTAGAGCAATTTATGATCATACACGGAGCTACTGCTTTTTTTAAAACTTCTCTTTTTTCTTGCAGTTGTTTAAAGGAAATGTTAGCAGAGATGCAGACTTCTGCCAAACATATGTAGCTTTTAGGAGTTTCACATGCAGGGTGAATTCTGAGTTCTGAGGAGAAGAGGGCGCATTTCTCATGCCCTGCTGGGGAAAAACACAAATTCAGTGCCAGCTTGCATAGAAATCTCAAACCTCTGTCCTAAGTTACTCCACACATAAATAGATGAGCCACTCTGCACAGTTTGCCTATGCTTGGCTCATTTTGGAAATAGTTAATGATGTAATGCTAATTTTTGTTGATTATTGTTTTGCATTTTGTAGCAGAGTATTGTTTGGTTGTTTCTTTGTGTTTCATATCAGGAGAGGGAACTTCATGATCCAAATACATTCCTCCTCATCTGACACCTGACATTAACTGTTGGGGGAGGCCATAATAAAAACACAACGTGAGTTGTACCATTACAGCCTTGGTAATTGCTTTAGAGGGCTGAACATATTTAAATGATTATATTCAAAGACACTTAGAAGCTAAAGCCTCTGGTTTTGACAACAGAAATACTGGTTGCAAGTGTTACCTCCCTATTCTTCAAAATTTATGACATTGTCATTAAAACCAGCATCTTTAGCAAATGTCAGTGAGGAGAACGTGTATTTGGGTGGGGGAAGAGAGGAAAGGACAAAAAGGAGGAAATAGGACTTGTCACCATGAATTAATAAACCAGAGAATTAATGTTTAATCAGTAGTGCTTAACTGGAACCAGCATCAAATAGTCACTGTGAAGAGCTAATAAACATTTTAGCACTCACTGGTGAGGTGCTAATGAAATTGTATGTGTGTTTTTGTGTCCATAAAGGAGAAGCAATCAAAAACTAAATATTATATAGCTAATTAATACTATTCTCAATGAAAAAATTTGTCCCTCTTGGTCATCTAATCAGGCAACAAAAACGTAAACTCATAAGTAAGTTCATAGTCCAAGAGGCACAAATTACATCAATAAAAGAACAAATATTAAAGAAAATTGAACTGTACTCCAGACAACCCTATTTATTTAAAATATATATATATTCAAAATTAGGCAATGAATTTAGGCTTCTTATTAAGGAAGTCAAGAAATCCCTATAATAAAATATTGCGACTGGATTATTATTTGTTACGAGACTATAAGATATCAGTGATTGTAGAGAATATCATAAAAGAACTCAAATATTTCCAAGGTTTTCAATGATATATGATTTCAGTTTTTTAATGAGTTAAACTGTCGTTTGGATCAACAAGTATTCCTCTATAGATTCAACATATTTGCAAACACATAACTGCAATTTTTTCTTTAAGTTACACATACCCATTTGGAAAGAAGATTACATATTTATGTGCTTAACTATGGATCTTTTTCCTTACTTCAGACATGCAATTTTAAAAGTTTTCTTTCAAAGTAACAGGTTTTCGGTGTGTTATAGGAAGAAATTAAAATATCACCCCAAAGATGTGATGTTCTGGTGTTCTCCTCATTACATTCCAGCTTTCTGAAGACTTCAGATCTTATCTTCTCTCCCTATAGACTTGGCAAAGTCTTATATACAGTTTTTGGAACCAGGAATTTGGTATCTGAGAACCATCTTTCCATAGCCTTCCCAGCAGGACTATTTTACTTAATAGCAAGTACAACTCACATACAGAAATATGTGTGAAAGTCTCTAACTGGAATGCTTTCTTAGCTGAAGACTTTGTTCTACAAATTACCCATGTTCAGATATTTGTCTAACCATCTTTTATAATAGCTTTCGATCTTGCTTTTAACTTTTGTATATGCAGCTATCTGTCTCTTCTGTTTCAAGGCTGCCTAAAGAATGTTCTAGTTAGAATCAAATCTGGAAATTGATTCACAGTATGTACATACACTGTCAAACCAGAAGATATTCTTGAAGTGTCTGTTCTTCCTAATTTTTTCTGCAGAGTCAGTTTAAATTCTTCTGAATATATAATCTGAAAGACTTGGTCTTGATGACTGCTATTGATGAAACCTCGAATGGGAGAGAAAAAAAAAACCCTTAATGCAGAAGAGTTCCTCAAGTGTAGTAACAGACAAAGACAACACAAGTCAGTTGTGACGGACTTGCTACTTCACTTGCTGATAACAACTAGGGCAAAACTCTTCACTGAATGGCATAAAAAATTCTACAATAAACAGTTCAGGAATAGCCTGCCATGAAGAAAAATGTGTTTTCTATCTCAGGAAGCAGAACTCTGAAAGGCACAATGGCTAGATTCTAAGTATTTTCTGTTAGAATGCTTAATAATGATAGTACTCATAATAACAATAATAATGTTCTTCAATCCTTGGTCACCTTTACTGCTTGTGCTCGGCCTCAGTGATACTAGACAACAAAGGGATACCTTATAAGGCAAATGTTTTAAAGATAACACTTCTTTGACACACAATTCACATTTTGCCACTGTTCAACCTAGTGGTCCCTTAGCTTTCATGTCAGGTGAAGTATAGCTAATGTGTTTTCCTAGAGATCATTTGCAGTTCTGTGCATTTTATCCAGCTGATCTTTTCAGAAGAGCTTTTTTCAAAGCTCTGTTCATTCTCATTGCCTCAATTGTATCTCAGTTTCAGAAACAAACACAGGACCCCATCTTTGTGGAAGAAGATTTTGCTGCCCTCTTACATTTAAGCTTTTTCATACTAGGAAGCCTCTCATAAAAAGATGAACTGGTACTGCTTTTTAGATTGCTCTGGGTCTTGGCCCATGTCCTCATTCAAGCCCCAGATGAAAGTAAATTCTTACAGCTGCTTTAAGTAATTGACAACCAAAATTTAGAAGTGAAATGCTGATACCACCTTCCCCATTACAGCATTTAGCTGCTTCTGTCATGAAGCAATCAGCTGTGTATTGTAAGTGACTGTGTTGTGAGCCTCTCTGATCTAAACATGTGTTAGCTTAAAATATCAATTCAATTGCAGTGCATTATGCTCTGCTCAGAAAACCCATCTGGCTCCAAAGGCTGCTGCCACAGGATGTGCTGCTGCTGCGAAGCCAAAGGCTTGTTTCTGCCCTTGTCTGCACTGCTCTGCTTCTCAAGGAATGGCATTGAAGTAGCTGAAAGTGAACCACCCCAGAGCAGGTGTGGGAATGAGTCAGCCAGGTGTATGGCTACATCATGCAAATTTCCCAGCTTGTTTTCCCAATTTTGCTGCTACACTCATTATCAAGGAGGTGAAAGAAACCCCTCAAAAACAAAGAACACCTTTGGATTTTTTTTTGAGAGAATGATTGTAACCTCAGTTCTTTCCTACTCAATCACTATTCAAGACACTTTCAGGCATTTCTGAAATATCCCTTTAAAACAAAACTGACTCAATAAGGGTGGAAAGTAAAATAAGGCTTTTTAAAGAAAACGCCAAGAAAAAAGATATTAAATATTCATCCCCTTCCAGAATCTCTTTTTACTGTAAATGATGTTAGTGTCTACTGTGCTTGCAGGTGAAAATGCCTCATTGAAAACCTCTAGATGAGAGTCCTGGTCTCATGGCATGAGAGAGATCTGCTGGGACTACCGTGGGTCTGAAAAAAAAGGCACAGGGAGCCATTTTCATTTTACTCTTGCCTTGGACTCCTGTTACACATTTTCTGCCTTCTGCTGAGAAAGCCAGCACAGAGCCCAGTTACTGAGGAAAGCAGTGATGTTTTAAGCTATATTTAAGGATGACAAGCGGCTATGAATATACATAGAGTAAATGCTACCATGTCACTTAGGGTCAGGATCAAGAAGATCAACAAAGCTCAATTTTTTTATGTCTTTGGGGCATTTTACTTATTAAGCTTCATAACCAAGGGTGACTAACCAGGAGTTCAGAGGCAGGGGGGACCTGGGTAAGACCCAGCTTAACTAGATGGTGCACGAATAGGCTCTTTCTTGTCTATCTGTCTGTCTGTCTATCTATCTATCTATCTATCTATCCATCCATCTGCTTTCTGGTGATAGTGAATGACTCAATACATTTATCCACGGAGCAGGAAGGAAAATATGAGAGCACCAAAGGCACTCAATAAAACCTGAAAACAGCCTGAAGTTGCATAAGCTTTCAGAGGGCTTTGACGCTGGGGTGGCAGCAGATGGCTGAAGGAGGGGTGCACACCATCGTTCACTTGCCCCTGTGCTGGGGACAACAGCACAGCTCACGAAGCAGCGCTTGAGCTACTGCAGATTTTAGTACAGCATAAAGCACGAGATAGGGGTTAGTTTATTTAATTTTGCAGACTGAAAACTGCAGAGAATTGGGAGGTTTTTCATGAGTCACTCTCTTTTCCCCGCCGCCAGGGACACGGCAGCAGCCTTGCTCAGAGCGATATGGCAGCTGGCAGAGGGGGTTTGCTGCTGCTGATCTCTGCTACACATGAACCCTGAAAGTCCCATGGTCCCGGGGCCCAGCACCTGCAGGATGCTCCCAATCAGTCCCTGGCCTGCTCTCCGACCCTGCCTCAGGCTTCCTGGGTCCTCCCAGTTTCATTGGGTGGGAGCTCCAGGGAAGTTGTGCCTGTCAGAGCTCCTGCAAAGCTCTGTGACAATCCTGGGTGGCTGCTGGAGGATGACAGGGAGAACTACTTGTGGCTCTGCCAGGACAAGTCACGCTGAGGGACAATTCAATTCACACTTTTGACTCAATTATGTGAGTGTGGAAGAATTCCGCTGCATCTTGAAATGTCCACAGGGTAGGAAAGAACATGCAGAGGCAGTGTCTATTAGCTATAAGGGCCTGGGATCAATAGTAATTCAGTAACCTCATACCATGAGATTCCTGCCCAAGCTATTGAACTCCTGAGGGCCACCCATGCACAAACGATATGCTAAAAGCCCTAGTCAAAACTAAAACTAGAAATTCTCTCTCCAGCTGTAACACAAAAGACATTAATTACTTGTTTTTAAACTGTATTAATTATATACAGAGAAAAGAATACAGTTTACTTCTTTATTAACTGACATACTGTGAGAAATAACACCCACTGGAAAAAGAAAAATATTTTAAATTCATTTTAATTATAATTTGGTTAAGAAATGAAAAACTAATAAAACACATTTAATAGGTTTTTTATCCCCATTCGGTTAGGTAAAATGTCATGCTTAACACAGAAGAAGGCTACTTAATACATTTTTCTAAAACAATGTTCCTATAAATCCCAGCTCAGCAAGTAGATTTTATTCATGAAAACAATTCCACTGAGTTCAATGAGAAGGTGCCCACAGGGGTGAATCTCCTGTGCCTGACTGGACCTTTTGTTTGAGTCTCACTGTAACACTGGTTATTCACTAATACTTGCAAATCTCTGAGCACAAAGCAAAACAGCAGGGTTTTGTTTATATTTGCAGTTCGATGCTCACCTAACACACAGCTGAAAAATACTAATATGTATAAAACAAGTTATAGATATGAAATCCCATACAAATTTCATCATTTGTAGTATATCCTGTACACAACTAAACCTGACAGTCATGTGAGGCACATTTTAAAACATGCATTTCCACTCTGACTTGCAGCTAAAGTCAGTCTTAATAGAAAGGATTACTATTCTGGTAAATTTTGGGGAAAAAAGTAATTTTGTAGATTAACAAACTAACATGCACTAGCAATGAAAATGTCAGAAAATTTTCAGATCTGTGTTTTTGGTGTGAAGCTGGACACACACACGATGGCTCAGTGACTGAAGATTTAAAGGTCACTGCATGATGAGGAATTCACTTTAGTTCTTTGAGGTATTGTGCAGTCTTTGGGTAAGACACTATCACGACTAAAATTTCTCACTGCTATATTAGACACAGGAAAGCTTTTTCTGTGCCAAGCATGCATCACTTTTTTTCCCCATCCTTGAGCAAACATACCAGTCATAAAACCACAGGAACCCAAAATGAAACTGGAAATTTTTTCCTTGGCAGATTCACTTTTAGCACAACAAAAAGGGAGCAGAAGGATATGCCACCAATTTTCTGACATTCCCCAACAAAATTCAGTGTGTAGGCAATCTATCACGCTTGCAGAAACTAAATGCACTACTTTGTGTCTCAGGCTGTCTTTATCACGATGTATACATTAACAGTTTTGTGAAGGCACTATTAAATTAAAAAACCTGTAGATAATGTGAAAGTAATTTTTGTTGGGTTTTTTTGCCATTCCCTGCAGCAGTAAAGAATATATTTTCACAATGCCTCCAGGCCCATAATGCCCTTAAAGCCTGGATCCATCAGAGGGGAGAAGCTGATCCGCAGGAGGGCAGGGCTGCCCTGCAGAGGGATCTCAGAAGACTGAGAGGAGTGACAAAAAGACTTACAAAGGCAAAGGAAAACTCTTGCATGTTCATATTATTTTGGGCCACCAGTACTGGAAATACTTTCAGGAACTGGAGGCAGGCCAGTGAAGGGCCACTGAAATAATAGAATCACAGAATGGTCCTATCAGTACCTGCTCCATCTGCCTTGTAGGACTCCTTTGGGTAGTGAAAGACCTCAATTAGGTCACCCTAGTTCCATGCTGAACAATCCTAATCCTCTTATTCTTTCCTTGTAGGAGAGCTGTTCCATCCCTCTGGTCAGCTTGATGGCCTCCTTCGAAGTCACTCCAACAGGTCCATGTCCTTCCTGTGCTGGCCATCCCAGAGCCTGACGTAACACTCCAGGTGGGGTCTCACCAGCATGGAGTAGAGGGGCAGAATTCCCTCCCTTGCCCTGCTGGCCATACTGCTTTTGACCCAGAATGGGATATGGTTTGGCTTTCTGGGCTGTGAGAGCACATGGCTGGGTCATGTCCAGCCTCCCAACCACCAACATCCCCAAGTCCTTCTCGTCGGCATTGCTCTGAATTTGATCATCCCCCAGCCCATGCTGATACTGAGGGTTACCATGACACAGGTGCAGCACCAGCACTTAAAGGACGACCACATGAGGTCCTGTTAAACCTCATGGGATTCCCATGGGATACTTCTTGAGATTGTCCAGGTCCCTCTGGATGGCATCCTGTCCTTCAGGTGTGTCAGCTGCACCACTAAGCTCACTGTCATCTGAAAATGTGCTGAGGGTGCACTCAATTCCTTTATCTATGTCATCAGTGATGATATGAAATAACACTGGTCCCAACATGGACACCAATTAGGAACACCATTTGTCACTCATGTGCATCGGGATTCTGAGCTGCTGACCGCTACCCTCTGGAGGTGACCATCCAACCACTTTCCTGTCCATCTAACAGTATACTCATCAACTCCATCTCTCTTCAATTCAGAGAGAGGGATGTTGTGGAGGATCATGTCAAAGGCACTGCAGAAGTCCAGGTATATAACATCTATAACCTTTCCCTCGTCCTCTTGTAGCCGCAATGTTAGGGCTAGAGCACACTGTGCCTGAGCTGGTTTTGTATAGCCTGAGGAAAGGCTTGTAGAGAGGGCTGTGAACCAAAAGGAGAGATCTAGTTGCCTTCTCCTGCCTAAAAGAAGAATGATACAAAACCCTCAAACTTTTCTTAGGGACACACAGTGAAAGACTCAAAATCTCAGCAAGGGAAAATCTGATTTGCTGTAATAAAATAGATTTTTGCCAGTGTGGTGAGCACTGGTACAGTTCACCCAGAGAGGCTGTGGGCCCTGCATCCACAGAATACACAAAACTCAAAGAGACATGGCCATGAGGAACATGATAGATTTTTGAACATGGTTGTGCTTCCAGAAGGGTTTGGACCAGATGGTTGATTGAGGACCCTTTGACCTATCTTATTCTTTCATTTTGTGACAAGTTATTTTATCTCTCAGTTGGTATGAGCTGGAAATACCACCCACAGGGGAGATTATCAGCTTGGTACTTGAACAAGCTACATCAAAAAGCGTTGAGAAACCAATCTTTAAATTATATTCCTATGCAAAATATGTTTATAAAACCACTTATAATTATTTTCTTTCAGACTAGTATACTTCTAAGGTACACAAAACATGTATCTAAAATTGTGTTCAAATATGTAAATATATGACAAATTTTTCAAAATTTAGTGAAGAAGGCACCTACCTACTATCTTGGGTAACTAGATGATTAATTGAGACCTTTCAACCTATTTTTGAAGCTTAGCTAGAGATATCTCTATCTTCAAATGTAGCTAGGATAGCTAACATGAGAAGAATAAGGACAAAAAGAGTAGTAGTAAAATGTATACTAAATCGTCTTAATACTGTTTTTAATGACATTTTTCTATTAAAATTTCGTGTGTAGATTTCATGCTGGTATGTTACGAAGCCTTACTGCCATTCACTCAGATTGACCTGAATAGTTTATTCATTTTCCTGTGATGTAATGAGAGGAAAAAAGTGGTCAGTGACTGGCCAAGGTTCACAAATGACTTTTTTTGCATCGTAATGCAAACTCACATTGATATGTCCATATAGTGCTGTGTGATCCTCTGGTCTTTTTATGGCCAGTTAATAGGTAATAAACAAGGATAAAGATACCAGCATTAACTCAGTAAAAAACAGTCACCAGAAAATATTATTTATTAAAAAGTTTTGATAAAATCCTCTTCCCCTCATTACTAACGTTGCTAGAAGAATTGGGGTTATTTTATTGCAATTAAACAGAAAGAATAAAAATGCTCACTAATCATCTCTGTCTGACTTTCAGGGGTTGAGGTCCTGTAAAATAGGTTTGTTAAGAAGCAACACCATAACTTTGCCAACTCCATATCTTCCTGACATTACCTGTGTATGTACATTGCCTGCTGCTTTTACAAGTTGTATTGACAATCATACTTTTAGATGAATGGAGAGGGACGGAACATCAGGAAACACAGGAAATAAACACAGGACATTAAACATTACAGGGTTACAAAAAGAACAGTAGGGTTATGGAAACACCATGGACTCGTAATCGCTCCCTGGACATGGGTGCTGAAAGGGAGCTGGTATTCAGAAGAGATGGAAATAATGGTAAAAGCAGTGTGTGTGAATGGAATGACAGCAGGATGTTTCAGAAAGGGTTCCCTGATAAAACAGATTCTGTTTGCATACAAAATCCCTTTGGGGAAAGATAGTGGGTAGTTAAGAGTCTGCTGTAGAATTCCAGAGTTAAATTTGGATATGGATTGAGATGTTCAAACCATTATTACAGGGAGAAATTCTGCACAGAATTGTCTCATTATGGCAGCCTCTGATGTGTCAGATATAGGCTGGAGAACAAGTGCTGCTGAAGGCAGCCCAGATATTCTGGAATGTGACAACTGACAGCTTTTCTGAGAGAAAGCAGAGAGGATTCTTTCTAAACTTAGTTATGGAAAGTATAGAGGTTGTTACAGGACATCTAATTGTAGCAAAATAGTGTTGGATCACATAAATGTTGGTTTAATTTCTATAAAATGGAGAGATAAACAAAAGTAGATCTGTTGGTAAGACTAAGAGAATTTTAGAGCAATGAGTGAAGAATAATTGTTCTGTTCCCCATTTCTCTGTGGGGGAAACTAGGATTTTCTTTGAGGCAAAGCACAGAAGGATTTCTAGAGTTTTTGAACACTGAAAACCAAAACCTTCTGGAAAAAAGCCTCAAAACCTACCTCAGAACTGATTCTTTGATGGAAATTTAAAAAGGATGATGAGCAATAGAGGTTGTGCTTTATAGGACAATTTTCCACAAGAGCTCTTGAAGTAAGAGCTCAAAGACAGACCCAGCTGATAGGAAATAAGAACAGAAAGGAAATCTGTATTACTGTAGATGGAAACAAAATTCGAAGCTCCTTTCTTTCACCCAATGTAACCAAAACCTCTCTGTCTCAGGATTCAAAATAAGACAATGTATGAAATCCTGTTGTTGGTGAGAAGCATCTTAAGTATCCCCACTCAGAACTGGTGCCATGTGACTGAAAAGGAGGGATTTCACAAGTACCTGGCTGAAGCAGGACTACAGTGTAGGCTTCCATACAACACAAAGCTTTAGAGCAGCTTTTAAAGTTATAACTAACTGAAAACAAAGGTAAATATTGAACCATAGAATGGCTTGGGTTGGAAGGGACCTTAGACATCATCTAGTTCCAACCTCTGTGCCATGGTCAGGGACAACTTTCAGGAAGATCAGATTCCTCAAAGCCCTGTCCAAGCTGGCCTTGAAACATGAAAGTGTATGAAAAGTAATGGATACCTTAAAAATGAAGTAGAACATAAGAGAGTCACAGTGTCTAAAATAGCTCTGTAGATTTCTTTTATCACCCTTTGCCAACAAGCAAAATGTGGCAGATCTAATCTATTAAACGGCAGAATGGTGACTCCAATGCTTATAGGAAAGTACTGGTGATGTTTGAGAGGTTAGGGAATAGTAGAAGAGAAATGGGGCAGGTAAAGGAACTAGTAAAAGAAAGATACTGCAGATTGTGTTGAAATGCTAAGGCAGAACCCTTGGAGTGGAGTAGAGTTACTGTTACCTTTTCCAGTACTGATTATACTTGGAACCAATCTTGTTCGAAAACTTCTCTTAGTGACCTTTGATTAAAATGTAATGTACTAGTAAGTGTTTGGGAGACATTGTCAATGTAGTAAAGAGAGTGATATGTGGAAAAATCAGGGACACCTTGCAGGCCGGAAAAGTACAAAAGAGATGAAATTTCATTACATGCATTTAGTTGCTAACATATTTTTTAATGTAATTGAAGCCTCATCAGGGTGACATGACACCAGAAGACCCTGTGTGTTTTAAAGCATCATGAAATAACTAGGATTAACTAGTGCAATACATGAATGAACACAGAATTACAACCCTGGGTCATACCTAGTAAGATATTGCCATGAGAAATATGGGAGCTGGGGATAAATGTCATCTGGAGTCTTCTGTTCAGTCTTAGTCAACTGTATACCCCAAAGATGAATTCAGACTGGGACTGATGAAGAAAAAGTCTATGAAGAGAATTCAGAACCTCTCGTGAGATGAGAGAATGCACAGCAGGAGGAATGATTCTTACTTTCCCATCAAAATATCTCTTATTCCTTAATCTCATTTGCCACTCACAACAGTCCCAGTGGGCAGGGGAAAGCAATGAAATTCCTTGTCTGGAAAGATGCATATTTTGGAAGACTGGTGGCTGGTATGTAATAAAAAAAATATTGTCTGAAGTCTGACTGCTTTACCCTGTAATGGAGGTTCTCCTTTTAATTTTTTTAAAATTATAATTATTTTTTATTTACTTTTTCCTTTGTATTGATTGCTTTTTTCACAACATTTAAAAAACCATAATTATCTTTGAGATGTTGGCTGTTCTCTTATAGTTGATTGAAACATTGCAATGGATCAAAAGTTCTTAAAAGCAGGACTGAAGGACAGAAATGGGCTATTTAACTGTATGAACCTCATTTCCTTAGGGAAAGAGTGTAAAAACAGAAATGACACAAGAATAAATATGGACAGACTGTTGATAAAATTAAAAAGCCGGGATGGGCATCAGCAGGTCTCTATCAATCAGAGAATTAAGCTTTCAACTGGTATATTAAATACTAAGGGTATAACTAGTTTTAAGATTGTAATCAGGTTATGAAATGGATTATATGACATGATCACCTTCAGGAGGTCCTCTCCTGTACTGTCAGAAACAAGGGTATGCTGATATGATGGCTCTATCCTAATGAGCACAACACTTTTAAAATTTGCAAAGGGACCTACAGATCAGCTTAATAGTGACTTGCAGAAAACACATTTACTGTGTAGTATATCATACTTGTTGATCCTTGTCACTGAAAATCTGTTTTGCCAAGTTTCAAGCAGAACCTGTAACTACAGGTTGCCCTATTGTAGTTTCTCTCTGGAAAGACTGGGTTCTGGACTGCAGCAGTGCAAAACTTTGACAACACAGAGAAAATTAATGGCAACTTTCCCAGAACTCAAGTGCTGCACCTAATTTCCATACAAATATACATTGAATTGTATAAGATATTGCATCAGAATTTTATTTATTTATAGTGCACTGCAAATGTAGGCAGCGTTTTACAGAGCAATCCAAAATTGCTGTGAAGGTAACAAAAAAGAAAAGCCATGCAAAAGCATAATGTTGTCCACACAAAAAAATTGTAGACTTAAATGATTTTCAGTTTACTGTGCTGATATGAAAAGAGTCTGATGCACAACGTTGAGCTTTGCCAGAGGATTTTTTTTTAATGAACTAGCTAACAACATTATTTGCTTCTGCCAGATAAAGTTAGGGCCTATCAACCATGTCATAAACTGCTATCAAGTCTCTAAACTTCTTCTTCAGCTCAGGCAGGAGCTGTTTGGAGTAGAAGAATTGGAGAATGATGCTTGGTGGCACCTTCTTCTGTACACTGGCTGCTGTGTCAGCATATGAACAGTGTAGGGTTCCCAACAGACTTGGTAGAAAATGGGAAAATGTTTGGCCACGGAGATTTCCTGGAAAGGCACTTTCAGCATTTCCAGTAGCTCTGTTGTGTATGGTGACTTCAATGCAACTTGATGAATTTACAAACGGGTCTGAACTTTTCATTTTGCTTCTGCATTACTGTCAGTCCCCATTAAGATATGCAGCTTTATATGACATAAACTTTGATTAGACTTTGATTAAACTTTGATAGAGACTTTGATTAATAGCACTGTACAGAGAAGCCAGAACAAACCCCCCTAGGCACTGATGAAGAAAAAATTGTCAATGCAGTAAACAGGAATGAGAAGCTAATCTATAATTTAAGCAATGTGTTAATTAATAGAGTATAAATAATGAAATCTGTGGTAAATCCAGGGAGCAGTCCTTTCTATCTGTTCATCTAGGTGTAGTTACAACAGCCTACCCTTAAATAGGAAAGTAGTATGTGTATGATAACCAGTGGAAGTCTCCTTCCAATCAGATGGTCAGCAGGATTTTTTGCTTGCTGGTGTTTACTCATCTAAAGAGGAGAAGCCTTTCTAAAATCAAATGGTGTAGTGGGAAAACTGAAGTAAGTAAAAGAAGAGTGCCAAGGGATGACTGCTTGTGTGTGGGCAGGATTCCAAGATGAAGTGCCACACAAAGGGACAGCCCTGACCTTCCTTATCTACCCTGATGCTGTGCCCTCCTTTGCCTCCCCCGGGCTGGCATTACCCATTGTGTGACATCCCCCTGTCCCTGTGCTCAGAGCAAAAGCAGGAGAAACAGACTCCCATGAGGAAAAGAGGAAGGAATGATTTATTTCAAGGCACATCAGTCAGTCTTCTAGAGAGTAGATATTTCTTCAAACTCAAAAGAATCACCAGAGCAGAAAAGGTGGAGGTAATAGGGACATTAGCACAGCTCCAGTTTAGTCCACTCTCAAACTGAAGTTTTTTATATTCTTGAGAAATTAGCACCTAGAAATCATCAGCTTCCCCCAAAAGCAATTTCACTCCTTCCACTCAGGTGAGATCTGGCTGCTGGTTGCAGGCAGACTAAGAATGAACATTGCCTCTAAATGTGCCAGTTTTGATGAAATCTTAAAGACAAATCAGATTTTTTGATAATAATTTAGCAGTTGTTTTATGAATACTCAGATATCTCTGGATGAGGATGCAGAAGAGAGATGCCACTCCATAATGACTGTTGATAGCCTCCCACACAAGCCCTGCTCTCTAGTTCTGCCTTCTCTGCAGGCTCATGGTAGGGTGGTACCCAATCCTCGCTAGAAGCTTACACTGCAGTTTTTAAGTTCATGCTCAGGGAGCCCAGGCAACTGCTAAAGGATGCCTGTGGTGCATCCTCTGGGCTTTTGAAGTGGTCCTCACTGCAGTGCATGGAAGATTGAGAGGGAAGGTTTTGCAGACATTGCACAAAATTTTCCTGATCCCCATAAGGATGCACGTACATATCTGCACATATTTCTTGCCTTGATTATCAGGGTTTAGTTACTGAAATAAGAAATAATCTGAACCAAGCCAACACCAAATACAAAAATTGGAACCTTCAGTAATGCTGATAGCATTCTCCTGTGGTGAATGATGCTAGTTTGTTGCATTTGGAATTGAAAATATAGAATTTCATAAATAAGAATACTTAAAAGTTTTTCTTGCAGCCATTAATGGATTAATATTAGAACTATTATACCCTGCTTACAGACCATTCATTTCCCATGCCAAATTTGTGGTTTGTGAAAGTCATATACTTTTAAGAACATGGACCAGTCACTTAACAATTCTCATAATAACTTTGTCCTGTGGGACAGAGAGCTAAAATGACAAAAATAAAAAACAAGTAGCATTCTCTAAGCAAAGAAAATCAATCTAACACCCTGTTTATTGATCCATGTTAGAAATCTCTCCAACAGGCTCAGTGAGTGGAGAGCTAGCTGAAGCAGATACCTTATGGCTGGGCCTTTTGAAACACCCGTTTGTAGCATGACACCACTGAGGGAAATTATGCTCTTCTTATGCAGCCTTACAGCTAATCCACCATCCTATGGTGCAATGCATTATCCTTATCATTCCTTTAAGAAAGGAGAGAACAGAGAAAGGATTTTCACAGCTGGCAAGATGCTAAAACATATTAGCTTTTTTTCATGAGAGTATAATTGTACTACTGTTTAAGAAAATACTACAACCTTGTTTAATTTTCTTAGGTTTTTTTAAAATGGATCATTTTCTCCATAGAATTTGGAAGAAAATGGGGGGAGAGAGCATAAGTAAATACCTTCAACCTTCTCAGCTGAAATCCATAATTATAGTTTTACTACTTTCTGGTTTCTGATACATAGCTTTCACAGAGCTGATTGCAGGTTGCAGGAACAATTTTTGCTTTTTAAATTGAAGCATTTCAGGTCTTCTCTAATTAACAACCATTTGCAGAGTGTATCACAGGCTTAGTGCCTACTCACCAGGCACATTTCTCAGAGACAGATCTGTTATTGCACTAAAATGAGGACGAGAGGCATTCTGTATTAATAGTTTATGAAGATAGCTAAATTACAGTTGACTGTACAGTATTCTGTCTATGTTCTTCTCCTAGGTCTGTCTCTTGGCTCTCTTTTTCTGGGGAGACAAATCTTGAAGTGATAATACTTTCTCCTCAATGATAATAGCTTGAACTTGTTGGTGTGGGGTGTAATCATTTTGAGAAATAGCTGTAGGAAGTGCTTAGGCAAACTTCCTTGTACAGAGCACCAAATAATTAAAATAGAAACTTTGGTTTATCTTTTCCCAATAAGATGGCAGAGTTTTAGATCTAATGAAACAAAATCACAGGAAGAAGGACAGCTCTTCATTACATGACAGTTCAGAGCGCTGTAAAGGTAAAGCCTCTGATTTATCCACAGGAAACTGCCCAGGATCAAGATCTTCACACAGTTACCCACTTTGTGCCCAGTCCTTTTTTACCCAATCAGACTCACTACATGTTACTCATAATAAGCTAGCCAGGCCCCAGGCTTTTCTCAGAGCAAGGAGCTGTCACACTTCTGTCTTTTACAGTGGTAAGCACATGAGCTTAAAACAAATGACAAAAATTCTGCATTTCCTTCCTCTGTCTGTCCCTCTGATTCTTCCCTCCTCCCTTCACTCCTCACTGCCTCATGACATTTGTGTCACCTTCTGGATCCCAAGATCTCATTCACTTCATTCCCTTGCAAAAAAATTCTGTCCAGATGCAGCCATAAGGTAAAACAATGGCACAACACAAAGGGACAGCTGTCAGGTAGCCAAAAGCAGCATGAAAAAGCAGTAGTGAACGAGGCATTCTAACATCTGTATCACCGACTGACAAAGCCATGTAGCAGGATGTATGCATGCATTTACCATTTCAAAGGAGTAACCATGCTTGCTGAAAGCATCAGCCTTAGAAGGGAACCCAGAGTGTGAAGGAATGAGTACTGCTTGAGAGATGATTTGTATTATTTTGAATAACCACAGCCGAGAACTGATGGGCATAAACATTGGCATTTTCTTCACAGAATTGCTGTTATCTCCTGTGCTGTCTCCTCTTTTGCATAATGCCATATGAACCTCATTACTGCAGTTTGCAGGGTTTTGAACATTCACAGAAAAAAGCATAGGGAGAAGAGCAATAATTTGATTGATGCAATTTTCACATTGGCCCAGTGGATAATCAGAAGAGCTCTTCTATTACAAGGACTTGCAGAAAGCAAAACATTATAAATCCTACCCACAACCCAGGGCCATTAAGAAAGGCTAAAAAAACCTCTAATAACACAGGCTTTCTTGACAGAGTTATTGTTAACAGCTAAATAGCAGCTAGCAGGCAAGATCTGCTCTTATGCCAGGGCTACAAGGCACACAGCAGTCTGAAAGAAGGATAAATATGTATGTGTGGAAATTTCCTCCTCCAAAAATTATAAAAGATAAACAGATTAAATGAACCCCTACCTTGGAGAGCCTGGAGTGTACGAGTCTGTACAACAATACAGAGTTGCAGGACCAGCTGTGGTGCACTTTCCAGAAAGGTGGCTAGCAAATGCAGCATACTCACATCTGCATACTCATACACCATTTTCCAATAAAACCTCCATCTGTCATTCTCTCCACTCTGTCGACTCCGGATACCCAAGTACATCGTGTGAAAATACCTGGAAATGAAAGAGAGTGGTTACAGAAGCACAGAATTATATTTTACACATTATAGTTCAGCTTGAAAATAACATTTTGTTCAATGTACTTCAAAACAATGAACTTTTTTTTTAAAAGATTGTTGTATTTCAATTTATAATTGTTGATCTGATAAGAGTAAACTAAACTGAAGACAAGACTAGCCTTTATAAGGCCATTAAAAAAGCTTAGCATTGTCATATTTGTTAATAGTATCTCTTTCAAGGACCCAGTTTTCTAATTTGAAATATAAGGGTGATATCTTGATTATATGGCCTTCCTCAGAGGTATTTCAAATTATGAGGGGAACAAAGATGACTCTCAAATGAGAGCCTGCAAACAACTAATCTCCTTCTTCATGGCTCTATTAGGACTTGGAGGACCACCTGCACTGCAAGGCTGGGGTGGTCTTAGCCTGGAACCCTGCTATGGCTGAGCTTATTGTCCTACTTTTCCACCCATCTAATGCACTGAGTACCATAGTTCAGATATTGCCAATTATATAGTGTTTTTTTCCTCATAGTTTGATTTTTTTAGTTGGAGGGGAGATATAGGTGTGAATTCCTGTTTTAGGAGGTGTGGAGATCTGGTTGTGGGCTCCCTTGGAGTTTAGAAATGACTCAGTAGGGTGGCTCCCATGCAGCAGTAGCAGTAACAAGCAGCAGGAGCCAGGAATGCACCAGGCTGCTGCTGCTTCCAGTAGTAACCAGCACATACAGGGAGCAATAATCAAAGCACGTCAGCCCTCATGGCCTGTGCAATCAGCAGGAAAAACACCTGGCAACCAGCCCATTAAGGAGATTTTGGTGGGTGCAGGAGTAATGAGTGGTTTTTAGAAGCAAGGGATACTTCTGAAGGCCAGTACCCAGATGCTGTCATGCCTCGGGTGACCCTTGCAGAGCTTGCAGCAGTGTCCCATGACACACCTGAGTCACAGCACAGTGATCACTCTGGGTGGCCTTTGATCTGCTCTGTTATTCTGATCTGATCTCACTTATTCTGTGTCAGAATGGCTCCCACATTGTTCCTACAATCTTAGTTTCAAACTAATTAAGGCTGGCTGAAAAAAACAACCAATCTCACTTAATGAAAAATTCTGAAGATTAAGGTATTATCTTGCATCAGGGTGCCTTGTGTCCTACTGGAATGCCCTGGTGGGCTACTAACTGTGGTGGATTTTTGCTTCTCTTTTTCTTGAGGTATCTTTCATATCCTGTTCCTGACAGCATTTTCTTATTATATTTTTAATGTATTTTCACAACAATTTTTTAAAGTGAGATCCTACTTTATAATTAGAAAAAGTTTAGCAAATTTTAACCCCTTTCAATATGAATTGTTTTAATTAGTTAAGACAAAGTATTTCAGTATTTTTTCTTTCTACAAGTTCTTGTCTTAAAACCCTTTTCATAACTGGTGGAGCACGGTGAATTGTGAATTCACTTTTTACAAAGGTTGCATGCAACCTTTAATCTCTACTCTGTTCACCTGTAACTCTGGAGGTGTCTTACACTGATGAGAAAACTTTTGGCCTCTGACTCGCAAAGAGCCCAAGACTTGGTTGCCACCTTGAAGAACGACCCAATGAACCCTATTACCCAATGCACTCTTCTACTCAGTGCACATTCTACTGCAGAGCAGAAGTTTTTATTCAGGAATATTCACCAGACAAAACCAGAGAGTAGCAAAGAGAAACAGCTGAGAGGACAGATCTGAGTCTGCAGCATTTCTCTTGACAATGCACATCACAGTAATATAAAAGGAAAACACATTAAAATCACATTTAAATTAAAATCACACCAGGTGTCTTTGAATTTTATCAAAGTCCCGTGTGGGAGTGAAGCAGCAGTGAGCTGCTCAGAGATTGAGACCACAGAGGTACAGTAAACAAGACACCAACTGTGACTCTCATGCAAAACACTGAGCAGGTCTAGATGGGTCAGAGTGTGATGGGATAACTGGGGCTCTCTGGTGTCCTTGGGGTTAGGTAAAGTGAAATGGCCTGCTGCCCTGATCTGAAAGCCACTGAGCTGGAAAGGCATCTTTTGCTGCACAGTTCTGTTAATGGGGTCCATTGGACCCACAGATTCTCAGTCACGATCCATTTAATTGTTCCTAGACCTCTCATTAAAGTCCTGCAGGACAACAGGGACAGGTATGGCTTGTATTTCCTTCTGCAGTTTATTGTTTGGGTGGGATTTGTTTGTCCTGCCTAACACTCTCTCCCAAGGGGCACACCTTGGAATATTGCACATAGTGAGAGCAGACAGCATCTTCAGCATCCTTCTTTTAAGGTATCACTAACCCTTGCTATAAATTCCTAAAGGAGCTGTGGCTGCTGAATTTTGTGCCAGGAGGCTCTAGCTCTGCCAGTGGAGCCATCTGCAACTTCAGTTCTACAGCATTTGCACAAAAAATATTTTTCCTATTACAAAAAATGACATACTGTGGCAGGTGAGGACCCCTAGGGTTCTTTACCTGTTCTGCAGAGTGGTTGTGCATGGCAAATATGTTGTGATTAATGAACCCATATGGAAATATTTCCTCTCCCATTGCACTTTATTGTGAAACACTGGCAGTGAGTTATTGGGGACTGGGGAATCATTGCTCTTTGTCTATTTAGCTCCCTGCAATTTAAACACAAATGTAGAGGAGGAAGATACTTTCTGGTTTTGCACACTGGGGACCAAATTTCAGCCTATGGTGGTACTTTTTTTCTGTCCTTTCAATTTTGGCCAAATTAATTGCAGGCTGAAATGAGCATTTACACACATAATTACTGTCACTGATTTATAGGCCTAATCAGGTGATTAGACAGCTAAACATTCTGATTTGCATCCACAATTAATTGCACCAGCAATTGATGTTAGGTGTGCAAATTAGCAGTTATTAAAATAAAAAGATGGTCTCATAGCATGATTCATATATCAAAGACACTTTTTTCTGATAGTGAAACAGAAGAAAAAAAATGGGAGAAAATGCTTTGTTGTAGTGGCTTCCAAATATAGCTTAGCACTGCAGTAATGACACATTCCATTTTATATATATGCATTATGTAATTCCACTTTAGACACCCTCACTGGAGGCCTATTGTCAGCAAATGCCATACAGACACAGTCAGAGGTAGTTCCTGATTTAAAGAGTTTTTATATTTTGGTGTTCTGGTATTGCTTTGGTGGAAATTCACATTCTTATGTTAGTACAGGCTAGAATCTTATATACAGGTACTCCAGAAAGGTATGGGAAGAAGCAGTAAAGAGTTCTGCATTGGAAAATGTCTTAGGTTTATTGTGGGGTAAATTGATGTCAATGAACCTGAAAGAGCAGAGGTGAATGCTATTATTTTGGTTGTGGCTGCATTCAGTCAACTACAGTCTTCTGCTAGTGCTTTACAAATATACAAAAGCTGCCTGTCCATGTTCCCAAAGAGCAGTTAATTGATAAGAAAAGAGATGAAAAGGACTAAAGAATTGAGAGTTAGACCACCTGACAAAAAATGGAGAAGAAGCAAGAACGTAAAGCGTGGTAACAATACTGCCATCTAGAAAAGTAACCACTTTGTCTAATAAATCAAAACAGTCTATTAAAGTTTCTTATTTCACTAGAAGAGTAAAACCAAATAAAACCCCATCACTTCACCCACTCCACAAAAACACCCTGCAATTTCATATCTCTCTTGTTTGGGGAGGAAAACTTACATGGAGCTGACTTTCTTAGAGGTTTTGGAGTTAGAAGACTATGAAAACTCCACCATGAAGTCAGGCTGACGGAGTTGAGGTTGTGGAGCCTGGGGAAGAGAAGGCTCCAGGGAGACCTCATTGTGGCCTTCCAGTACCTGAAGCTGTGGTACCAGAAAGCTGGAGAGGGACTTCTTACAAAGGCATGCAGGTCAAGTGGTTACAGCTTCAAACCGAAAGAGGGTAGGTTTAAATTAGATATAAGGAAGAAATTATTCCTTTTAAGAGTTGTGAGACACTGGTAGAGGATGCCCAGACAAGCTGTCAATGCCCCTTCTCTGAAAGTATTGAAGGCCAGACTGGATGGGTCTTTTAGCAACTTGGTCTAGTGGAAGGTGTCCCTGGCCATGGCAGGGAATTGGAATTGGATGATCTTTAACGCCCCTTCTGACACAAACCATTTTTTCAGTCTGTGATTCTATGAAATGTACTATGAAAAAGCAATATCACAACCTCATTATTTTAAAATTACTCCTTTATTGCCTCTCTTTTTTTTTTTTTTAAATAATTATAGACCATGAATTCGGTTGTCAATGCTGTTTTAAAGAATCTTATATTCAGAATTAATACAGTGGAGTGAGAAGCATTATATTACTGATAATCAGATTGCAACATATATATTGTTATTTGAGTCTTAATGTCTTAACCTTTGGAGGAAGTAGAGAATTTTTCAGCATTTAATTGTTTTAATTTATTTCAGTGCATCACACAGTACACAGACCATTGATAAAGCATAACCTTGAAGGATGTGGATCTGAGGCAAGACCACAAGAGACTTTCTTTTTCCATGATATTAGTGAGGGAAGGAGGTAAGTGAAAAAAACCAGAAAACCAGGTTATTCCTTGTGCTGTCCACAACAGGTGTCCAAGATGCAAGGCAAATAGAAATAAAAAATTGTCTACATTTGTATTTGGGAAAAAATTTATTTTGGTTCTAGGGAAAGAGACATTCATTCTTACAAGACAGAGGCTCTCCACTATTTCCAAAATCAAGAGCCTTCATTTTGCTCCAGGGTCACATATCAGTCTTGAGAATGGTCAGCATAGACTGAGATACCTACATTTGAAATAAGTCTGGTAACAATTCACTCACATGATTAAAGCATGCCCACTTGTGTATCTAATTGAGATGACACAGTGTAATTATACAATAGTACCAAATATTAATAGGAGTGCTTTCCATGTCTAAAGTGCTGTACAACCACTGCTTGATTAACTAGGATGAATGTAAATAATCTTACAGAGTTCATTCCTCAGGAGCTGGCAGCTGACCAACGTAATGCCTTTCTGCAGGAGCAAGGTACAACTTTCAGTCAGCACTCTCAAATCCAGCTGATCTTTCGGGAGCCTGTGATTGGGAGGACATGCTTTTTCTTGTTTGAAGAAAACTCTTAACTCCTTTCTCACTTGTTCTTAGGAACTTCTCCCCAGGTCTTGCTCCAGTACAAGGCAGGAAAGGAGGCCCCCAGAATATTTCCAAACAGGAGACAATTTCTCTGAGTCAGTTATTCTGGAAGAGTGTTTAGGGGCCACTGGTACCTGTGCTAAAGGTTTCCAACTTGCCTATAATTCATCTATTTAATAAAAGACCTTTTGTGAATATCCTGTTGTCATTGAAACTGAAGATGTTTTTGGCAGTGATTTAAGATAGCTTGAGTTTTAGTCCAGTTTGTTTCATAGTATCTGCGTGTCATTTATGTCCACTGCTTCCTAAGACCTTATTTCAGAAGCTGCTCCATTATGCTTCATAGACACCATTTTTTTTCATACAGATAGCTGAGGCTTACAATAGGTGGAACAGACAAACCAAACCCTTATTATTGGTGGACATGTTGTTCCCAGGGTTGTGGCTGTTCTTGCTGCACGCAGTTTGGCTCAGTCAATGTCTTTTAGTCTTCTGAGCTCCTCTGGGATTTCCACCCCAAAGTTTGTTATTTGCTTTTACCTCCTTTCTTCCACAACTTTTGCAAATATTTAGCTACAAAATTAGGAGTTGATTTCCAAATTTTGAGGTTTGGAATAGTTATGTTCATCTGCTGTTCACATAGGCAGTGTGCACAAGAATGTGCATATGTGAGTGCGGAGCCATATGTGAGTCCAGCCTGACTATGGCTCTGAGCACTAGCTACAGATTTTCGCCATAATGAAATTATCCATCTGATGATAATATATACAGCCCTAGAAAAATGTCTTCAGTTTAGAAATGTCAAAGACTACATTGCTACCATGTGCTTTATCTAAAAAGTTCTTAGGATGATGCACATGAATAAGACACCATTTGCATTCTTTGGAAAAATGAAATTATTCTGATTTCATGCCTCATATAGTCCATTTTATTGCAATTGCCTAAGTCTGTAGAGGACGCTTGCTTATGTTGCATAATCTAGTGAAGCTCTTTTGAGATCAAAAGTCATTAATGGCTAGTTGGAACAGTCCTAGACATCTATTCTGATGCCTAATTTGCCCCTACATCAAACACTATATTAAATAATTTAGCCATACCATAAACAGTTGTTCTTCCTGTGTTTGAGGTGTAGAGGATGAAAATCACTACCACAGAGCTAAAAATTGGTAGAATAAACAGCAATTCGGGTAAGTGGTATTTTCTTCTGTTGCTTGGTTACCAGAGAAAACTTAATAATGTTTGTATCTCAACAGTATTTGCCATGTTAAATAACAACAGATTGTTCTATTTTACTTCTTATATGCCTTTTTATTAGGTGTTCCTAAATACTTTTTTTAGAAGTTTCTTTAGCAGCAATAGTTACTGCCTTAGCAGTACATGCTAATGCTTATTCTTTTTGTTCTGAAGAAAGAAACAAATCCCTTCAGTTTTAATTCTTTATTCTAGGAAGGAAAAACCAGGCAGCTTTTAATTTTCCAATCAAATTATTTTTGATGGGACCATTAAGGTTTAATGTGCAAAAGGAAACTGAAAGGCATTCTGGAGCAATGACCAAAACTTGTCCAATGAAGCACGGTTCTGGCAATTTACCAGCAGTCAAAAGTCTGGACTTAATTTACTTTAAATTATGGGTATAGCATCCTCATCTGTGCCACTGAGATGAGATCCATGTGAGGACAGATCCCACTGGGGAATATTTCATCATCAGAGACATGAAAAGGCTTATTTCCAGAATATGCATACCCTACAAAGATAAAAAACAAAACCCCACTCCTTGTATTTAATTTTACTTTGCAGTATTTAAGATATCAGAAAAATAACTGCCTTGCTTCCTACAACATAAAGCAAGGCACTTTATGAGCATAAACAAAATTATTACATCTGTTTCATTATGACCTATAAAGCATTCCCCAGCATCTTCTATGACTGGGTGATCCTTCTCAAATGGCCATGAATCATATTACAGCAGCAATTTATGGTCATCTAAATTTTTATGGCCCTCTGAATTTAGCTACTTTGTGAATTCCCCAACTGTAACCAATCACATCCAGCACTTTCCTCCCTTTCCTGACATGTGCAAACTGCAGACCTCAAATCTGTGAACCACTGGTGGAGGGAGATGGCAGGACTAGGTTGGGCTAGGTTCAGGTTTAATGAGGAGAAGGCAGGGTGGTCTAAAGAAATCCCTGACGTAGCCTGCTCCATCCTGGGGTACAGCTGCTCAGCCCCACTGCTTAGCCCACAGTGGAATTCAACCCTGTGTGAGGCAAAGGCCCTCTCCAGGAAAAAAATCTCCTTGCACTGGAATGAAGTGCAGCCTGGATGCTTGCACTGAAGGCATGGATGCTGGGCTCTCCTCTGCCAGCACCCCTCCAGCTTTGCAGCGATTTACTGTCCCTTCCTTTTCTCTGTGCCCTGCAGATTCAGCTGACACAGGCAGCAAACCCTCTGCCTCTGCACACAGTGAGGTGATATCTCCACACCCTGCCTGTCACATGCTGCCAGATCAGACAGAAGTACCCCTGCATGTTTGCTGTTTAGTTTAATTGTCTCCATGTTTCTCCTCTGAAAACTGGGATATTCCCAGTATGCACTTGTCTCCCAGGGCTCCCTGTCAGCCTGGGGGCTCTGTTGCCCCCCAATCAGCCTGTGAAGTCTTGTGCTGCCAGGCTGCCCCTGCCATGCCTGTGGAGCTCATCCCTGGGTCAGCTTTCCCTTTTGCAATGCTGAGGGCCTAGGGCAGAGGGCTCATGGATCTTGGTGGCCATGGACAGGCAGCTGATGGTGCCACTGCCAGTGACAGGGATGGCATAACCTTGTCAGGAAGTATGACACAGCCGCTGGCCACAGCTCCTCTAGATGCTGCCCAGATACTTCTCAGGAGTAAACATCAGTCCATTTTTTTTTGCACCATCAACTATGAGCTAGAACTGAAAAGGACAATGCAGAAGTAAAATAATAAAAAAATTCACAGTATGCTGCAAATGTCTATAGCTTTGTTTTTCAAAGTTTCTTCACCAGGCATTGCCACTGGTGCTGCATAACAGCTGCCTTTCCTGTTTCAATCAGGGGACAAGGCCATTTAGGCATTCTAGGCAGCACAACTAAAAAGTTTTACTGCACTGTCATTTCCTGTATGGCATCGCACACCTGCATGCTCTTTAACTACAGGCACTACTTCATCAAAAGCTGATGAAATCACTTTGGGCCTCAGAGGTTCTCAGAGGCTCCAGTTAGTTTCCAGTTGTGGGAAACAGGAGTTTCTTCTGTATTGTCAAGGCTGCAGCCCTGGAAGTGATGCCTGTGTGAGATCAGACCCCTAAGGGCAAACAGTTTCCTGAGAGATTAGATCTCTGCCCTGCTCTGTGCCTCCTCTGAGAAACTGAGGGCTTTCCTGCTTTGTTGAAAGGGTCCTTATGGGCTTTCTGAAGCAATAATCCACTGAAACTGTTAGGAAAACATGGCTCTGTTGGTAAATGCCAGGGCTCTCTAAAGAGATCAGTTAAAATCCTGATTCATGGTCTACTCTGTGACTGTGTCCTTTTGGTTTTCTCCCTGCAGCCTTATATGGTTTTGGGGGTGGCCAAGTGGAAGGCTATTTCTGTCCTATGAAGAGCTGAGATTTCCAACCAATAGTGGTTTACACTGATTTCTTTATTCTTCTCCCTGCCACCCCATGTCATATTTTTCATTTGCTTCTAAGCCTGTCTGCCAGTTACTCATCCTAAAGTATCCTGAGAAGTGAATCCTGGCTTGCTTCTGTCTCAGTCTGGAGATAGCAAGAAGAATCAAGGATCAGAAAAGCACAGAATCCCCCAAGGAGCTCCAGACATTCCCTGGAAAGGCAATTAGTCATGGCCAAGGATCTGTACCATGCAGCTGTCACAGGAATATAATCATTATCATAGGCATCCTCACTTCACCAGCCCCTGGGGCTGCAGCAGGAATTGAATTGGTTCCCTGCTCTCTTTCAGCTCGGACAGACTTATGATGATAGCCCTTGGAAATGGTCCTGAGACCTGCCATGTGGGACTGGCAAGGAAGATGCACCTGTCTCCCAATTACTTATTTGATTGCACTTGAGGAAAGGAATGCTAGGAGAGTTAAGAGTGTGCACAGCTGGAGAACACTTTTCTGGCTTCTCAGCTTGGGGTACCAGGTGTATTTCCCAGATCTCTGGAGAAGCATCCAGGCAGCATCCCATCACCACATAAGGATAAGACCAGGAGAAGGCATTAAGAACCTTTGCCTATCTAACCACCGTTTTCACAGGAGTAAAGTGTACCATGGCACACTCTGAAAACCAGTGTTCCATGGCTGGAGACCTTGCAGTCTGGAGACAGGCTGCTCCCCTGGGTACCAGTGCTCATTATTCACACTGCACACAGGGAGATGCTCAGGCTCCTCTGGGAGAGCCGTTTGTCCCAGCATCCATCTCTCAGCCCATGTCCATAGGGACATGGGCTATTTATTGATCTGAACAGCTCACAAGGGAGGGTTCAACAGAGAGGTGGAGTGGCAGAGCAGCTGGTGAGGCAAATACCCTTGTGCGTTCCTGTGCCAGGTCATGACTGCTTTGTAAGGGAACCCTTACAAAGAAGTGGCAACTTCTCAACCTCATGGTCAAACTCACCATCTGTAAGAGGGAATACTTATACATGAGTATTCACGAGAATCCATGTAGTTTGTTGCTTTCCCTGCTGCCTTTAATAAATTAAGTAGATAAATCTGCCTGCTGATTATGTAGCTATCCAGTGACAACTTTCACAGAACAAGAGCAGGCAATTGTGATTTCTTTGACCCAGGAAAGGAAAAAAATGCATTTTTAAAGCAGAGGAAATACCTGCAGTAACTTTTGCAAAAGTCAAGAGAAGCAGCAGTAGTCCAAACACTAGGTAATCAGAATGGCTAGGGTAGATGCTGTATATTATCCCCATACACAAAATGTAACGTGTTTCCTTCCATATCAACATCTTTCTTTCATTACCAGCAGTGTGTGCCAGGATGAATCTGGGTTGTGTCACTCTGGGGGCCTAGCATGTAATCTCACACTGTGAAACAGCAGGAGATAGCTGCCCCTACTAACCAGTAAAACTGAACTATTGCCAACCTTCCCCTTCCTTCCTCCAAAAATCCTTCCAAATTGCTTATAAGAGCTTTTATAGGACCTGCTTGCTCTTTCTGGCTCAGAGAAAACACACAACGGAGAATTCTGCTTGGAAATATCTCCGCTGTGAATAACTTTTTATTCATCCTATTTATATAGCAGTGTATGCTTCAGCATTCTCTTTGGAAGTATTCAGGAGAAGGCATTAGCTAATCCTCCAGTAAAAAACTCCTAATAAATTGAATGGTCATTGTTTGGATGGAGCAATCTATAAACACTCAGGAAATAATGTGGGATTAGTCACTCATTAAGATATAGACAGGTAGTGCTCGTGTGAACTTTACATGATATTCAAATGGCTGGCAATGTTATTTAACAGGAATTCAGGCTAACTTCCTCTTGGTGCTTTTAAGTGGTCTGGACTAATGGAGAATGTTTTTTAAATGTTGCCTGCTTGAAGAATTTTATATAAGAATCAATCCAAAAACAAATTTGCCAGCAAATAGCATTAGTAGGGCTGAAAGGCATCTCACAAAGAAATGGCTTTGAATAGCAAGCTGAATACCTCATGATGCACTATATATGCATGCTTTGCAAATCTAATATTCAGAAATCTTAGGAATAAAATTTCTGGCTTGGGTTTTGCCTGGGGAAAAAGGTCTAGGGCAAATGACAGCATATTCATGTCAGACTTTCATCAATTCCCATAGGCCAGATCCAAAGGGTGTCAGTGAGAAACACACTCTGAGGAATCTAGAGGAAATTTTGCCAACTTACAGACCTCCCGGTTTGCCCCTTATCAATATATTATAGGAAAAGAAGAAAGAATATAAGAGGTGACATGCTGGCAGCATACAAGCTAAAGGAGAAAATAACATGAGCTGGCAAGACAGCAATTACATTTAGGACTTAAAAGCAAACTGTGGTCATTAGAGATCTACAGTTTTCAGTCTAACTGGAGTTCTGTATTCCAATATTAGCTCCATCTTAAAAAATAGCACAAAGTCGAAGAAGCACTGAAGGATAGTAAAATGCCTTCAAGAAAGATGCTTCAAGGAATGGCTTGTATCAAAGGGCATGAATTTAGATATGTTGAGACTGAGTCTGAATTCAACAGCCATTTTGTTTAAAAACTTATTCAGAAAAGAAGGAAGAGATAACACAGGCATGAAACAAGAACTAAGAAATATTTTTTCTTTGCTGTGGTAGGAACAGAAGAAAGGTTTTAAAATGTTCAGCTAAGTCTTGGTCTATGAGGATTTTTTAAATACTATTTTTAGCTGGATGTAAGATAAGTTTTGCAGCACAAAAGACAACCATATTTGCATACATATGTATATGTATTATCTGTAATTCCCCTGCAGTTTAGGCATCTTATTCCAGCAGAGAAGGATATAATATCTGATAGAAAACTTGTAAAACTTGGGAGAACGTACTGTTGAAATGCTACACATACAACTAAACAAACATAAAATCTGTGTGCTGAAAGTCCCAAACTGACATACATATATGTATAAACAAGACCAGTGCTTTCAGTATCATGTCTGAATTCACTGTCACATTGAACATTGCTGAAATTAAGAGCCTGATGTAGAAGAGGGATGCTTTTAAGGCAGTAAAACTGGACAGGGTCTTGCCAGGAGCAATAGGGCCATCTGCTCCTCACCAGGGTGAGCGGGGAAATGCCAGAGCTGCAAGGCTCTTTTGGGACTTCTGGAGGGAACCCTTGCTCTTCACAAAGCATCTGGCACTATCCCTTTGCACCTGGGCAGAAAACATCCCCCTGTTCTAATTCTCCTAAACTCAATGAAGGTTAAAAGAGCTATGAAGGATATCCAAACCCTACTTTGCCCGCCGTATATCCATTGAAACTAGCAAACATAGTGTGATCTGCTTCACCCTTCCATTGCAATCTTAATTAATCTGATCAAGGAGAGTATTCAACTAGAGCAGATTACTAGGAGCTTGTTCAGACATCTTTTGGACATCTCCAAGGATGGAGACTGCCCAGATTTCCAGAGCAACTTGTCCAGAGCTCCGTCACCCCCACAAATTTTTTCTTGATGTTCAGAGGGAACCTCCTAAGTTTCATTTTGTTCCCATTGACTCTAGTGCAGTCACTGGCCACCACTGAAAAGAGCCTGATTATGCCCTCTTTGACCCTCCTTCCATATGTGTAAGGTCATCCCTGAGCTGTCTGTGTGCTAAACAGTCCCAGTTCTCAGCCTTCCCTCAGAAGATGGGCGCTCCTGTTCCAAGTATGCTTGTGGCCCTGTGTCAGACTCTCTCCAGCACTCTACATCTCTCTAGTACTGGGGACACCAGAACAGGACACAGCACTCCAGGCATGGCCTCAGCAGTGCCGAGTAAGGGAGTAGGATCACCTGCCTCGACCTGCATGCAGTCCTTTGTCTAACACAGCCCAGCACACCATTAGCCTTCTTTGCTTCAAGGACACACTGCTGGCTGATGCTCCACTTGGTGCTCAGCAGGACTCACAGGTCCTTTTGTGACAAGCTGCCTTCCAGCAGAGTATATACTCCAGCAGAGTATATTCCCCAGTATATACTGGTGCACAGGGTTGTTTCTCTCCAGCTGCAGGACTTTGCACTCTCTCCTTTGAATTTCAGGGTGTTCCATCTCTCCAACCTGTGTCTCTCCTCCGGTGTGTCAGCCATCCCTCCCAGGTTTGTGACGTTAGCAAGCCGGCTGAGGACACACATCCAGATGATGTGACTCTTCTCAAGATGCTAAACAGGAGCAGGCTGGCATTGACCCCTGGGTTTCACTGCTAGTTACTGGTCTCCAAAGAGATTTCAGGCCACTGTCACAGCCCTTTGAGATCAGCTGTTCAGTTAGTTTTCAATCCACCTCACCAGCTGCTTCTTCGGACCACGCTCCACCAGCTTCCCGACAAGCACCTTATGGAGACTGTGTCAAAAGCCCTGCTTAAGTCTAGGTAGGAAATATTCACAGTTCTCCCCTCACCTACTGAGCCAGTCATTTCACCATGGAAGGTTAATAGAAAGACTAAGAAATTGGTGTGGCAGGACTTATGGTCAGATTTGTAAGTAGAGCATTGGTGAAAATGAAAGCTTACAAGTAAACAAAATATTATAAAAATATGTTTAGGAAGCAGATAGATCTTATAACTATCAATGCCTGCCACTGAAATTCCCTCAGACATATGACAGATGCCAGTGATGAAATTCCTCATTTAGACTGACACCCCATCTCCAAAATGCCACATGCTCCAAGTCTGATTCTCAGCCTAGACTTTACTTTATGAATTTTTCAAGGAAAATATGATACATGTCTTCCTAGATCTTTGCAAAATGAATAAAAATTCTCTCAGAATCATAAGGGCAACTGAAGTTATACATAACACTAATAATAATACTGTTAATAATAATAATAATTATAAGGCTGTTTAGCATTATTTGCTTAAATTGAAAACCATTCATATTAATACAGACAGCAAATTGCATGAACTTCCTTTAACCTCTGGAAACCATTAAGAATTTCAGTATTTTTGGCTAATTACAGCTGCAATTCATGGGGCCTGCTTGCCTTCTAAGTTAGCTAAGTAAAATACCACTCTCTCCCTGACATTTCTTTCCTCTGTGTATCCCAGTAATCCAAGTGCAGAGCTAGCTTTTCGACATTTGTGATCACTCTGAATTTAAGGAGTATTTGAGGTGAAGGTGGAGAGGGATGCAAATGTGCCTGATAAAGGAGGCAATAAAAACTACAAACCGCTCTTCTCAGCTTTTCAAAAGCACAATTAAGAACTTGCTTTATCTGCTGGTATAGATGAGACCAGAAGCTAAAAGAGCTTGGGGAAGCAGGAAAAAGTAATTTTTGCAGTTACTTTCTTTTTCTTTTTCCTATGCAGATTATTTTAAAGAGAAGCTTTCCCCTTCTAGACCTACCAATTTCCTTTCTAACAGCAATCTGCCTGATTGCTGATGGCCTCCAGGCCACACATATGCCCTTGGTTTCCAGAGGAAATTCAAAAAGAGGTAATGTTACTCTTAATAAGATTGCTTCTATACACAGAAAAGTGCACATATAGGGAGCGTAAAGAAAAGATCCAGGGATACAGTGAAGAGCTCCTTCTGGGTGCTCTGAAGAAAACAAGGGACATGTGATGGCTAAAGAGGGTGAAAGACTATGCAGATGGCTTTGCCACACCCACAGCCATGGCTGGTCCCTGTGGGTCCCTTGGCACTTGCACAATATTCCTGGGATTTTAAGCCTTCCATACTTTGCAGCAAAATAAATTTCTGAGGCCTAGTAAGCATTACTAAAGCTAACTCTTCCAAAGGCCTGTGTATTGGTGTTCAAAGATTCATATAATTTCCTACAGCTAGAGGCAGCCATTTAGTTTTGGCAGATGTTATTTTATTTGTTCGGGCTGAAAGGTCACTATAATTCTGTCAACTTTATTTTCTGTATTTAAAATGTCACCCCAAACAGGTAGCTAAGGTAACACATTTGCTTTCTACATGTCTTTTACCATTTTTCATGTCAGAGAAGGTCTTTTATGTCTTAGGAATACTAATTAAGTTTGAGAACAGGTCTTTGAAAAAGAACACTTGAATGAAGTGAAGCACCTTTTAAAGACTATTGTCTCAGTTCCAAGCATGCTCGATTCCATTGTTTTTCTAGGGGCTTTGACATGTTTGCTTCTGGCAGCATTTCTTTGCTTTCTCAAAGCACCTCTTCATATAAGAAGACAATTATAATGATCTGAAAGTTTTCCTGCTTCTGTCTTCCATTTCTGTGCTCACATTTACTTCTGCCTCCAGTTTACATCTACAGAGATACATAACAAACGTGACCTGTGCTTTGAAGACCACTTCAAAAAGCAATTAAAGCCATGGCTATAGGGACACCTGCATTGATCTGTCTGTTGACACCCGCCATCCACGAATCCTGGCCTGAATCCCTCCTTCATGGCAGCTCATGAATGTGGCTGAATCTGTGCTATTTCAACAAGTCATGCGGTCAAGAAATATCCCTGTTTTTCTAATTCAGTTTTGGTGGTTTTTCTGTCATCTTAGCATGCTGGAATGGCTTCATGATGATCACAGAGCACTAGAATCACAGGGAGAGGCAAAAGAACAACAAGCCATGGGCAAAGGGAGGAGGAAGATGGAACCACATCAACCAGCACTTGGATGGAGTCCCACTGCCATGGCAGGACAATTTAATTTGTTGGAAAGGCCTTGGTGGCTCCAAGGACACAGTTTTGCCTTGCCATACTTCCCCAGGGAATACTTCTTTTTCTAATTAGGAACCCCCCACCTTTTACTGACATTTAAAACACAGGTATCTAAATGGATTTGAACTGACATGCCAGTCAAATATGGCTAACTGTGCTCTAGAGAATCCCATCTGCTTATTAACTAACTTATACCAGGCTCATAAGGGTACTAAAGATATCTTGCTGAATTGATTAATTCAATGCATTAATTTTTTTTTTTAACTGAAGAATTAAAGCTCTTATTTTGTGATATATATGACTTGAAAGGAAGATAAAAACATTCTGGTTTTGAGATATATTTATGACTCGTTTTCTTTGAACATTCTGTTTTTCCATCTTGTCCTTGTCAAGATGGACATGAAAGCAAAAAAGACCAAAAAGAACGCTATTAAAGAACTTTATTTTCCTTGTAAAATACAGTAACGATCAACGCTGCCTCTAAGGACTTGTGATTTTTCCTTCCATATTGTCATCCAAATTCTAAACCAAATTGCAGACTGGCATGATACACTTGTGAAGCACTGAGACCCTAGGTCAAGATGAAGGCCATCACTGACTCTTTTAATTTGCTTTTGAAACTAAGTTCAAAAAGGACTGCAGAAAACCTATTCCTTTTGTACATAATATTTAAGTATTTTCACAAATGTGTTTTTATCGTTTCCTTTTCCTTCCTGACCACATGGTTTGAACATACAGGTCAGTGTGATCTTACAACCTCTTAGGGGAAAATTAGTTGCAGAGAGATGGCGTGCAAAGAAAGAGCCACTGACGAAAAATCAGTGGGTTTTCTAAAAACACATTTACTGCTTCTTGGCAGTCTCTGCCCCCAACTCCCACCCTTGCTTTAGTAGCATCTGCTCTGATTTTCTTATCTTGCACTGAGTGGTCCAACTAGAATTTCATTATTTGGAAAGTGCATTCCATTCACTAATGTGTATCTGATTAAACTTGGCTCCAGATTACCTTAAGCTAGAAGCACATTATAGCTACATCTCCACAGAATGCTGAAACATCCCACTTCCCAGAAAGCATTGGCAGAGGTCCAAATTTTACTGAAATCACCAGGACTGAGACCTCTAATTTCCTTTAAATATTGAGACAGATTGATGAAGTGGGGCAGACTCAGGATTATATATACAGGCACACACATATAAGTGTAAACTTGTCCCATGCACACATGCTCACATGCTATACCATACCATCATGCATCTACTGGATCCTCTAAACGATTCTGCACTCTTGTGTCCTGACATTTTTTTCCCACAAGCAGACCTATACTCAATAAAACTGTTCAAGGTAAATGAAGGCAACAACTGAGTCAACATCAATCAAAGCTCTCCCACCTAAACCCACCAAAATGGCAAATTCAGGAAGTTCAGACAAAGGCAAAGAACAAGGCCCAGGCTGTTTCTCATGCCTGTCCACCTTGCAGTGGAGTGCAGTTCCCCCTGTGGTCCCCAGGCTCATGTGCTGCTTCCTTGGACTGAACAGAGTCCATGGTACCTTTCTTGTGCTATCATCCACTGCCTGGCTCTAAATGTTTCTGCTGCACCTCACTGACCACAGGGGTGAATCTGGCATTTAGCATTAAGCTGCCGTAGGTAGACTTAGGACACTTTGTCTAAAAGAAGAATAGATTAGAAGGAAGTGAACCTGGTCTCTGCCATTCAAAATGAAAAGCAATTAAACAAACAAACAGAAAACCTGTCCTGAATAACCCAGTCCAAATCCCTGCATTTAGCCAGCTTCCAACATTTTTTTTCACACTCTGGGACTCTGGTATATCAAGCAAGCCTGGAAGCCGATGAAACAAATTTCAGCAGTCTGGGAATCTGGCCTATGTTTGCAACGGATGGACCTTAACTAGACATAGGGAGTGCCAGAAGTCATAAAGAAGACTGATGATCCTCTTGAGATCTCCAAATTAATTTTAATGAACTGAGGAATTTGACTAAGCTCCTGTTAAGATTTTCAGACTTGGAACTGCTGTTCCAAGGCAAACCTATGTGGTTTCATCCATCTCTATCTTCCTGGCTTGATTTGAACTCTATCCCCATGACAAAGGGAAACACTTCAAGCGTGAGGGAGGAAATGCTCTAAAGGTAAGCCTCAGCAGGGGGGAAAATCCAGTCCCAATTCTCATTCTGTATATATCTCATAAACTTGCAGAATCACTTAAGTGGAGATAGGCTAACAACATCGTCAACACAAAAGGCAGAGGTCCACAAAAAGCAGGTGTGCCCATAAAGTTGAATGCAACTCAATCTAAGCACCTTCAGCCCAAAACAGCTGAAAACCTTGACTACTCCTCTGAGGAAAAAACAACCAGTGGTATCACTAGGAACACCAAAACTACAGCAATGGCCACCACGCTGTCCTAGCTGAACAGCTCCATATCTTCTCCTTGCTCTTGTCCATCCATATGAGATGTACCAAAGTTTACATGCCTGCTAGTGTGATACGGGTCCAGTCTTGGCTATAACCTCAGTTCTCTGTCTCGAGNATGCATTCCCTGTGCTGTACTCTACCCACCACACTGTAGGTCACTCCAGTTCCTATTTCTGCCATTTTTAGACAATTACCAGGAACAGGCAGCTAATTTTCAGCATCCAGTAAGTAATGAAAAGGAGATGAGATTTCAGATACTTTCTCAGTATGTAGTTATCCTTAAGAATTCTCCTGTGCTTAAAGTAACATGAGATGAGCCATTAAGTCTGGTGCAGTATAGTAGCTTTATCTCCTTGCACACCTCTTATCACGTCTATGTGGGAATGATACTGTTCAATAACATTGTAGGTATATTCAGAGGCTAATTAAATTAGGATCTGCAAAATACTAGCTCCCTGAGAAAGCAGGTGCTATATAAGTGAAAGATACTATATTTAAAATGTCATGCTAAAAAGAACTTCTTTTATTTTGCAGATTTCCTCACAGAAATCCTGGAGTTTTAAAGCTGAAATTTCATTAGCAAGTTGTCAACACCAGCCCATCCTCCCAAACTCCTCTTTTCCCTCCCACTCTTTCCCCAAACCACCACCCATCTCGAAGCATCTAGAATGGCAAAGGCATTTTTAAAAGAGGAAAAGAATCAAAGTAAGCAACAGAAAGCTTATTTCATTTTAGGGCTAAAAATGCTTCCCTGTCTCACACATACAGTTACCTTATACACAAATGTGTACGAACAAACACACTCACAGAAGGCCTATGTAACATGCTCGATGGATATATTTATGCACAGAAATACAGCCACCGGATAAATGAAACAAAATAGCAGAGACATGACTGGGGACTTCTACCCACCTTGTTTTGAACCATTTTGAACTATTTTTAAGCCTCGTTTTCTACTCAGTAAATTCATGAGTTAGCAGAGGACTGTTCTAGTTCTTCTAAAACAGCTAGATGCAAGTAAGGCTCCTACCAATTCAATGTCAAATCCTACCAGTTTTGACAAGGAAAATAATCACTTCACAGTAGATAATGATTATAAATCAAAATTGCATGTGCCCATTCCTTGCATGGCAATCTCATATACTTTCTAAGGAAGATGGCTACAGACCATCTGTATCACATCAGGCACTATTTTCTCCCTTCTCTCTTAATGCATGCTACAGTTTCCAATGGTTATTAAATGAATTCTGACCAACCATTCTTTTATATCAGCATGCCCCATAAGATGCAATATCCTCTTCAATTCCCTCAAGAACCATTGCAGCTGCAATCTGCACTTAATATTGAATTTGCACCAGAAAAATTCATTAGCTATGAACAGTATAAGACTTCCTTTATTTAGGCTTTCATTTCACTCATCCAAACCCACCCTACTTCTTTGCAGCAAAAAAATTTGGCCTCTTCCCAGTAAAATCAATTGTTAACGCACATACTGAAAAAGTCCTATGTATTCAAAAAAGATAAGTTACAACTTGGATCCAGAGATTTTATCCTAAATATCTTTTTAGGCTTTGGCAATCGATTATAAGTTAAAACAATCCTGTTCATTACATATATATCACAATACTCATTACACTTATATTCTTAGCAAAATCTGGGAATATGATACAGAACTGTCATAATAGTTATGGACTACAGTTCTAAAATCAGAGCTACCTAGCTACTAGAGAGACTTGAAACTTTTAAATATTTATTCTCCCAACAGTAATTTGAATATTCAAGTTGTGGAAGCAGACCTCTTGTGCTTTTTTATAAATATACAGCACAGAAAATAACACACTGTATACAGATATACACACAAACATGTAAAAATATTCTGTGTTTTTGAAACTTTGTGTTAATACTTGATGCTAGGCCATATTCATTCAGAACATTTAGTGAAACTAATATCCTGCCCTTTAGAAAGCTTTTAATATTGTAATCAATTACTACCCACTTTGAGATCCCAACAAATAGGAAAGAGCCTGAAAAATTAGTCTTGAAAATCTTAAACTGAGAAGTGGGCAAGGGTACTGACTTGAGCACCGCAGAATGCATAAACTAAATAATTTGTTACTGTTTGTCTTAAACATAATGAAATCTTGATAAATTACTTTTACAGCTTTTTCCCATAAGGAATGTGTCTCTACATAGCATAATTCTTTGAAATGTTCAGCTGGAAAAGACCTCTAAAATCATCAAGTCCAACCATTAACCCAGCACTGCCAAGTCTAACACTCGAGCATCTCCCCAAGTGCCACACCTACATGTACTTTAAATAGTTCCAGGGAGGGTGCTTCCACCACTTCCCTGGGTAGCCTGTTCCAATTCTTGACAACCCTTTCAGTGAAGAAATTTTTCTTAAATCCAGTCTAAACCTCCCCTTGTGCAACTTGAGGCCATTTCCTCTAGCCTTATTCCTTGTTGCCCAGGAGAAGAGACTGACCAAAATCTCACTAGAACCTCCTTTCAGGTTTCTCTACAGCTGTAGAAAGTGATAAAGTTCCCTCTAAACTTCCTTCTTTCCAGGCTAAACAGACTCAGTTGCCTCAGCCACTTCTCATGAGACTTGTGCTCCAGATCCTTTGCCAGCTCTGTTGCCCTTCTCTGGACTCACTCCAGCATCTCAATGTCTGTCTTGTAGTGAGGGGCCCGAAACTGAACACAAAATTTCGAGGTGCAGCCTCACCAGTGCCGGATACAGGAGGAATTATAGCAGCATAAGTATAGACAAAAAGTATCCAGCCCTCCATTTTAAAATGGAAAAAATTTTACAAAAATCCTGTAATTGTATACCTTTCAAGAATGACTGTGCATTAACAGGAACACTGAAAGCAATTATTGCAGCAATCTAGGATTTTTGACAGTTAAATTGCAACAGCAGACATAAATGCTTCAGTACTTGATATTGTGCCTTTTGGAGTGAACAGACTCAGAAAATATGTAGGTTCCTCTGTATATTAAAAAGGCTTACTTTAAATTCATTAATTAATTTGGGCAGGCTGATTCCAACATTTTTCCTGAATGCAGTACTCTTTAATCAGTATATTTGATTAAAACCTTTCCTAAAATCACATGCAATAAAAGTACAGAACCAAAATGAGCAATACTTTCCTAAAACGCAATCACTTGTGAAAATTAAGAGAATTCAGCTATATACATGTAATACAGAGTAGATTTGTCAGGGATTTGAAGCAGCTACATCCCCTCTCTTTTTCTCCTTACCCTGGAGACCCAAACTGTGGCTGCTCTAGAGAAAAAAGTCTATTAATGCACTGTATGGCTAGTGCCTTTCAGATGTAAACAGCCTCAAACTGACATAATCAGGAGCTACAAAAGCTCAGTATCTCCTCTAAATAAATTTTGCTCAAGTGACTTTATTTGAAAAAAATGGACACAAGTTACCTATGTGCAAAATAACAGGCCCAAATTCTCACTGATTTTCTTTACTGTACTAAGATTTATAATATCTGTAGCAGTTTTATCCAATTACACCAATATTTGACCTAGACTTACATATTGCAGGTCAGAAGTAGAATTACATCCCACTCTCCTATTTTACATTTATTTTTCTACTTCTGAATTATTTCTCATGAGTGCAAGCTTGCCTTTGCCCTCTTCTTCATACTTTCTGTACCACCAGGTCCTAAGGTGACATTACTAAGCCCAAATTAAATCCAAAATTCTATTTTGGTGATCATTAGCATACACTGAGGATCTTTATATCTCAATGGGGAATCAATCTATGACCTTTTAAAGCACATCTTCCTAGTTTGTAACCATCATTAATATCCCGACTTTTCCTTCAAATACCATTATGATGATGTGACTTCTTCATCTTGCATTTGATTAGTCTTATAGTCAACATGAATGTCTAGTGCTGTCAATAAGCTTGATGGTTCAAAAGACCAGCTTCACTTGTATATTTTCCAGTTTATAACTGAAATATATCAGTTATAGAGGCAGTGGATCAAGGAATGGAATAGTGCTCCCTTGCACTCCACAACCTCCTCCAGGTAATACAGAGTCAGACTAAAATTCAGAAGCAGTAATAAAAATAGTGTTTGAACTAGTGCACCTCTATTTTGTTCTTTTATAACCCAGGAGCTTACACACTCCACCTACAAGCAAGAAAATACAGTAAACAGATGTGTTTGGCAGCTGCCTCTACTATTTAAAATGTCAAGTTCACATTTTCAACTACTGCCTTCAATTCTAAGGCAGAAGTTAAACTATTCTAGCTTGTGGGGTGAAAGAAACATATCTGGGACTATATTCCATGTTTGATTTACAAAAAAAGCATGAGATACCCTGCTGGTTTTTGCACTCATCTATATCATGTAGACTTCTGTGTGTTCAGACCTTAGGGGCACCAGTAGCTAGTTTGACAATTCAGATCTATTTATTGACCAAGTTCTTAAATTCTTTCTAGACTTATACTCTTATGCACTTTTCTTCTGGAAAAAAAAAAAAGTATTTTAAAGATGCTTAGATAAATTTATTAGCTTGCTGGTTTTCATTGGTTTTGGTTTTTGGTTTTTTTGTTTGTTTTTTTTTTTTTTTTTTCTTTCTTTACAGAAATTTCATTTATTCTACATGTTCCAGACCAGGAAACTTTGTGAGAATAATTATAACTAAATCAAATTTTATTAAATTATTGTTTATTCTGGAGTTAGTAGTGTGGGTATTTCATTTCACTGATCCACATTTTGGTTTCATGTTTCATTTATTTTATGATAGAAATACTTAAACTGTTAGACTGCCCAGCTGGTGCATACAGAGCATTCACCAAGGACTGTCCCATTGATTAGGCTGCTAATCTGCTTGCCTTGACCAGAAGCCACTGACAAACTCTTCCCTCTTCAGAGTAAAATCCATGCATGCAGACATGGCAGTTTTCTTGACTTTTACTGAATCTCGAAAGTTGAAGTACTTTGCAAATAAACTTCAAAAGGTTTTGTGGTGGCTAATGAGGACATAATTTGCTAAAAATATGAAGAACTCATGCATGTGAGTGAGCTGGCACAAGTTTCTCTTCCAAAATGCAGAATTTCATACAAGCCTGTATGAATTTACATTACCAGAAATATTCCAATAAAGTGCTGTATTTACCCAACCAACTGAATGAACCTCATTACTGTCCTTTGTCTCAGAGTGCATCTTACCAGTCTTCATGTCTTGGTGCCTTTACCCAAAGTAAAAACACCCAGACCGAGGCAGCCACCTTCTCTAGAGCATTTGTGATTATCTTGACACATACTGGAGTGCAATAGACTCAAGAGATTCTTTTCCTGCTCCTTCTGGGACAATGAGAGAGTGAGGAAAAGCCTCAGGATCACTCCTTCAATTAATTTATTTAGAAAGCCTTTAGAAGAGAGGTTTTCAGGAGAAGAATATCAATACCATTTTGTGTGAATATTTAATTTTTCACATTTCTGGAACAAAATGGCCCAATTCTGCAGGGTTTCTATGCCAGCTTGTCTCTACAGACAGCTGCTTGCACATGCCAACCTCTTACAGTTTTCAGGTTTCCTTTCAACTTTAATTCTCCATTGTTAAGACAAGATTTTCAGTATCTTTGACATCAGGTACAGGGTCTTTTAAGGTGACAGCTCCTTCCATAGTCTCGGCAATGTATACCAAGTTCTCATTTGAAAAGAGGTTATGATGTTTGGTATGGATTTAAGATGGACTAATGCAGGAAAAGAATCTTAACACTACACATTACTTCAATTTTTCTCACATTTGATGTTGACCTTACTTAAGTTAAAAAAGAAGAAGACAGAGTTTCACTGTCTTATTTGTTTGGGATTAATCTAATACTTAGGTATTCTCAGATCTTACTAAAATTCATTTCTCTCTTAGGTCATAAAAGCACATGTGGATCATCAGCCTTTGTACAATGCCCTGGAGAAAGCTAGTAATTAACCTACTTCCCTACTGACCATAAGCCATCTATAGCTCCTCTTTGTTTCCCTCAGTCAGTTTATGGTCTATAACACTGCTGTACTTGGGTCGGCCAACCTTGAGTACTTAATTTCTTTAGCTGTCACTGACAAAACCATATCAAGGTCACAGGGCCATATCTGGATTTGTCCTCTCTCTTGGTGAGTAGCACTGAGATGGCAGAGTTGGTTTCTAAGAAGCCTAGAAAGAGTCATTCAGGTAATGGAAAATATCAATGAAGTATCATGCAGGTATGTGGAGCATTTCTTTTGTTTCCTCTTTAACATACCCTCTACAAAAGTTCCTTCTTTCTTGCACCTCCAGTAATGCTTACTCTCCTGCCTCAGACAGCCTCCTGTCAGACATGGAATCCTGTTAGAGAACTTTGACAAAGTCTTTTCAAAAGTCTAGATAAAGATCTGGCTGACATAACATTTTCTTCAATTGTAATGACAGGCTTAAATTCTATGAAATTAGTAAGATTAGATTTTTTTCTTCATGGGAGCTGTAGCAATTTGTATCTATTATATCATGCTTAGTTTAGTGTTTTATAGTCTCTGCCTTGCTTTTTTCAGCTATTGCTCTGGATTCTAATGTAAGTGATTTATGCTCCTCAAGTCACCCCCAATTTTTTTTCATTTAAGAGAAGTGTAGTATTTGTTACACACCAGGGCTGTAGATAAGAAATTGACTCTAGCATTAAGCTACATTTTTATCAGCAGCTCAGCCACCTTCTTCTCAAACATCCTTGTAATTCTTGCATGAACAGTGGCTAGGCCCACTATTTCATTGCAGTTTATTCTACTGCTTGATATTTGAACATCTCATCTCCCATCATGCCTAGATTTCATTTGCAAAAAAGAGACTTCTAGTAGGAGAATATGCCTCATCTTCTGTGGTAGGCACTAATGCAAAGTTATAATCAAGCTGCTTTGAAATCACTTTTCAAACCTGCCCTCCTCTGACTCAGGGCTTTGACTGCAACAACGAAGGAAGAAAGAACTGCATTCTCTCCACTTCTCCACCGGATGCAGGAAAACATCCTTTGAAGATGCGCCTGCAGCTGAGGCAGGATGCTGGGCTTGTGGGACAGGAAGTGCAGGTTACCTGGCAGAGCTGAGAAATCTCTCATTTTCCTGTTTTTTCTAACTAGTCTGTGTGTTTGAGGTAAAACACCTGTGTCCAGATTTGAGGGGAAGAAGAAGTAAAGATCAGCCTGTGGACCATTATCCTTTGAGAGGCAGTAGGCATGGAAGAACTTGCTTCCCTCTGTACCATGGACCTTTGGCAAAGCCCACAGTGTTGTGGGGTTGCAGGACATCCGTGTTACACTCTCTTCATGTGACACTGTAATTCTGGGAGATTTTTACCTTACAGACAGGAATTTTGTGGTGGCTGGTGTAGCACACACAGGCTGGCTTTTCCTCTGGCCTCTTCTGGACTATTACATCTATTACATGGTTGGCTGTGTTTGCAGGCAACAGGCTCAACGATCCATGAACTGTCATCCATTCCTGTGGGGAATAATTGGGGATAGCAGTAACAAAATCTCTGTGATTTTAGAGAATTTGGGAGTCTTGTTCTCTGTTTCCCCTGTGTTCTGCAAGAGTTGCTGTGAATTCTTTAGCTTCCCCAGCTTTCAGAGGTGTTAAAAGGTTTTCTGGGCTTACAGACCTGTCTGGGAACTCAGAGACATGGAAAAATAGCAACAGAATGGCTCGATGAAAGAACAAAGGGCTGCAAGCCAGAATCTGTCCTTTGCCAGATGGTCATCTTAATAATACTTTGCATAAATGTAGCATTAGGAATTTGTACTTTGGCCTCTGAAGTGGATACATATCATTAAAACTGTTTTACAAATGAGGAAGCTGAGGATTGAAAAGGTGCACTCCGTGGCCACCACATCGCTAAGCACATATGTGAGTACTGCCAAGAATTTTTACACACAAGTTATGCAGAAAAGGTCTTAGTGGCTACACTGCATTATGGAGATCCTTGGAGTAAACTGTGATGCTCCAAGAGAACACAATATGTCTCAGCAGCCACACTACAAACCTGAGAAAAAGGGGATTCCTGATTTTGGAGATAGAGATGTGTACAGCTGCTTTTGCATATTAGAGTTTGCTCCACACCTTATTATAAAGAACGCTGTCATTCAGCCAAGATCTACAGCCAAGCATCACAGGAGAGTTCAGCATCGACACTGACCCAGGAACTGTGTTTTAGTCAGTGTGCCTCAACAGGTCAGTAGGCTTTTGTCAATATGTTCAGCCTGCAGATTCCATGGACAGATAAAAGCTTGTTTCTGCCTATGATGACAGACATCAGTTTAGTTTGCCTATACTCCAAGGCAGTAAAAAGACCATGACCATATAAAATTGGGCTTGAGATTAAGCAGAAAAATTAATATTTCCTTAAATTTTATTATGTAGGTGTAAACAAGGTAGCAGCACAGATGTACGACTTTCTCTCCCTCTAGTTATACATTGATGTCTGGCCTAAAACACAACGAGTAAACGCATCTTCAATCTAGCTCTTCTGCACTAACCTCTACATAGACTTCAGGGTTTCATTCTTCTCGTCTGGTAGTGAATATAATTTTGAAAGGATGCAGAACTGTGCCTTTAAAGAGTTACTCAGTAAGACATGCTGCCAAGAACACTGCAAAATATCTAAACTCAAACTGTTCTTCACTTTAGCTCCTTTATGTTCAATGTCATTTGTCCCTTGGCATTCAAGTACAATTTGATACAAAGGATACTTTAATAAGGATTTAGGACACTATTTCTGAACCAAAGGGTCACAAACACAGAAGGACAGTGCAAATAAATCAGGGTGACTTGAAGTATTGTAAATTTTATTATATTATAAAGCAGAGAGAATGCTGGTTTCCAATTCTACACACATACCCCAGCCATTCAAGGTCAAGTAATCCGTTAACCTCTCCAAACAGACACATGAACATAAGCTTATATGTCCTTCTTCCTACTGTGGATATATTCTTACATCTACAATAAGTGGAAAGAAATCATAAATAATTGATTAAGACTTTGCCAGGTTGAAAAGCTTAGGAACACTGTTCCAGTTTATGTTTTAAGAAGAAAAAACTTGGGAATATTTAATCTGCAAACAGCTGCTGAAAATGGTGAGTTAATAGGAAAGACTTTTCTTTGACAAAAGCTAGGCTTAAATAACAATACATGGAAATTATACTCACTTTTATATTTTGGAAAAAAGTGTCATAAAAATTTTGATGGTCTAAGTACCATAGTTATAAAAGACTCAGTAAGTACAGCTTAACAGTGATATACTGCTACGTGCACCTACTTATGCTAATGGGATATATGCTAAATACTTTACTGAGTACACTGAGGAAAAAAAATATATAGCATAAACCAAAGCAAGCAGAAATTATTCTCACGTGGCATGTAAACCCATTGACCCCACTTCAGCTCTGACGTTCCTATACATTCAGAAATGCTGTTTCAGAGACACCTTCACAGAGCCAGCTGAAGATCATAAGACAAATAATGGTTTGTGATTTCACCTGCACTTCCAAAAAAAAACCAGTTACAAACCAGCTAAGTACCAGTGAAGAACTGTGATATATTCTGATATGAATATGTCAACAAATGAGAAGCAGAGACATTAGCTTACCAGGGTACAGAAAACACCTGCTGCAATATTAGAAAGAGAGGTATTAAAAGCAAAGAGGTGAGCTTCCTACCATATCACCCACACACATGAATAACTTTCTTTTACTGCTGAATCATGGAGGAAACGGCCTGGTTGTGCAGTGGCAGAGTTGCTTTGTTTAACACAAACCGCTTCAGGATTATACACAAAAAAATACGGTATCATACAGAGTCTGGCATCTGTTTTAGCAGCTGTCACACTAGCCCTGCAAGGGAGCACTCAGAGCTGCAAAAGAGGGCAAAGGGGACTGTATTCCACACGATCATCACCAGGAAAAGAGGATGCCAAGTGGGTATTTGAGTCAAATTTATAAAGCAACTTGCTTTAGTACTGTGCTTCTATTTTTAACATGCAGGGATGAGCCAAGAAAGAGTGAAATAATGCATTACAAATTACAGAAAGATATGGTTCTGCCCTAAGTTTCTCCCTTGTGCTTTTAATATTTGAGCTTGAAGGCTGCATTCAGCTTTGGGGTAGGTGCATGCAGCTTTATTTAGAAAAGGAATAAAATGGAAATTTCTTACAATAATTCAAAACAAGTGCTTAAAAAAAAGTATCATTCCCTGTCAGCGACTGCTTAGTAATTTATAAATTATTTTGGCAGACAGTAACGAGTAAATGAGCTAAGTCTTCACTTAAATAAAATGAGCCATGTCTTTTAGTTCAGTATTTCCCATTTTACACTATGCTAATGTCATAAAAGAGTATTAAAATTATGTTCCTCTCAGCCCAAGACAAGGCAACACCTGATGTTCTCATGTTCTCCAGATATCTATTGGATAAATGTAAAAATTCTAGGCAGCAGAAACCCAAATGCCAATTTTCTGAAGATTTCTTCATTTACATATTTAACAATTTAAAATTCTAAATTTTTAGAAAAGCAGTGTAAACATCTGGATTTCCACACAGTACTTTTTTGGCTTCTGATTAACACAATTTTAGTATCAGTCCAACAGCTACACACAGAGCTCTTAATATCACTGATTTGGATCAGCCTCAGTTTCTCATCCATGTCAAACTTTTTACACAAATTTACACTATGGATTTTCATTTGGGTTTTCAATAGGGTCCAAATATGTCTCTTAACACCCACAGAAAACTCCCATGGAACAATGAATAAGCATATGCAGTCCCATTATTTGACCCAACTAGCAAAGTTCTGATGATCCCTCACCTCCTTTGTGGCTTTATCCAAAGTTCACTGTAATTGGTGAGTCCAAAGCTGCAGTATCAGTGGAAGAGCCTCATATTAAATCCATGCAGAAATTAGTTGGCTTCCTGGTACCATCAGCCTGTGCTACTGCTTGCTGTCAACCACGGCTTCTGGAACATCAAGTTCAGCAAATCTTTTTTTCCCATAATAGAGAATGTTTTAACAGGTCAACAGGGCAGCTTTCAGCACAAATGCGTGTGATCTCCTCACATTGATAATTCATGCTCAAAGCAGCTTTTTGTGAAGAGATGAAGACGTGCTATTCTCCATCTGACTCTCACAGACCATTGTGGCACTAATTCTGCATGTTATGCCAGGTTAAAATACAGGGTTTGAACTCCGTCCTGGCTTCTGTTTAAGTCCCCCAGCCTAGACCCTCATCTCTTGACCCTCGTTTTTTAAGCACACTGTTTTTCCAAGGTCATATTAAGGTCTACCAAACATGGCAAGGCAAAGGATCTTGTTTTGGTCTTTATACTCTCAGAACAGGTTTGCCTGCAGCAATTTTGTTTCAAGTATCCTCATTCCCAGGTCAGTACAGTCTATTTTTGTTGTGAATTTTCCCTGCCACACGTATTTACCCTTGGACAACACCTAGTTCTCAACCTCACCAGTATTCAGCTGCTACTTTGCAAGCTGTCAAACAACCACTCAGGTGTTAAAAAACCCAACCAAGTCTCTCTAGAGCCTTAATTTAAGTGTTAGCAGGGAGCTGAAAATTAGCAGCAGCGTTTCTGCCTGCAGCTACGGGAAAAAGTGAGAAATGACACTTTAATGATTGCTAAGAAAGGGTGGGTAGTGAGTTTGCTACTTGCTCTCTGTTTCACCTTCCCTGCCAACTGCCGGATGCATAAGTGCAGAGCCTACATTCCTGCAATTTCTCTCATGAGGAATCTGAGCTATGAATGCAGCTTTGGACAGTAAATGTCCATGTCAGGTTCACTGGTGAGGCCCAGCAATCTTGAGAGGGCACTCTAGAATATTCCTCCCATTGCTGACTGCACTGCAGAAAGTTTTACGTGCTGCTGTTTTTAGGTGCATTAGTCCCCAAAATTCCTTCTTAGGGATTTCAGAACAGTCACCTTCTTCAGCACCTACTGTTTGTAACTTTTACGTCCCTGATCCACCTGGAACTCCTCTATTTTTGTTTTTTAAAGCTGCTTGGGCATTCATTTTCAAGTCCCTGTTCTTGGCCTTTGAGAAGTTACTGCCTCTTTGGTGTGGACTTAGCAGCTATATCCCATACAACCATAGTGCTTACTCTGCTGAAGGCTTTTAAACCAGTTGAGTGTGCTTTTCACTTTCAAATCGTCTTCCCATGTGTCCTTGGTGTACATGACTGCTTCTATGTCAGGGCAACAGCAGGTTCTAATACAAAGAGAGAACATCTCAGCATTTTCCTTGATAAGGCTGATTTTCTACCACCAGCTGATAAAATTGGCTACCAAGACGAGAAATACTGTAAATGTCAAATTTGCTAATCTGGTGAGAGATCTAACACTCACACCCTTCTGATATTTGCCTTGTTTGCTATTTACCACCACACTAGTCAAGGTCCACTCATGTTATGCTCAAAGTGCAGTTGTGTGCAACCATGCTGCTTAGCTACTGTGTGACCCAAATCCTAACTCCATGCTGTCACCACTGAACAACATCACTCTGCTACACATCCACCATGAAGGTTTTTCAGCTTGAGGACCAACACACCCCTAGCTTCCTATTGCAGCTTTCTTTCCTCTCCCTCTTCTTCTACATCATCTTAAATCTGAGGATCTTTGATGGTCAGTTTAGCCATGTCATAACTTCTTAGTGGCACAGGAGCATTTTGCCAGCAGAAAAAATGAGTTCCAATCTGCTTCTGCGCTGAAAGCCTGTCATTCAGATAACAGTATTTGACAGACTGCATTACCTCTGGTCCAGACTAAATTGCTAGTGGCCATAGCCAATATTTAGGCAGCACCCACAGCTGGGCTTTCAGAATAATCTGTGTTGGCTACATGACCAGATGCACATTACGATTAACTGCACAGGGAATGACCTGCTGGCCAGGGAGGCTCTAAACGCACTGAACACTGCCAAGATTGTCATGGTTTGGTTTGGCCACTTGTGCACATACTAAAAATAAAATTACAGCAGCAGACACCAGGAAAACCAGTTAACTTCTGACAGAAATCTGAGTGACAAGTATCAAAATCTCACGTCTAAAAATTTAATCTAAGACATCATAGATCCAGCTGAGCTCTGAGCCCAGGAGCACTTTCCATCTGCTGGCTCTGCTGTGCACTTTGGCTACGTGACAGCCCAAGGCTGAAGATGTAGGTGGGACGGGGACAGTCACCCTGTGCCCTGGCAGGTCTGTATCTCCAGGGGTTAAGGCTGTGGGGCACAGAACTGCACATCCCTCCTGTGGTTTTGTGACAGAAAACAGGGTGCAGGAAGCAATGAGAACTGGAGAATTCATATTTTCTGCAATTCGTGTCTTCTGCATAAATAGCTTTCTCCACATGAACTTTGACATCTCTTAATTAGAGTGTGCAGATTTTCATAACAGAGAAAATACTTGGGATACTAGAGGGATACTAGGTTTGGTGGAGTACGGGCAACTTTAGAGATAATATGAGCAACAGCCCTCAAAATATGAGGCATTTGAGAGGTATTGGAGTAAGTGCCTAAAGCAGTTTATGAACAGATTCAGAGATGATGGTTCACAGTTCACCTATAAAACTGTAAACAGTTTTGAGAGAAAGATTAATTCCATGGAACATCTTGGAAACGTAGTGTTCAGCTGAGATATTCTCCTGAAAGTTAAATGTATTTGAATCATGTAATACAAATACATCAGGGGAAAAGAAATCTTTTTACCCGAATGAATAATAACTACACAGTGTTTAGTAGTGCGATTCTCCCTTTAATTGTCTATTCCCTACTCCTGATTGTTTCAGTGATTCAAGAATAAATATCAAAGAATAAATAAAGTGGATGCAAGAGATTTCTTAACACATAATGACTAGGCTTCACTTTATAGATGAAATCTCAGACAATTCAATCCTTACATAACCAAGAGTCTCATGGTAATTCGGGAATTGCTGTAGATGAAGTCTGATTTCTCTCTCCTCTGCCTATCCTCACCATAGCTTAATCATATTCTATTTCACTCACAACATAACAGGCACTGATAGTATCTTGAAGACAAAAGAAAGCTGTCTCTCTAAAGCACTGCAAAACTGAGTCATGCATAGTAATACCCATTTTTAAAATAAAGTAACTCATAATTTACACATGCATTTCAAAGGATAAATCATTGCAGTGACTAAAGGATACTCCATCCCTAGAAGTGTTCAGGAACAAGCTGGATAGGGCTTTGAGAAAACTGGTCTTGTGAAAGGTGTCCCTGCCCATGGCAGTGGGGTTGGAACCAGATGATCCTTAAGATTTGTCCTAACTCAAAGCATTCTGTGAGTAATACTATGCTTCTATGATTCAAAACAAACCCTGTTATTTTTCTCTTTGCATGGCTCCCAGGAAGGCAGTGGTGTTTTGGGTACACTCACATCATAGTCTGATGACATCCCTCCACACATGTATTATCTGAACATCCTGAGCACAAAAGAATGGCTGAAGGACAAAGGGGCATCAGAAAGCCCACCCATGCTGACCATCCCTACCGACTTGTTTCTCTACAGATTTTCCCTCAGGAGCATTCAGACTGTGCTCTTCTTCTCTCCACTGCCTTTGCTTAGAGTCACCAAAACCAGTCCCAACCTCTCTTTTCCCTGATACTCTGCAAGCCTGTGACTGAGGTGGAATTTGCAACAGTTTGCTCATACCGAACAACTGGTGGCAAGAGAACTTCTGCTCAGTATGACAGAACTTGTACCATTTCCATCTGAACCTGAATTCATAGACTTAATGGACTCTACTTCCATCACGCTTTACACCTAGTGATATCATGGTTTAAAAATAAAACTTTGAATTTTATGGAACTTAGAATGCCATATTAGCTTCTAATTACCTCTTAGCCTTGCAATAGACTTATATAACCTGAAGACACCACTATCCCCACCTAGTTTTGTTTCCTGAATAACAGAAGCTAAAAAAGAGGATCACCCAACAATTAGCTGGGAGGCCTCAACTTTTCCTTTCAGGAAGTGTGTTCTGTTATGTAAGTACAGACTACTGCACTCACGTTGAACTCAGGTCTCATATGACTTTTACAAGCAGCAGCTGTCTCAGTGCCTCACCATTACCATGTGGTTGGCAAGAAGAATGCAGCTGGTCCAGGGTGAAGCAACATGGCAGCAGTGCAAAAGGGGGAAGAACCTGATGCACCTGTTGTCATCATCATCTTCCAGGAGACTGCTTCCTGAAGCCTCACATCCTGAATAATAGCCTCAAAAGCCAGTTTAGCACAGCAAAAGCTAAAGTCAGAGGTAGCAAACCCAGACCTGAGCAGACATGCCCAGAGCAGATACAGACCATACAGAGAGCTTTAAGAGGGCCCATGTCATTGGTATTTACAGAAGATGGACAAGTGCCTTCTCTTAGTTTCTGAGGAATATATACTTTCATGCCAGTGCTCTAATTACACTCTTATTTAAGTCCAAATGAAACCCTGAGCCATGCTCTCATTAAAGTGCACTTACAGTCCTATAATCTTTAGGTAAGCAGCTAATTTTAATGGCTGGAACATAAATTAATTGCATTAATTTTAATAACATTTCATTTAGAAGTCTAGGAGAAAACTAAATGAGACCAGTTAAACAGATAATGGTATAAACATTCTCTTCATTTACTGATGTATTAGAGACATTCAATGTTATTCAAGTAGCTCCCTTATCAGAAAGGCTGCATGGTATAAACCATGGTCATGTGTAGCAACAAATCAGGAGGCTTCCTCCCTGCAACAATCCAGCTAAAGGGCCCTGCCATGGGCATTGTGGGGTGAGGTCTGATCATCACTGAGGTTTTTCCAGGTGTATTTTCTCATTCATCCCTAGCTGAGATCAACTAGACAAGTGTAACAAGCTCCTTGATGATACTTCCCTTTCTAATAATGCTAATTTAAAAATTAGAATTTTTGACTGGGTTTTGTTACTGCCTTTTCAAGCAGTAAATAGAATATAAGTAACTACTGACTCCTAAAACTGAATTTTTAATATGAAAAGTACTGCCTTTATACAGTCTTTCTTAAATATGTCATGGAAAAATAGTTACAAATATTTTATTATTTTACTTCTGAAAGCTTTCTGAAACTCCATACTTGTTTTGCCATCTCAATTTTTGCAAAATATATTTTACTGAAAAGTTTTGTTTTCATTTTTGGAACTTTGCTTCAGGACGTACAATGGACTGATAATGTAAACAAGATTTGCTGTGGTCTAAAAATCAAAAACTAAGGTATGTAGTTAGGGCAGCAATATTAATGGGGTTTATGTTACACAATGAAAAAAAAAATATGATCAGCCTGGACCAGTTTGAAGGTTTCTTTCCTTGCAAAATAGAAGATTCAAAATTTTATGTCAAGTTAAGAATATAAATGTTTCCTGGAGCAAAATCTCAAACCTATGTGTCCACCTCCCAGTGCAATGCCCTGCCCACCAATTGACTGAATTACAATATGCATGCCCCTGGATATTTATTGTGTCCATGACAAGGTCTCATTTGGTTGTAATTTCAATTACTATGGCATTTTCAAACATGGGAATTTACCAGAGAAGAGGAGGCACAAGTTTCAGACAGTCCTGCACCCTCTCTCACAATGTTTCTCATGTTACAAAAAAAATTCTCTGGCTCCTGCACAGCAGGATCAGTCTAAGTAGCATGTCAGATACAGTCTCAGTTGCCTCAATAAAACCTTTCCATCCTAATTTGATTTTTCCTCTCATGGGTGTTGCACATTGACTCGTGCAATGATTCCCCTGCAGTTATTTAATTAGAGCCTAATCTTACCTTCTCACACATGGAAAGACTTCCTTGTACTCATAAACTGCAGGCAGATATTTGGCAACAGCAGTGATTTTGCTGATAAAAGCACTTTTTCCTCTTTAGCACCTCTCTAGGGCAGGATGTGCTGTTCACCTCCCTCCAGTCTTGCTGCCACTGCCCTGGCCACCCATTTGGCAAAGGCAATCGGGACAATGAAACCTCTGGTCCTTGTCAGCTCACAGCCAACATACCCAGCAGGAACTGGGACACAGAGGAGAAGGAGCAGGCAGGTATTGATGATGCAACATACTCGCTGCTGGGGAAGGAGGTGCCCCTTCATCATGGGTGAGGAAAGAGGAGTAGAGCCAAGAGAAGTTACTTTGGGCCAGTTACCAGTTTGTGTAACCACAGGGCACGGGGAGGCTGTTAAATACTCACCTGGAGACAAGGCTCCATTACATGCTACTCCATTAACTCTTTTCATCAACAAATTGTTCAAACTAAATATGTGATTCTAAAGCAAATAAGAAAAAAGACAAGGGAAGTCTAGATCTTCCCTCAGGTATGTTTTTATAACTTTCGGTGGGATGAGAATCCATGCACAAAGTGCAGAACATCCTATATTGATGGTAAATGATGTTGGTATAAGACTAATTTTTTTTTTAATTACTACCATGTAAATTCTTCTACTGCTACTACTTAGGGAAAAAAGAAAGTATTATTAGCCAGGTTCTCCTGAGTGTCTGTATGGCTCCCTCTAATGCACAGGGGAAATGCATATTTCTCTTCACATCACTTTTGTGATTTCCAATTTTCCTTGTGTTAATTGCTATATTTAAAAAGTAGATTTATATTATATAAACAGACCAAACCTTTCCTAGCATCTTTGGCAGCCTTTTAGATTTCATATTCACATTCTGTAAGCCCTAAAAGTACGCGGGTTACTTTACTGGAACAAAAGCATTTGAGTTTCCTTGGGACTTTTCCTGGTTCTAGTTCGGAGCATGAAGCATGCAAACCACTTGTAACAGCCAAGAGGGAATCTAAGCAAAAGGGCAGGATCATTCAGAAAGCTAATACAGACACAGAACATAAATAATCTCCTTTCCAGCATGAATGTCCTGAAGGCATCTTCCTGTAAGCAATATTCATGGGAACATCTTCAAATATATAACTACATGCCAGGTTCCTGAGAAGACACATCTCTGGAAACGAGGTGGAATTATCAATCAACAGTTTTTACCAATGCAGAACGGAAATTGTAGCAAAGTGGAGCAATCTTCTGTCACACTATTGCTATCATCCTATTTGTGTTATGGGATGGAGGTTTAAGTATCCTATATAGGAAAAGAATATTAACTGTATTACTGATTTGAATTACACATGCTGTAATCAGAATATGCACTCTAATGTCATACTGATGTGCTTTCTGTGCAGAATGAGATGGAGAAATCCACAGCCTGCCTGGGTTGACACTTGCTGAAATGTTCAGCTGGGGATACTGTCCCAGATGCTGATAAAACAAATGGGGGGGAAAATGCAGAATAAGCCTAGAGTGGGTGAGGGGAAAAAGAGACTGAATCAATGAGAAAGTGAGGCTGTTAAGGTCCATAAGCACAGCATACCAACCAAGTTTAGGAACACAGTCGGCAGTTAGGCTAAAACCTGCTGTTCACAAAATTTCAAATAGGAAAGAACATCCCAAAATGGAACAGAGCCTGGATAAATGAGGTAAGGCAGCAACGGATCTATCTTAACACTTGCAGAAGGCAAGATAAGGAGCCAAAAGGAGGCAGAGACAGTTTGTGATGTTCAAAAGAAGCAGGTCAGAGCAGATTCCCAGGCAATCCACAAGTTCCCAGGATGTCTTTATTGTGACAATGGTGCTTGGGGCACAGATTCTCTCCTAAGACTTCAGAAGTCAGCAACCTGGGGAGTGATTGCCCTCAGTCAGCAATAGCTAATTACAGAGACCATTCAAGGCATTCACTGACATATGCACCAATTTTTTTTTTTTGCTATGTTGCCTGTAATAACTTTACAGTTTTCCCAGATCCACCTTAAACCTTTTGAAATTCCCATCCAGAATGGACACAAATAAGGCCTCATGACTCCAAAACCCTATTGCTCCCAAAAGAGCAAAGGCATAGTTTTCTCTCTGTTCAATCTATTGTTTTGTCTTTTTTATACCATCCCATTTCATCCCAAACTTTAATGCATAATCCATTTCTGAGTTACTACAACTCTGAGTAGCCTCCAATGAGAAAATGAGTAAATATCTGATTTCATGGTTTCTATAAAAAAAATATTGTACACATCCTCCTGTACTATTTGTTACCCATAACTGGGAATTGGTTTTATCACAACCTAGCACCCAGTGCAAATTTTTGTACATGAAATTTTTAGGAAAATAGCCTAGACAGCAATAACCTAGTGTTGGACATATTTCCTAGTGCTCTGAATTGGTGACAAAGAACATTTATGAGCAACACTAAAATTACAACATGCAAGGGAGAGACCAAAACAAAGCCTTATTCTCTTCCAGCAAAACACTAAATGAGCCCTTTTGGAGAACAAAAGCATTGATATTTCCATGCTTTTTTTCCTGACTCAGCTTCTTTTTTTTTTTTTTTCCAGAACTCTTCTGTCAACTTGCATTCCAAAGTTTTATGCAAGAAAGCTGGCCTCAAAATGGAAACACCAGGCAGCCTGAGTTTAATGCTGTGTTCCCATACCTTTCAAAATGTTTTTCATCTTTTCCCTTTCAATAAGATTGGAAGGAAGAAAAGAGGACAAAAGTCCATCATAATTGTTGACTCAATTTGCCATCAATTATTGCCTATTTACAGGGCATTTTTGGTGCTCTGTACTTCTGTCCTGACCTGACCCAATTTGCATAGAATCATAGAATAGCTTGGATTGAGAGGAACATTAGAGGCCATCAAGTTCTACCCCCCTGCTATGGGCAGGGACACATCCCACTAGGCCAGGTTGCTCAGAGCCCCATCCAACCTGGCCTTGAACTCTTCCAGTAATTTTGTGTTGCATCTGGATGGTACTCAGTGTCCTGGGATTATTCAGAGCACTCCACTTTTGGAAGAAGCCAACAGGCACTTTGGAGAGTGACTGTTCACAAGCACCTGAATGTTTTGCACCACATAACCCACAGCACTTTGTGTGCTTTACTGACAGAAGACCTGCCTATAACTCAGATTTAAAAAAAACACATCATCTGCATAGGGACTTCCTTCTTTTCGCTGCATGGTTATGCTGGTCCATCACTCTCCACACTTCTACTGTGCTGCTTAATCATGGACAACACTGCTGTTCCAGTCACATTAGTTAACCCTTATTTTAATAGTTACCACCATCTGTGGAATGGAGCAGGCTTGGGGTTGAGTCTTAAGATTTGCATTTGCTGTGGCATTGTGAGCAAGGGTGCTGTCACAGCTCTGGCTCCTTGTACAGAAAAACGTGAGGATAAACACTACACATTTATGAGGTTGGAGCAGGAAAGGGGCTCCACTAATCAAAATAAGTTAAAAACTGAAAAGTTGCCAAGTCCAGCTGTGAATCCAAGAAATCTAACCCAGGTTTGTTTCTGAAAGATACATTAAGTATTTTGGGGTGTTTATCAATTTGGCCAAAGGTTGGACTTGATGATCTTGGGGGTCTTTTCCAAACTTAATGATTCTGTGATTTGATTCTGTGATTGTGTGCTGTGTTGCCGGGAAAGAAAAATCTGTGCTTCCCATTGTGTGCTGTGTTGCCTGGAAAGAAAAATCTGTGCCTTCCATGGGTTCAAATCACTGAGTGGAAGAGTGGTTCTATGCTCTGTGACCAAAGTTAGCTCTAAAAACTACAAGATCCATTGCAAGCCTGAAATAAATTATTCTATAGTAGGAATGAGAAAAAATGGAGATAACAGAGTTTCTCATGTGTCTGTCTCAAAGACCATTAGTTGTTTTTCACTTCATAACAATGCCAATTCAGAACAAGAAATCTCTAAATTGAGTATGTGGATTTCCAGGTAAATTATCCTCATTCCCTATATTTTATAGGATATAATTTTCCCAATCTACAAATTTAGTAATTAATCAAGCATAAATCACATAAATATATTTTGTACTCTAAATTAAATATCTCATTTCTACTCTAAGGTAACTATTTTTGATCATGCTGTTTCTATAGTTAAAAATGATTAATTTTGGTTTTGTTCCCCATGTTCACCTCTTTCTCGGAAGCAGTTTTGGTTTTTCTTTTACCCTGTCCTTTACAAATAAACTTTTCATTTGAAGAGAAGTTAAGACCATGAAAATCTCATTTTAAGAAGTTTAAGAAGCTTGTCCAGAAGGAGCCCTGTCTCTAATCAGTGAACTATTGGCTCATCTCAGATGCAAGGCACATAAACACATTTGGATA